>JAIGNY010002809.1:230000-347500 GCA_020152595.1 Chiridota heheva | reverse complement strand
GGGGGGGGGGGGCTTGGAGGTTTTGGGAATGGAGCAGGTGACAATGTTGATAAGAATGTTACTGAATTTAGATCCTCACCCTCGAGAAGATGGGGGTAGAGGTGAGAGTTACAGAGGGTTTCGAAAAGGGACCAGTTGGCTTTCTTAAGGCTCCAGTTGAAAGTGTGGTCAATGGGGGTTTGAAGGTCGGAGTGAATCAGGAGAGGGTAATGGGCATTTACAGAGGTCAGCAGTGACCTTCCAGCCAAAATCAAGGGGGTTGGAGGAGCAGATAGACAGGTCAATACAGGTAAGGAAGCCTGTGGCAGGGTAAAGATAGGTCGGGGAGTTAGTGTTGAGTAAGGGGAGGCTGTGCTGTCGAAGAGTATTTTGAAGAGTTTGCCTTTGGAGGTGGTAGTATTGGAGCCCCACAGAGGGTTGTGCACTAGTGGGAATTGAAGTCACCAAGAAGGATGAAAGGGGAGAGGAGCTGAGAGATAAGGTTGTTATTGCTGGTTGGCTGAACGTTGGCATTGGAGAGAGATATATATTGCAAAGAGTAGAGGTTTTGTGCAGGGAGATACAGATGGCATGAGGGTCGGTGTTTGCATGAATAGGGCTGTGTGGGATATCCTGTCTAACAAGAATGGAGATGACCCCACAGGCCCTGTCAGCATCCTCTTGATGTCCATGGTAGCAAGAGAAGTTATTGAGGGAATAATGGCTAGTGGTTTTCAGGAAGGTTTCTTGTGGGCAGAAGACGACTGAGTTGTAGGTGGTGGCCAAAAGGTCAATTTCTTCTGAGTTGGCCTTGAGGCTCCTGATGTTCCATTGTATGTTGTGAATGTTATTGTAGTTGTTTCTGTTGTACGGCACGAGTGGGGGGGGGGGGAGGGTTTCTGGAGGAAGATCTGTTGTGTCTGGGTTGGCTAGTTTTTTCCTTTGGATATGTCCCTGTTTCTTTGGGGGCATTGGTTTTTAAAAGTTGGACGAAAAGTATGTTCGGTGGGTTATGATTTTCGGATGTCAAATTTCAAAATGGCCGCTTCTCTATGAAGATGGCTGCCAAAATTTGTATGATGTATTTAGTCAAAAAATATGGTGTGCAAGATTCTACCAACATTTTCCACTCAACTACATAAGGGCATGCACTACTATAGTAGAATAACAAAACACAAACATTTGTGAACTTACATTTATTCCTTAAATTAGGGTTAGGTATTAGGGTGTTCAACTGACCTCACGAGGTCACATGACATTGTTTACATCGCCATTTTGTTGGTCAAAACCACTGTGGTCTGCTGTACACTTAATTAGACTTACAAACGTTTGCATGTTGTTATATAAGATTATTTTTGCAATTATGCTAGAATCTTGTTGTGCTGTTGGTTGCACTATTAGATGTGTGCAGGAAATAAAAAGACATTTTCTTGATTTCTATCTGATCCTGATCGACTTTCAAAGTGGGTTTCTGCTGTACGACGCAACGGCTTTCAACCTTCAGTAGGCCTTATACACTAGGATTTGCAGCGAGCACTTTATATCAGGTATGTAGACTTTGTCTGAGTATAACAAACAATCAGATGGCGTTACATTAAAGTTACTCTTCGTATACCCTGTGAAAATATTATTTACTTAAGGAAAATATGAAGAAAAATGGGAAGCGAGCAAAAAACTGCAATCTGGAAAATTGCTGAACTGGTAGGTTAGCATGTAGTATGTTTGTTGTACGTGTGATGTGACTGAGCTGTGTGAAACGTAATGACACTGCTGCCCTGCAAAATGGAGTCCACTTGAGTTAAAAACCTAATGAAATCCCTCTATAGGGTTGCATGGACATGGGTGTTGGTAGGAACTGTTGGAAATATATTTGTTTTTACTTACAATTTAAGAAACAGTTGAACGGTTACCTATTCTGTCCAACATACAAACATACCAGTTCCCTTATAAGTGCATAAGAGCAAACAATTGATTTTGGTGCATGTTAATTGTGTATCTCCACAGGAATGGTATTTCTTTCTTTTTTCCACATGACCGCTAAAGGCTCAATATGACCTCATTATGACCATGATGACTTCTAGCATGGCCTGTTGCCATAGCCTTCTAGATGTTCTTTCCAATCTGCTATGTTGCAGCTGTGCACATTTTTAGGATAAAAGCATGCAAGGAATCTTTGATCATGTACAGTGGGCCATGGTCAGGTTTTCAGAGACATAATAGATATGATCAATGCCACACTGTTCTAAGATTTTAATCAATTAAGGTTGTCAGCATGTTACTGCTTATCATTGGCAAAATTGTTGGCTATGATCAATGATTTAATGAAATATATGACTCATATGTTAGCACATCCCATTCTCTATCCAGTTTTTCTCAATGGAATTAGTGAGGAATTAGTGAACTCCTATTTGTACCAGAAATTGCTGTGTGGAATAATATGACTGCAGTTCAATTGTTAAAAGATATATTATTTACAGTGACTGTTCTTTTTATAAAAGCTCATTGGTGCAATCATATATCTATCCAAGAAGAAGTTTATACAGGCTATGCCTCTGGGATGCACATATAAACTCATGCCTATAAGCAGGTATGCTTTGAAGAGAGGGGGGACCAGTTTCCCCTGTTCAAAATTTATGAGATTAGGGGAAACAATAATTAAAAGCAGCTAACTAAAATTGCCATTGGAAAAATAGAAACAGAGAAGGGAATTTTGTTGGGAATTAACTTTATGGCAACAAGTATTTACATGCAACCCCCCCCCACTTCCTCATCCAAAAACATCTATAAACAGTTCCTTGTATATCTCTTATTTCTACTGTTTGCCATTTATTCTGGCAGAGCCCCTTGTTTTTAGAATAGGGCATATGCATCAAGGTGACAGGAAAAATCCTTTGTTTACATTTTTAAGGTTTGTGGTATTTTTATATACAGTATATTCACTCTGGACTTTGTAGGTACGTGATAGCTAGACGAATGTTAAAACTTCAACTTGAGGTATTTCATATATATATATATATATTTTATATTTTTTGATTGCCCAAAGAATATTGCATCATTTTCAATGATTACTATGATCGCTATTCAAAATTTGCAAGTTACACTCATTCCGCTAAAAGATAGCCACCAAATGTGTTAGCAAAATATACATTTAAAAAAAGAAATATGATCGATAAAAGTAAACAAAATGTATTGGTTTACTAGCCCATGGTATTCTAGTATTAAGAAATGGATAGAAAAATAAATATTTGAATGATAAATCAGTTGACATTTATCAAATCGGAAATGATAACATCAGTATGTATCGTGAACGTTCAGGTGGGCGTCTGAAAATATACATTATACTTGAAAATCTTTGTTCAAGCAAGTGTATCTAAAGTATTAGTCAGTTGTATGTAGTTTGATTGATTGATTGATTCAAAAATTTATTCAACCACACTTTAATACAGAGTACAGATATATACAGGTATACAATATGATACATACAATGAAACAAAGATATTGATATATACATTTCTTAATTACAAAAGTGGCTTAGGAGCACCACACAGGAAGTCAGAGTAAGTTATGAACGTGTGGCCTCTAGAACACAAAACACATAAATGAGCACTAAACCCACCACCACCCCCCCCCTCTACACACACACAAATAATTATAACAATGATTGTGTAACACTAGTCGTATTTAGATAGATTATGGAAAAAAATGTGATCAAATAAAGAGAGATACTACAAAATGGGGAACTGCATGAAAAGACAAATTTGAAAAAAATGCAAACCAGGATCAAATTGATCCAAAAACATATATAGGCAGAGCGTTATTTATAATGTAAGAATAAAAACGCTTTTAAATAATTTTTAAACAAAGATTTTAAAGCTAATGCATTTATATAGAAAGGGAGAGAATTCCAGAGTTTGGGACCTATAAAGCGAATGGAATGTTGAGAAGAGGTAAACCTATTTAGAGGGAGATTAAGTTGATAAGAGTTTCTTGTTGAATATGGATGAATACTATTATGGAAAAAAGTACGGAAAAGAAAGGGGAGCTTAATTTGATGCCATTGTGCACGAAGATACCAACTTGGTAGGAGGTAATATCGTATATAGCTAAAATGTTATGTTTAGCAAACAAAGGTAAAGCGTGGGGAAAATAGTTTATGTTACTAATCAAACGGACAACCCTTTTTTGGAGAACAAAAAGTTTGTTTAGATGTGAATGATACGTACAGCCCCAAACAATATAACAATACGAAAGATGGGGTAAAATAAGAGTGTTGTATGGAGACACTAGTGTACAAGTGGGCAGCAGATGTTCCAGACGATAGATTATACCAATACCCTTAAAAATTTTACTACATACCGAGTCAATATGATTCTGCCACGTTAAATGTTTATCAATGATTATACCTAGAAATTTAGTAGCATTGGATAAGGAAATATCATGATTATTAACAAATACCAAATCATTGTCAAGATTTGTAGGTTTGCCAGGCGGACTGAACAAAACGATTGAAGTTTTAGTGACATTTTATGATGATTTATCGACTATGATGAACCAGGAATTAATTAGTTTTAATTCATTTTCAACAGTAGATAAAAGCTTGTTGGCATTGGGGCCAGAAACAAAGAGATTTGTATCATCAGCATATCAAATAAGGCTGGAATTTTATGTGGCTTCAGGAAGATCATTAACATAAATGATAAATAATAAAGGGCCTAAGATTGACCCCTGAGGCACCACATTTTAAAAAATCAAGTGCAGACTTTGTATTGTTGATACAAACTGATGGCGATTACATAAATAACTTTTAAGCCAATCTAATAAAACCCCGCGTATACCATAATTATCAAGTTTATGAAGTAATATACAATGATCCAAAGTGTCGAAGGCCTTTGAAAGATCTAAAAAGGTACCACAAACAAAATCTTTATTTTCAAAGGCAGTAGTTAATTTATCAATAAGGTTGATGATTGAATGGGAAGTTGATTTACCAGGTAGAAAACCAAATTGATTGTCATAAAACACTTTATGTTTGATTAAGAAATTTATTATTTTATTGACAACAATTCTTTCAAATGATTTAGAGAAACAGTGGAGTACAGAAATAGGTCTATAAATTTTTGTAAGATTTTTCTCACCACTTTTGAAAATAAGGATTACACGAGCAATTTTGAGGCTATCAGGAAAATTACCTTTGATAAAGTAAGATTTACTAAATAAGAAAGAGGTTCAGAAATATAATCAGCAACCTACTTTACAACAGAGGGTGAAATAACATCATAAGCAGGGGAAGTATGATTGAGATTGGATATCATATCATGAATTTCAATCGTGTCGGTTGGAGTTAAATACAATGAAGAAATACAACTATTCATAAGATAATCAGTAAATACATAATCTTCACATGGCACAATTTTTGATTGTACAGAAGGTCCAATATTGATAAAATAATCATTAAATGTATCACAGATGTCATCACTGTCCAAAATAAAATGTCCTTCATGAAAAAGTTCCTCAATTACATTATTATTTTTAGAGCTATGAACAAGTTCATTAATAACCTTCTATAATGTTCCTTACATTACCATTGTCAGGATGGAGCATTGAATTATAATAATCTTTCTTAGCATGACGTATTACTGAAGTAATTTACAAGAGTTGAAATTTTCATCCATTCTTTTCTTAAAAAAACCTTTTATAGAGTTTGTTTTCAGTTCTACAAGAATTCCTAATACCTAAAGTTATCCAGGTTTTGGAAACACAAGCTTTGTTTAAAGTAAGAGGGAAACAATCATTGTAATGAGAAATACAGGTTTTCGCAAACAAATCAAAAGCTTTATATGGGTCACAACTGTTATAAGTGTCCGACCAAGTTTCAATAGAAAGTTTTTGCTGGAAAGTTTGAATATGTTTAGGGTTGATATTGCGGGTATACTTTTTTTGGGGGGAAAACTTTTGCTAGAGAATTTTCAAAAATAATAAAAACTGGCAGATGATCAGAGATATCGTCTAGAAGTCCATTTGTGCAGGGACTCTTTACATCATTAGTGAAAATTACATCAAGCAAAGAAGCAGAAGTACTGATTATTCTTGTAGGCAAAGATTGTAATGCAACAAAAGAAAATGAATTCAATATGTTTGTGAAATCACATACAGAAGGATGTGACAAATTTATGAGATTAATTATAATTGCCCATAATATGACACTTTAGACGTGCATTTGAGATGGCTTCAAGAGTATTCGTAAAATGATCCATAACAACATTATCAATACCAGGGGACAATAAATAACGCCAGTAGTAAAGGAATTATTACCGACATGATTTCAATGAGAAGAGATTCAAAGACCCCTTCCATAAAATAACTTAAATCCATTCTTAACTTATATTTAATGTCATTTCTTATAAAAAGAGCAAACCCCCTCCCACGACCATTTCTAGATGAGTGCTCTAAAGTATAGCCATCAATATGATACAAAGGATAGTGGGTCGTAAGGTCATTGAACCAGGTTTCGGTGATACCGATGACAGAAAATTTGGTGCTTAAAGAGCTGAGGGTTAGTTGCAATGCATTCCAATTGGCAGTAAGAGATCTACTATTTACATGAAAGAGGGATAATGGGTCTGTACGTGTTATGCAATTTTCGTTAAAGCTACATGTATCTAATGAATAGTAAAGACACTTATGCATACAAGAGATATCTAAACAATTTACATTAGGATCAGCGTCATTAAGAATAGGATGGTTTGCATTGTCATGTATGTCATGTAGTTGGAAGGTTCATGGGAATATTTCATTCTCATGATGAATAACTCTGGTTATAAATTTTCAGTCCAATGCATCCAAACTCACCAGTGTTTATAACTCACCGATGAAAACATCCTTTTAAAGGTCCAAATGAATCCTCAGCTTCACATTACACACATGACTTGGCCCTACAGTAACCAAATGAACAATACCTGGCTCTTTTCAATAAGTTCCATTGCATGCATATAGATGATTGGGAGTGTAATTACCGACACGTAAAATCACTAAACTATCTGAGGTGGGTTTCTTAATTGCTTCTAGTAGTCTAAAAGTCATACCCGCCGAAATGGAGGTTCTTGTAGGTGAAAAGACTGAAAATTTGTTGCTAAAATTAGGTGTAATGTTCATTCATTGACTAATTATGGCATACGAGGCCTTTTAAAATGCTGTCCACTTGCACAAATCCAACGTTGAAGGTGTCACTAGTTACGCGTGATCAGATGCAAGACATGAGGGAGAGTTGAGAGGTAATGCATGCTCACCATGCACTGGTTCAATGGAAGTTGAACATACTTGTGTCAGGTCCCTGTGCAGGAAAGTCTCTTGTGGCAAGGGAATATTGGAGGTGAATAACATTCCCAATAAAACAATTTGTCTTGTCTTTAAAGCACTTTAAATAAAGCAGTAAAACTGCTGTTATTGATCTTCAGCTTTAGAAATATCTTTAGAGCATTTCTGACCCATGTACAACTGCCCCTATTTGTATTGGACTGCATTTGGTGATCCTCAATGCCATTTTGATTATTGTTGGGCAGGAAAATGAACATGTAGGTAGGAAACAGTCCTGCTGCCATTTAAGACATACACAATAAACGTATGTTAGTTGTTCTTTATGTTTAAGAAATGAAGGTTTACTATAGATGCAAGAATGAACCAGAACAAAAAGGTTTTGTGGTTCCGCTGCTTCTTTTTCAAAAGTTGATTGATTTGAAAAATTTGTACTTACTGTAATGTCATTGCATATCATGAAATATTTGTATCAGGATATTAATTCATAAACCACACCCACAATGCAGATCAATAAAAATGTTGACAACATTATGATTTGCACAATAATTAACAACATTATCATAGCAAGTTTGATGCAAAGACGGTTGCTCATTTATCCTACTTCAAGAATTTGTCAGCAAGCCAAGACTACTCTTTTATGTTCACTACCTCAACATTAAACATATCAAATCATGACCCATCTGTGTACCTGATATAGCATAAATCTGATGTAACATTCATGGGGTACGGTATGGTGTTTACATCATTTAGCACTTTCACATTAAACCACACCCACCATGCATATTAAAGATATCTGCTGATAACATAAGCATGTACACAATAACCAACAAAATTATCATGCCCAATATGACGCAAAAACGGACATACATTATTTATTACTTTGATTAAAATTGCACTTTAAGCCCCATGCCTACTCATTAATATGCATGATATCACCAAGAAAACAACAGCGCACATCAACAAAATATGGCCTATCTTTGTACCAAATATGACATGAATCCAGTTTACCGTTCTTGAGATACCGTGTTTATAAGCTTTTTCAGCAAAATCATATTAAGCCCCACCCACTATGAATATTAATAAAAATCAACTCTTTTACATCATGAACATGTACACACCAGGTAACAACCTTATTATTGCAAATATGAAACAAAACAGAAATGCGATTGTTAAAATATGAACATTCCAAGATTTTTACTTTAAGCTCCGCCTCACTCATTAATATGCAAGATATCAACACCAAAAAACAATATGGCACATCTACAGATCATGGGCTACCTGTGTACCACATATGAACTGAATTGCATGTAGAGTTCTTGATATACTGTGTTTATAAGCTCTTTTCAACAAAATCATGTGATGCTCCGCCCACTATGCATATTAAACACACCAGGTAACATCATAATTATCCCAGATATGATCAAAACAGACATGTGCTTGAAAAAAATGAACATTTCAAATTTTTACATTAAGCATTAGTCCTGCCTACTCATTAATATGCATGACATCACCATCAAAAACAATAAGGAATATTTATGGACCATGGGATATCTGTGTACCACATATGACATGAATCCAGTGTAACTTTCTTGAGATAGTTTACAAGCTGGCTGTCACAAACACAAACACACATACACCCACCCACCCACACACACACACACACACACACCATCATGTTCGCCTAGGTTCCTGATGCTATTGCATCGGAATAAAAAAAACACATGTTTTAATTTTCTTCGTTATGTTTAACTTTGTGTTTAAAGAGCAAACACCACCTTGATACTACACATTTATACACATTTGGAAATGAGACACCATGAAATGAAATGACTTTCAATTATTTGTTCAGGCAAGTTTCCTTTCATGAATAACATCTCACTTTATACCAAATAATGAAGTGGTCCAAATGATTGTTTGGAAAAAACCAAAAAAACATTCCCCCCTAAATTATAGGCCGTTGTCAATGGATCAGGAAAAATGTTATTTACGTAAGAGAATAACAAAAGGTGGCAACCGTAGTAAGAAGATTCACCTGCCACCCAAAACAAGCGATGCTTCTTGCATCAGTTAAACTTACCTGCCTCCAACTGAGCTATTTTCCTTTTGATTGCACACAGCATGGCGTCAGAGCAGAGAGCATAGAAGTCAGCTCCAGTCAGTGTCAATGGACACGAGTGGGCAATATCATCCATTCTTAAACTGGCAGACAGGTTGAAACTGAAAAAAACAAGAGTTAATCATAGATGCAACAACTCAACTTCCATTAAAACAATAACTGAGCTTCTAGCATGTAGAAACTAATTAAGCCTTAAAACAGAGTTATTTCATTTTCAATTGTATGTTCTTAGGGTACACCTGACATAAGTTTTTGTGATGATCTTTTTGTTTGATCGGTTTTTAAACTGTGTGTTTATTCTTCCTTGACTTCAGCTAATAATTCAGAAATAACATTTTGCCTTGAAATTTACAACTTAACTTAAAATGTGAAATCCATTTTGCAGCTATTGATCGATCATGTTTCTTCTTATCCTCCTCCAATCCCCTCACCATTCACAATATGCCTTTCATCACTGGCAATTGTTACCCCTCCATCTTCCACTCACTTTAACCTTGCCCTGAAACATCCCCATTCTTTATTTCCCACTCATCATCTTCTCCCCAAAACTCACTTCCTATCTTGCCAATAATTACTAATCCAACACATTCACCCAAACCCACCCCAATTGCCTTACCCTAGACAGTTACCATCTTCCAATGTACCTGCCATCCCTCATTCATGTACCATCCCAACACACCTTCATTTAATACCCCTGTATGCCTACAGTATCATCATCCATCCACCACATTAACCCTTCCAAATCCTAGACACTATTATATCCTCATTTATTGACAGCTGATAAATAATTGAAATTAAAGGAGACATAAAGTCTGGCTTTTTCTTCATTTAATATGATAAAAATACTAATTATAAGTCATCTGAAGAAATTCCACATCATACACAACAATTAAGCATAAGTTTTACAATTTATCAAAACATTAATTCTGTCAAAATAAACTTATATGGGAGCAGCCATTTTGTTCATATAAAAGATGATATCATGCACCCAGTACAGATTAGAATAATAATAATGTGTTTCTTTATGATTTATGTCAAATTTTCCAAGTTCTAAGAAATAATTTAATTTTAATTTGTACATAATATTAATAATTCAAGCCATTAGAACTTCATGTCAAAGCATTTTGGAAAGAAAATTTAAAAGAGAATTATAAGAAATTTACCCTGCTTTGAGTAGCAGGGACATTTACAAGTTATACTTACATTTCTGGCTATAAATATGCAATCTGGTCTCATAACCTGATTCTAACCACTTCTGACCGACCTTAAAACTTAGTTACCTACCCAGCCCTGACCTCCAGTTTACCTCTCTAATCCCTCACTTAGCATTCCTCCAAGGCCTGAACGAGAGGGGAGGCAGGCGGGATGCATGGAAGGTAAGTATAACTTTCGTAAATATCCCCGCCACTCAGAGGGGAAATTTACTTCAAGTTATATCTTACCTTCCATGATATAAATATGCAATCAAGATTGCAACCGAGGATCGGAAGGAGGGAAATTCAGGTCCGAAGCCCACCAGGGTTAGTCCTACTACCCAAACCAGTTTTCCTACTTGAAGGATAAGCTTTTCTATCCTCTTAAGAAAATAAAACATCTTCATAGTAATTACTAGATTATAGTAAGTTACAATTAGATATGAAAAACAGAACAGGGAACACCTGTTAGTGATAACTGAGGTCAACATATCATGCACATGGGTTAGTAGCCCAAGAGAGCATGCATAAACAAAAAGTGTTAGTACAGAAAACAAATTGTAAACGATACCTAATACATTGCGATGAGAACTTACCCTGGTCCCGGAGCTGGATACGGCTGGGCTGCGCTGGGCTGGTGAAGGAGTTCCCATACTCCGTCCGGGATAGGGGGCATGGTTACCAGCACCTGGTAAGCAGGGGACTGATCGCGCGTGGCCTGGTCAACATCCTTGTTAAATGCGGTCCAGTCCTTGCTGGAGGTCCTCGTCCAGTGCAGCACCCTTGTAATCAAGGATGAGTCAATGGAAAACTGCTTACCCTGTGGCTTAAGAGTCGCTTTGGGCAGACTTTAGCAGCCTTCTCTGTGATTTAGCACGAGCCTACGTAGGTGGTGTGTCAATCACGTTGAGATGAATTTCCTTGGTCAGAATTCCAGTAGCTGCAGTACCTTCTCCCCTGTACCAGGGGGTCCACCGCTGGGGACGGTGGGAACAGGACTTCACCTGGCACCCTTGTTGGGGCCGGGGTCCTGTCTAGTGCTGCCTGCATGAGCAAGGGGGCACTAGTGTGGGCTTGGCTAGTAGTGGCGGGAGGCTTCCCCTTCTTGGAGGGAGGGCTTGTTGCCCTGGCGATAGCTTGAGGCTCCGCAGGGGGTCTGTGTCCTTCATGAGGTAATCATCCCCAGAGGGGTAAATGTCTAGGGTATTGTCCCCCAGACTCGTGTGGTTACGGGAGAACCGTGCCTCTGCAGCCTCTGCTGTTGGGCGGTGGTGTGCAGGAGGCGGCAGCCTCTTCTCCATCGCTTGTGATAACCATGCCTGGAGCTTTAGTTTGAGAGCATTCATGAAGGTTTTGTCCTCCAGAGGATTTTCCTTCTGGTGCTTCCGTCTTCTCTGCCTGGGTTCAGTGGAATCTGAGGAGTCAGAGGAGGACGTATAACATCTACCCCTCTTATGTCTCCCACTTTGTTCCGTCTCGTGTCCTGGGCTTGCCCTGCTCGGGGGGGAAGGTTGGACAGGGGGATGAGAATCGTGAGAGGTGCCAGGTGCGGCCCAGCCCCCTGTGAGAACGGTGCGCCTGCTCTGAATGGTAGGCTCCATAGAGGGCGCTCTGCCCACTGTGGGTGGAGGCTTATTCTTCCTGTTGGGAGGTGTCAGCAGTCTTGGCTCGAATGGAGGTGGAAGGGGAAAAAAGGACAGTCTCTCTGCCTGTTGCTTCTCTGCCATCTCGGCCGCTTTCTGAAAGTACCGATCTCGGAACACTCTCTGCTCCCTCCAAGTCGCCTCATCCCAGTCACTGCATAGTGTACAGGGGTTTGCTTCACAGCATTATCTGCATGCATAGCACCTGACAACCTGTCAGCGGTTTTCATGATCTCTGTGATAGTTTTGCGGAAACGTTAACGTATGACGTAGACTGCATGTGACGTTGTCTCTAACAGTCACCATGGGTGGAGCTGTTTAGTAAGCATTTCCTCGTATGAGAAAAATTAACTTGTGTTAGGTTAATTTATGCTATTGTTAATGTGCTATGTATTCTGTACTGTTAACTCTTTTTACTTCTCTTCACCACGGAGCTACGAAGCTAGTGACTACGTGTGGGAGACTTCTTCACCACGGAGCTACGAAGCTAGTGACTACGTGTGGGAGACTACCGTACTTAGTATGCGTCCCTGTTTGAATAACAATGGTACTATGGAGCCGTATGGATCCATTGTATGGAGCCATATGGACCTGTTCTATGGAGCCAAATAAACCCATGAATTTGTTCAATGGAGCCGTATGGACCCAATATATGGAGCCGTATCGACCCATGAAGTTGTACTATGGAGCTGTATGGACCCTTAAGGAGCCGTTTAATGGAGCCATATGGACCTGAAAAGCCGTGCTATGGAGCTATATGACCGCACGGGCCATTTAATGGAGCTGTATGGGCCTGTAGGGCTGTGCTATGGATCCGTGAAAGTCTTAATACGGAGCCGTAAAAACCCTTGGGTGTAACTCTTAAGGCTCAAAAAGAGAGCCATGGGTCACTTGTGACCACTTAAAACGCTGCTACTCATAGTCTATCCGGTCCCAGCTTGGAACCGTGGTCCACAGCGATATTAAAAGTAACATACACTATTTCTTATAAACCAACAGTTCAGACTGAGAGCCGTGACCTATTAGTATTATATGTGGTTATATGTATGTCCCTTCGTTAGATGGGACGCACTTCACAACTCATGTCAAATTCCTTTACGGGGGACACAAAGTTGACCATTAAGAGGGCAAGACAGGGCCACGGAAGTCAACAAACACTAGTAGGAGACAAGCTACAGCAATTAAGAACCCCAGAAATTGCTCAGATAACTTTAATCTGAGTTATTTTTATTTTGCAAATCCGAGAAATATGCAAAAAGTGCATTTTTAATATCGTGGGAGGGGCATAGGAAAATGCTTGCCACTACTCCTTGGTGTCTGTGGAGAGAAAATGAAATGGTGAATTCTCTTAAAAGGGAGCGCAAGGGGACCTCACCAGGGTCCCTTCTGCGCATTTGATTTAAAAACTTAAAGTCTTAAAACAGTGCTGGACTTATTACTTCACATTGTACATGGTAACGTTTGTTTGTTTGTTTGATGAGTGCTTAAAGGCACCACGACAACAAGGGACAAATTGTGCCTGAGAGGTCAGATCATTCTAGAGGTGGGAAGGAAAGGAAACAGTGGGAGAATGAGAGAAATACAAGAAGAAAAAGTCAGAAAGCTGTGATTGAGAGAGGTGGTGCATGGGTGATAAAAACAAAGTAGATAGAGGGGGAGAAAGAGGAGAAAAAAGTATGGTTGTAGAGGGAAGCAAGATAAAGGAAGGAGATCATTTTATCCGGAGGGTTTTTCTGGAAGAACTCAGCAATTGAGTTGTGGGGAGCAAGGGAAGCTCTGGGAAGGTTGTACAGGGGGCAAGCAAGGAGAACATGATGGACTGTGAGGGTGCAATGGCAATTGTTGCAGAGGGGTTGGGGGTAGCCAATAGGGAGGTGGGAGAGAGTGAGGTGGGTGAGACCTATTCTAAGATGGGTAATATGAACGTTGTCGATATAAGAGTCTGTCTGTCTGTTTGTTTGATGAGGTCTTAACGGCACCACTACAACAAGGGTCAAATTGTGCCTAAGAGGTCATATCATTCTAGAGGTAGGAAGGAAAGGAAACAGGGGGAGAATGAGAGAAATTCAAGAACAAAAGTCAGAAAGCTGTGATCGAGAGAGGAAGTGCATGGGTGAAACAAAACAAAGTAGAGAGGGGGTGGAAGAGGAGAATTAAATATGCTTGTAAAGGGAAGCATGATGAAGGAAGGAGATAATTTTATCCAGAGGATTTTTCTGGAAGAACTCAGCAATTGAGTTGTGGGGAGCAAGGGAAGCTCTAAGAAGGTTGTATAGGGGGCAAGCAAGCAGAACGTGATGGATTGTGAGGGTGCAGTGGCAATTGTTACAGAGGGGTTGGGGGGAACCAATAAGGAGGTGGGAGTGAGTGAGGTGGGTGTGACCAATTCTAAGACGAGTAATATGAACCTTGTTGATACGAGAGAGGTTGTTGATGGTGGATTTGATTGGAATTGTGGGCTGGATGACATGGAGTTTGTTATCAATTTGAGAGTTCCATGAGGTTTGCCAGTGGTCACGAACAAGGGAAGCGATAAGCGGTTTGATTTCAGAGAGGGTTTTGGGAAAAGGGTAGGGAGGAGGTTGAGGGCAAGCTTAGCTGCTGCATCAGCCCTGTCATTGCCAGGGATGCCAAGATGGCTGGGTATCCCGAAGAAAGGAGCCCTTTTTCTGCAGAGGGTGGGAGAAGGGAGTTTCCGAAGGAGGAGGTGGCATGTGAGGTTATCCCATTTAAGGTTAAGTAAAGAAGTAAAAACAGCCTTTGAGTCAGAGAAAATGGCAGAGTGGCTGAGAGGAGAGTACTCAATAAAGTTGAGGGCTAGGAGAATGGCCTTAGCCTCGGCTGAAAAGATGGATGAGTAGTCAGGAAGTCTGCTACTGAGGGTGATGTTTTAGATGACGGCAGCAGCAGCTGTCTTGTTGCCTTCCTTGGAGCCATCAGTATAAATGGAGGTGTAATTTGAGAGTTGGTCTTTGATTTGGTTGTGGAGATTGATAAAGAGGTTAGGGTGGGTTTGAGTTTTGTGATGAGTGGAGAGGTCCAGGTGGACAGAAGGGAGGGGGGTGGCCCAAGGAGGAAAAGTGGGCCAGGAGTAGGTGCCGAGAGTTGCAGGGTTGATGCCGAGATGGAAGAGGTCTGATTTAATGCGTAAGCTGAAGGAAGGGGATAGGGTTTTAGTCCTACCAAAGAGGGTGGAGAAATTGGGGTACCTAATGAGATTGTAAACAGGGTTCTGGGTGTTGGTGAGGACTCTAAAAGCATAGGAGAGGCTAAGCTTTTTACATCTAAGTAGAAAGGGGGGTTCGTTGGCTTTAACATGAAGGGTGGTGATTGGGGAGGTCCTGTAGGCACCTAGACAAAGCCTGAGGGCTTTATTTTGGATGGTGTTGATGTGGCTGAGGTATGAGTTGTGAGCGGCACAGTAGACAATATTGCCATAGTCAAGCTTGGCACCAATGGTGAGCCTGAAAATTTTGAGGAGAGCATAGTGGTTCGCTCCCCAAGTGGTGTTGGAGAGGAGTCGGAGAATGTTGAGGGAGCTGTTGCATTTTAGTTTCAGGTTGGTGATGTGTTGCTTGTAGGTGAGCTTGGGGTCTAGACTTAGACCCAGGAACTTTGTGTGTTCAACTTTGGGGATGCGATTCCTATTGAGCATGAAGTTTGGTTTCGAGTGGAGGTTGTTGAAATGACAAAAGTGCATGCAGACTGTCTTGTCTTTGGAGAATTTAAAACCGTTATAGTTGCCCCAGACTTGCAGCTGGTTGAGGCTGATTTGGAGCCTACTTTCAACAATAGGAAAGGCAGGGGAGGAGTAGAAGATGGTGAAGTCATCCACGTAGAGGGTACGTTTTATGCTGGGGCCAAGGTTATTCGCAATGTCATTAATGCTCAGGTTGAAGAGAGTGGGAGAGAGAATGCTGCCTTGGGGGACGCCCTCTTCTAGAGGTACGAGTTGGAGAGGGTGTGACCAATACGAACTTGGAACTGCCTGGGTGAGAGGAAGTTTTGAATAAAGATGAAGAGATGGCCTCTGGGGCCGATGGTGTGAAGTTTGTGGGTAATGCCGTATTTCCAGGTAGTGTCCAAAGCTTTCTCGAGGTCAAAAAATATGGCAATGAGGAGTTCCTTTTTTGCAAAGGATTCCCGGATAGCGGTGTCGAGCATAATTAACTGGTCTAGGGTATTGCGACGTTTTTGGAAGCCGCTTTGGTGAGGGGAGAGGATTCTGTTGGTTTTAAGGAACCAGTTTAGTCTCTGATTAATGATCCTTTCCATAATTTTACAGAGACAGCAAGTGAGGGCGATGGGTCGGTAGCTGGAGGGGTCGGTACCGTTCTTCCCCGGTTTAAGGATGGGGATGACAATAGCTGTCCTGCAGATAGGGGGAAAGGAGTGTGAGGACCTAATGTGGTTGAAGATGGTGAGTAGGGTAGTGGTGGCCTTGATGGGAGGTGTTTCAGGAACTGGTAGGGGATGTTATCTGGGCCCTTGAAGGTGCAGCCAGTGTCCTGGATGGCTTGGTTTAATTCAGAAAGGGTGAGAGAAGTGTTGTAGTTTCGGCGTTGTCGGAAGGAAAAGTGATTCTCCGGGCTTCATCACAAGATTTTTTGATTTTGAAAGCATTGGAGTAGTTGGTCGAGGACGAGATGTTGCTGAAAGAGGCGGCAAGGTGGTTAACGATGTCATTTTTTGCAGTGAGAAGGTCACCATTCCAAGAGAGATGGGAAATGGGAGATTTGCCTACTCTGCCGTGGAAGCTGTTAACCATTCTCCAAATCTTCTTAGTGGGGGTGTTAGTGGTGAGAGAGGAGATAAAGTTGTTCCAAGTGTTGGTTTTACTGTCCTTGATAGTGCGTCTGGCCTTGGCACCGCTGATGCGAAAGAGGTTGAAGTTATGGGTGGTCAGGTTAGTTTTAAAGTTCCTGAGGGCTCTTTTCCTGTTCTTGATGGCGCTTTTGAAGTCATCAGAGAACCAGGGGTTGGGGGGATGATTTGAGGGTTTGGAGGTTTTGGGAATTGAGCAGGTGGCTATGTTGATAAGGATATTACTGAAGTTAGGCATGGGATCCTTATCCTCGAGGAGATGGGGGGAGAGGTGTGAGTCACAGAGGGTTTCAAAAAGGGGCCAGTCATCTTCTCGATGTTCCAATTGGGGGTGTGGTCAGTGGGGGTTTGAAGGTTGGAGTGTATAAGAAGAGGGTAATGATCACTACCACAGAGGTCAGCAGTGACTCTCCATCTAAAATCAGGGAGGAGGTTAGGGGAACAGATAGACAGGTCAATACAGGTGAGGGAGCCTGTGCAGGGTGAAGGTAGGTCGGGGAGTTAGCGTTGAGCAGAAGAGGCTGTGCTGCCAAAGAGTGTTTTCGATAAGCTTGTAACATAAAATAAATAATAGGTCCTCTTGGACAAACTGTAACTGGCTTGGAGAGTGTTGAGCTGACTCCGCAGTCATCTTGTGGTGACATAGGACTCTTGCACATGCACCGACAACAATCGTAGTTGGTGGCCTAATGCATAGGAGAACCTGTGTTGGAGATATCTTAACATGTAACATATATGTACCATATAGCACTAGCCTCTCCGCGTGGTGGGCGTTGGGCCTAAGGTGAAATAAACTCTACTCAAGTGAAAGAAGCCCCAAAAACTAGCCCAAAAGTTGCTTTGTGGCATAAAGCCTCTCACCATAGGAGTGAAAACACCTGACTCCAGAGCCTATTTTGTAAGGGGGCGAAGAAAATTCGATCCATCACTAGTGTAAACTGTATAAAGAAGTCCTGCAAGTCAGATGGCAATTTTTCCTCGGGCCTAAGGCCACCTCACCTAACCTCAGATGACTAGAAAAACTTGTAGAAAAAGCCAAACCAGCAAAAAAACTTCATGGTTAGAGCTGTTAAGAGAAAGTGGTATAGAAAAAGGTGAAATTCGAGTCGAATTTCCTGACCAGTTCCCAGCCATGGAAAAGTGAGGAATAAGACAGGTAGACTGGAGGTCAGGGCTGGGTAGGTAACTACATTTTTTAAGGTCGGTTAGGAGGTCATGAGATCATGAGACCAGATTACATATTCATAGCATGGAAGGTAAGATATACCTTAAAGTAAATATATTACATGTGCTTAGCACATAGGGCAAATTATGTCATCATTGGCATTATTTCAATACAAAATTAAACCAAAATGGCAGCATCCATGATACAATTTCAAACTTGGATAACTTTAGAATGGAATAAGATTTTAAGATGGGGTTTTTCGTAGTTGGTTTCATCTTTTAATTCTATATCACATACCAAGCTAGAGTATTTGACTTTATGTTCCCTTAAGTGCCTTGTTGAAAAATACAATCACAAATAATGGGTACAGATCTCACAAGTCTACAGTCATGCAATTATTGTTACCTATAAAGTAAGATGCAATTCCACGTTATTTCAGCCGCAGTTTTTGTTTGTTTTTGGAAACTTTAAATAAAAAAGAGGTTCACAACCTTCTGCACCACAGAACATACAACAAAACTCTACACATCCCTGACAATTAACATCACTGTAGGTGTTTGATGCATATACTTACTTTCGGGTTAAAGCTTCTAGAATCCTCATCTGTGATAACCTGTCTTCACTCACACCAAGGTAAAGAAGCTTGTCAAACCTACAGTTAGAAATAATATATCGTTCAAACATATCTTCAGAAGAAAGAATTGTTGTGTACAAATCATGCATACTTCCTCACTTATCACATATTTTCCATATCAATGATCTAGTTTTCCATAAATGATACTGTAAGTGTGTAATATCAGAAAATACTAAAACAAATTAAGACCAGCACCAAGTTTAATGAAATTTTACATTTGTTGTTTTCTTAAAATAAAACTCCTAAATTCTCAAGGCTAAAACAAATCAATAATGCATAGAAAAATTAAAGAAGGATGAAAGCTCATTACCTTAATTTTGTACACAATTTACAAACGCCTTGCATATTCATACTTACCACATGATAACAACATAATTAATACAAAGTTTTATGCAATCAGACAACAAAAACGTTTTATATTTTCATATGTGTAGCAATTAAAAAACAATGTTGTTTTACAGAGCTAATCATTACATGAAATTTGGTAGCCATTTGAGTAAGTCAATGGAAAGGATTTGGCCCTCTAAGGAAATGATCAGTTATATTATATATATATATATATATATATATATATATATATATATATATATATATATATATATATATATATATATATATATATATATATATATATATATATATATATATATATATATATATATATATATATATATATATATATATATATATATATATATATATATATATATATATATTTCTATATATATATATATCTATATCTATATCTATATATCTATATATCTATATATCTATATATCTATATATCTATATATATATATATATATATATATATATATATATATATATATATATATATATATATATATATATATATATATATATATATATATATATATATATATATGCCATTTATGTCACTACAGTTTTTGTACTTAATATTAAGGAAATAATAAATAATACAATAAAAATGTTGTATTACTTGAAAGAGCATGATTTAATAAAAGGAACAAAGATAGGCCTATACAAGTTATTATCAAAATTGCTCGCATCGACCAGACTATCATACAGGCAAAATCTTTTGAAAAGATTAATAGTCAAATACTTATGGCTCTAACCTTGATAAAAGATTTGGTGAAATCCAATTTGCTATTCTTTAAACAATTCCAAATCTGGCAATAAATGTTCATACTCTCAAGGTTGAATGAGAGTGGACTTCAAAAAATACAAAATGGTGAAGAAAGCATTCAAAAATCGTTTTTATTTTTCCTCATTCTTTCTTCAGGTGGTAAATTATAACTACCCTTACTAGATTCTGTTTTACTAACTTTCTTGACATATCCAATGGCTTTTAAGCCACAAAATGTAAGAAATCTGAGGCTGTGACGTCACAACTAGTCTAATTTCTATCGTTTCTACACAAATGATACCAAACTTTAAACTTAAATATCTCCTTCAAGTAATAAGATATTTGAAAGTTTTCTTCACCATTTTAATTCTTTTAAAGTCCTACGATGCACTTGATTGACTCCTGAACTAATCTTGTAAATAGTGCTGTCATGATATGTTGATTATAGTGATTATCACGATATCTCTTTTCCCCACGACATGAAATATGTCTCTTGACACATATCGCGATACCAAAAACTAATACAGAACTGAGAAATTTTTGTACGAGGCTAGGCTACTTCGTATGGTATGGTACTAATGTTACAGTAGTAAATCTAGAAGTCAAGCTTAGGCCATGATCATTTCTGAATCAACTTTAAAAATGTGCAAAAATATCGTGAAACATAAAAAACTAATTAAAAATCGTGCTCCATCACCCAACACAAGCACACTCCAATGTAAGTTCGCAAAAAGAACAAAAAATTGGCCCAGAACAAAAAATTGGCCCAGAACATGCCTCTCCGATAATTCATGGTCACGTTGGCAGAATTACCAAACATGTGAATGTGATGCGTGATGAAATCTAGAACGTAATAGTCAAGCAATCATGTTGTCTGCTAGATGGAAATAATTTTGTCTTGGGTTCATCAATGTCCTCATGTATACATAAAAGAAGTAGTGAATTAACAATGTGTCGTAAGTCAGTTTTTTTTATAGAATATCACGATATACCAATATATCGCGACATTTTTCCATGATAATCGATATGTAATACAGCCATATCGTGACAGCACTTCTTTTAAATAAGTGAAGGTATCAAGAACCCATACCTTCCAGGTCTGAGAAGAGCAGAATCCAAGAGATCTGGTCGGTTGGTGGCACCAATAACAAACACATCAGCAGACTTGTGGAGTCCATCCAATTCCGCAAGCAGCTGTGACACCACCCTATAGAAGAAAAAATATGTATACCCTTACATAGCATAATATACAAAGAGCTATTTCTATTAAATAAGATGACTACACTGTCAGAATGTCATTGTTTTAAAGCTTCATATTAGCGAAAGTAATAATATTAAAAAAAGTAACTACTCTGGTATTAATAGAAAGGTAGAAATTGTTGTGAAAAAGCTTTTACTATCACTTAAAAAAGACTTAAAAATAATACCAGTGAAAGAAAGTTAATTCTACTGACAGAAAGTTACAACAAACTTTTATGCATGTCTTAAGATTTCACCAATGTGTTGAAAAATAACTGATGCAATATACATTGTGATGTTATAGTTGAACTCCCAAGATGATTTTGATATAATTCTATAATAATAATAATACAATAATACTTAGTTTTCATACAGTGCTTTTCTATGCAAGTAGCACTTTACAGTGGAAACTTCAGGCTCAAAGCTACAGCCACAAGGAGCTCTAGTCTGTACTATTACCCTAGTTCAATCCCTTATGCTGAGCACCAAGCGTGAGGGCGGCAGGTGCCATTTTTTAAGTCTTTGGTATGCCATGGAAACGAATTCACTACCTTCCGGCTGGAAAGCGGATGCTCTAAGATTTTACTTCTTATTTTATTTTTAACTTAGTAACCAGACACAAATACTTTGCCAATTTAGTTAATAACCTACAATCATGGACAAAAGTAATTGACCCTTTTTCTTCACCCCTTGTACCCCATTTCAATATTGGAAGTGAATGTTAAAAGTTACAGGTCCAAGTTATGTCCCAACATTGAAATGGGGTACAAGGGGAAAAAAAGGGTCAAGACTTTTGTCCATGATGGTAGAACAGACAAATAAGATTGCTTTTGTAGCCTACAACCCCAAAAAGATGGGAGATATGATGCATTTGCAGTCATCTTATTCCTCTAACTTACACTGAGAAAGTTTTATGTAATACGTTGCTTTTTTAAGTTCTTCCACAAAAGAAAGAAGTTGAGGTTCATTAAAATCTGCAAATGAGACAAATGAGACATGTTCAATTTGCATAAGCCATTGAGAGACTACACAGGTTAAACCTGACAAGTAAACATCAGTAAAAGAGTAATTTTGGTACATTTGCTGATGATACTCTGACAAAGAAAGATTTTAAAGATACCTGTCCATTACCCCTCCTGAGTCTCCACTTCTTCCTCTATTGGGAGCTAAGCTGTCCAACTCATCAAAGAAGATAACACATGGGGAGGCACTTTGAGCTCTAGAAAACACTTGAAAGAAGAAAAGAAACATTTTTATAATTCAACCAAAGCTAATAAATTACTGATCAGTCACAACAACGTTTTCAGCATAGGAGGTAATAGTACAAATAACAACCTCTCTTGAAGCAATTCAAACAATAAAACTACCTTTCCTGACTTACATGGTCAAATTTTCACAGAAGTCAAATAATTTCCCATTCCACCTCTCCACAAATTTTTGCTGTCATATTCATATGTGCACTGTATAATTAGTCCACAAAGCTCAAGAAAGCAATTATATCATGTTGACAGTAACGATCAGCTTAAGCAAAGGCCGATCTCTCTTCTAAAAAATATAACAAAACTTCAAGATCACATATTGAGAGAAGCATGCATCTTTTGTCTCTGACATTGGTTTTTGGATTATATACGAATACCAGGAAGCTAAGTATGAGTACACCAGAAGCAAAAGGTTTTCAACAAAATCATATTAAGCCCTGCCTACTATGCATATTAATGAAATTCAACATTTTTACATCATGAAAATGATAGGTTCCTGATGCTATTGCATCGGAACCAAAAACAATGGCGGATGTGATCTAAGCAAGCAATCACATTAGAAGAACAGCATTCATTACATCACATGCCTCTTTCACCCTGAGAAACTACACACTGCTAGATACTTCATCTTGATAGTTTACATCTTTAGTGTAAAATCCCCATCCTCATTGTAACCAAGAAATCCTTGGCCCATCAATTTATCCCCAAAATTCTCTTTATAATATTGAACTATTTTGCTGACTTGGCAATTATGTACTTTCTGACTGACGACGACGAGTGAAAACACAATTACAATGACGGGTCGTCGCCTGCGTATTCGGTTATGATACTGTAGTAACAATACTATCACAAACGCTTAATACGACCCGGACGAGAACACGGGTACGACGTACGGACAGACCTAACATCGACAACCAAGTTAATGTCCACAGCCTTTGATAACCAGTTGTGGTGCACTGGCGTGTCTACCCAACCCAGGCTTGAACCCAGGGCCTCGTGGTCTGTAGACAAGTATGATAACCGCTACACCACAGTTAGTAGACATGGTATGTCTTATCATTATATTCAGTTCAATTCCAGGATAACATACATTTTTTGAGCTCATTTCAGACAAAACTCAAGGTACATCATTTTATCTGATACCAGAGAACCAACTGTTTTGATTATTTGATGCCAGACACCAGAGAAGAAATTTCATTAGAATATTTCTCCACAAAAATTACTTTAAAACATCCCCACTCTTTCAATGCTGTCCTTTCACTATTGCAAGTACCCTATCTTTACACCCAATTTCCCCTAAAATCATCCATTGCATCTTGAGAGTCATTGTTGACAAACAGCATCAAATGCAGGGTAAAAATAACTTCCATCCACAATGCACACAAAGGCCTGCCAGGTACAAAGCAGATTTATGCTAGATAAAAGCAGTTGAGGTAGGGTCAGGAGCAAGGGAAAATAGAAACTGAGAATGAGCATATCCAGTAACAATCACAAGTTAGGAAAGAGATGATATGAGTAATTTGGAGAAAAAAAACTGAAGTTGATCGAGAAAAGGTAATACACACCTGCACTGATGTGCTGCTTGGTAAGTTAGCTTCATATGGTGAAAGTGCAAGGAGGGAGAGTTAAAGTATTTGACTAGTTGTTCAAGTACTTTTTTGAAGAACTTTGAGGAAGTTCCAAAGAATTAAGTCACGATACATTTCATTTTTCATAGACATCAACTTACCTTCGCGAACATTTTGTTCACTTTGACCTACGTACATGTTGATGAGTTCTGGTCCTTTTACACTGTAACAAAGACAAAGAAATTAAATAACTTTTAACGGATTATGAATAAGAAAGTTAACAGATTTCATACTTCTCCAATACTATGTTTAAAAGACAATACAACCTTCACTTTACATATAACACTGTACCACATGAACCCTTGGGATCGTTGTAATATGCAAAGCATATTCTATACATAGCTTTGAGGTTCTATGACAGTGGCTTGCAGACAAGTCCCATTGCGTTGGGACACAGCTAGCCAATGCAGTTGAGGAGCAAATTGCAGTAGGCCTACTAACATTGACAATACAAGTGACCTTATAACAGAGGGACAAGAATTGATCCCCACCCAACTATGACAACCTTGTGCTTGTAATACACAAAACAGGAGTTGATGGTTTTACTCATCTATGAAATAGTTTGAATAAGTTTATGGTTTGTTTGTGTTTAATGGCATATGTGCCAAAAGAGATTATTCATGAATGGTTAATTGTTTGGTATTTGGTCTGAGTGCAAAGAGAAATGTTTTTCTTGTGACAGTACTATGAGGTTATAGTAAGTGACGGTGCATGTAAAGGATAAACAAGAGCTTCACCATTTTAATGGGGATGATACCTAAGCTGCATTTTTCATAAATAAAACTTTCCATTTAAGTAGGTGCCAGAACTGGCATGTCTTACCATCTTGCTTTCATATTACAGGGGATAATTAATTACCTTCCAGATTCCAAGATTTGTTTATCTAATTTCACCGGTCAAAGCTTCTGCACAACATATGAGCAGATTAGTAACTGTCATCAACACAAAGATAGTGATAAAAAATGTTTTCATTCAAAATCAATACTGTTTCTCTACTAGCTGTTAATGACATACATACATATTTCTGACTTCTTTATTAAAAGAAATTAATTGTTACAAGACACATTGCAAAATGTAAAATCACTGACTACAGCTATTGCCATCAAAATTTGGTCTCTATCAACATTAGACAGTTGCTGATTACTGTATAGTTTCTCTGCAGCTGGGCAAGGCTTTGAAAAGCGTTAAGTACAAGTACTATATTTCTAGGTAGGGCATTAAATTTATCCACCCACAAAATTGCCTTTAAATCTATGTAACTATGCCTACCCTGAAAATAAGCTTTCACAATTTAAAGATAAAGATTTATATTGCCTGAGAAAGAACACACAATAGATCTAGCTTTGGGTGGGTGTGTGCATGTCTGGTGGGATGATACAGAATACAAATTCATTGTATGTAATAATTACTACCATATACAGCAAAATAAACATATTAATCAACAAAAGGTACAGTTGCAACAACTACACGCTTAGACCAAACAATCCAGTGTTATTACAAGAGCTTTATATTTAGTCAAAATAAATCTTGGTTATTTCCTTTCTAACCCCCACCTCTCTTTCTGTTGGTTTCTTTTGTGTTTTAAGCATCCTAAAGTAGGGTAGGGGACACCAGGGCATAAAGGAAATTATGAAAATGCCCTACTAGAGAAGAAATAATTAATTAAGAATGAGAGAATATGGATCAAAGAACAACTAAGAAAGATTGCTATCATAAATATTGAATAATTAAGAATAGAATAGTAGCTTCATAAAAGCAGGTCAAACTTTCTTTTAAGTGTTTCAATAAGTTTTATCCAATATTGTAGCTCCATGGTAAAAAGATCTTGGATCCTGCATTGTATTTTATTACAAATATACTGTACGCAGAGGGAAAACAGGGGAAATCATCAAATTACGTTATCAAATTTAACGAAGAGGGGAAAACTCTTTGAAAACTTTTCTCTGAAATTCTTATCAACTAAGTTCACAACTTTTCAATTATACCAAAAACAGGAAAATTCAAATGAAAAACAGAAGGTTTTAAAAAGAAACGTATATATTGTCAATATATCCTGTTGTGAAAAAAGGAAAAATACATTAAGTGCATTTTATTTCAGGAATCCTGTTGTGTCACATAAGTATACAACCAAATTTAAGGCATATAAAGATTGTGGGAGATATCAAAAATTTTATAAAAAATATATACATTTTCAACACATAAAGATAACTTAAAAGGAAGTCTACACAAAATGGTTTTGTGGCCACAGGTTTTTGTGGAAACATGTCACTTTCCTGTTCGGTCATTGAGATCACCCACCCAACAATGCGGTCAATCCCCTGAGAAGGGTCATTTCATGTCAAATCACCCAATGAAAAATATAATCCCCATTGCATTACCTTTAAAATGCCACATTTTTTGTAGACATTAGGCCTTTATTTTTTGAGCTATGGGTCTCAACAGTTTGGTGGCATGCTCGTTTTTGCCAATATTTAACAGTCTGTAACTTTTTATCTGTAGGCTAATTTTGCTATTTTCTTTTTTTTACATGGACTGACCCAAAGGTATAAAGCTACAACAGGCTGGAGAAAATGGAGACATGTGGATCAGTAGGTAGTAAGAGCGCACAACTGAGATACCGAGGTCTCAGGTTTGAATCTACAAGATTTGACTAGGAAAGTTTATCCAGCTGTTGGGAGAAGTGGACAAAGGTTGGATTGCATTCACTGTCCATCAGATGAGGACATTAAATGATGGTCCTGATGGCAGGACAGTCACCCCTGCCTGGTTCTCTAAACACTATTCAAGAAAAGAAGTGTGAAAATGCTATGTTCGTTCACTTCCCTGCTGAAAAAGCTTTCACTTCTGTATATCCATGTTTACCCCACTTCTGATTGTTAAAACCCTTTCAAATAGGGCCTCATATACCTTTAAAACAACAAAAGAAACACTACTGAAAATTAATACACTAATCCAACAAGAGAACCGGACTAAGCTTCAGGAAACTCCTTGATATTAAGATTAAGTGATAACACTTTTATCTTAACACATTACTTCCGACAACCGATTTTTTCCAAGAACAAAAAGCCGATTTTATAGAAAAATATGAAATAAAAGACCACGGTTGTCTTGAGTAGTAAATGACTTTGTTCAAGTTTGCAAGAGATTAAAGAGATTAATGAAATTTGACCTGACCTACTGACCATGCTAAGAGAATCAAACTGTATAAAAGGCATTCACTCTGTTTTTCAATTCTCATAAGGAGGACACAACTTTCAAACAATCACTCAGAAACCAATTTTGTTGATATTTCATCCAAATCCATCATGTATTGCAAAGAGTTAGCGATAGTTTGCTTTATCATTTACATGGACCTGGGAGTGCCTGAGCGACCTCCTAAACCTACTACGGTAAGAAAAGAAAAATCTATCTATTCCTTAGTTTTTTTATCTTTAAATCTAACTGATTACTTTTTTCATATGGTATAAAACAAATTCCTGGTTTATCAAAGATGATAGGACCACAGCAACTTTGGGTCTATGGTTTATAGCTCATTAAAGCAAATCTTCTGTCTAGTGACTGGATGATGCATTGTAATATTTTTTTCTACACATAAAAAAAAAACTGCCTTTGCATGTTAAACTAGGTCTTCAAATCAAACTTAAGACTTTTCTTTTACACAATGACCGTAACACATACCCCAAAAAATCAAAAATTTGCGCATAAATCTACTTTCTGAGTTAAAGGCGTTTACATTTAATGATGCTCCCAACAAAAATTAAAATCAGAACTATTTACATATTTGATAAAATCTAGTAGATAGTATCTAAAACACTCTTGAGTGATATTCAAGGAAAAAGTGTACTCTTCTGCATAGTCATTTGAGTAAATATTTATCTTCCTATAAAGCAAAGGTTACTCAAATTGGTAACCAAGGATAGGGATGTACATGCCAAAAATGATTGTATAACTGATTATAATTGCAGTATTACTAGACATATCTTACACAAAAAATGTTGTTATCTTATTACATAAAAATTCAACTATACAAGAACTAAATTTGAAGTTAGCAAGTCTCGCCTGGCATATATTTTTGATTTTCTCATTTTAAAATTAGTAACAATGTATGCTTTCGCAAGTAACATACATTATAAAAAAAGTGTTAAGACTTTTATGGCCATGGTTGGCAATTGAAACCAAACCATACATATCTGACCTGGTTAAACCTGTTCCACAAAAGTCCATTGTTATGCAAATATGAAATTAATATAGCATAGCATAGCATAGCAAGGTTTAACATCCCGAAAGCATTCAGTGTTGGACATCATATCAAGACGGCTACGGCCTTTGATAAGTAGTTGTAAACTCACTGGTTGAAGACCCACCGGGATATGAACCTAGGATGTGCGAGTGAGGGGACAAAGCACTAACCACTACACCATGGAGGTCTGTTGAACACTACACTTTATTATACAAACACAACACTTTATCTAATTTACCTTAAAATACTAATTTACCTAAGTATTTACCTCACTACTTTAAGAGATATATAAACAACAGGTATTTAAATTGCTATGCAAATATGCTGATTTCAATGAACACAGAACTCCCAATAGTCATCCATGAAGTCCAATGCTTTTCATACCTGTGGCAGTAAGATTTGTGAATATATATGTAGATCATTCCTAACTTGGTAATAAGTAGAAGTCTAACACTTTGCATGGAATCTATTATGCAAATAAGCTGTTAATATGCACACATCACCTTAGCATTAAGCTTAAACAATTTGCTTCACATATATCATGTGTGTAAATAACAACACCAGAACCCTAAGTTTCCATTGTTCTGCAAATAGGCTAATTAATATGCACACACAAAAACAAAAACAAAAATATATAATAACATTAATAAGAATAAGAATAAGAATGAGAATAAGAATAAGAATAAGAATAATATGAATAAATAATAATAATAATAATAATAATAATAATAATAATAATAATAATAATAATAATAATGATAATAATGATAATAATATTAATAATAGTAATATAATAATGAAATATTAATAATAATAATGATAATAATGATAATAATAATAATAATAATAATAATAATAATAATTGGCGATCATGACCTTCCAGTCACTTCTGTACAGAGCTAAATGCATAAACTTATTGTTACTTAGGCTGTTGTTTGTTGCCCTGTTGTTTAAGCTTTGGACATTTTAACTCGCTGCCATCTCTGCTTCTTTTGCCATCAATTTTCCCACATACTGCAAGCTGTTCCAACCCACCCTCCTGATAAACATGACCTAAATTTCCATCTGTTTCCTTCTGATGGCATTAAATAGGGACCTGTCCATGCCTGAAGCTATCAAAACATCATCATTTGTTTTCCTTTCTGTCCAAGATACTTTCAATTCTCCTAATGAACCACATTTCCATAGCTTCTAATCTTTTCTTGATGTCACTGGTAATTGTCCAGCATTCACAGCCATAAAGAAGAGTAGACCATACATATCCCTTCAAGACACAGACTTTCCTGTCCATTCCAATATTTCTATTCTTCAGAATTGGATTCATTTTTGTAAACATATCTTTGGCAATAATATTTTTTTTTTAAATATAAAGAAATATATATATATAAAAAACATTATAAAATAATTAAATGATAATAATAATGTTTATTTATTCTTTTACCCCTTATGTGAATGTACACCATTCAAAATTAAGGTTGATTATATGAAAGTCTATTGTTATGCAAATAACCTAATTAATATGCACCTGCACTTCACCATTAAGTGTAGACAATGATCTTCACATATATGATCATTTGTGTGAGCAAAATCACTACACCCACCTAATTTAAGAGATGTCATAGATACAAATATATTTATTGTTAAGCTATTTAGTATGCATACACGACCCAATCATGCTTATATGGACAGTACTAATGTCCTCTAACCCTGTGTCAAGTTATCTGGTTAAAAATTTTGCACAAAAGTCTATTGTTATGCAAATAATCTAATTAATATGCACCTACATCTCACCATTAACTGTAGACAATGCTCTTGATCATTTGTGTAAGTAAAATCACTACACTCACTTAATTTCAGAGATATCATAGATACAAATATAATCATTGTTATGCAATACATTAATTAGTATACACACACAACCCCCAATCATGCTCATTTGAACAGTCCCAATGTCCTCTACCCCTGTGCCAAGTTACATGAATATACAACATTCATAACATAAGCTATGAGCTCATGTTAAACATTTGTGGACACTGACGCCAACAGAATGATCCCGATATGTCTCTTCATCATGCTTCGCAGGCGAGAAAAAAAGAAGTATACGGAAAGTAACTGATAGCGGTAACAGAGGGCGTAATTTATCAAGGGGTAAAGATATAGAATATCAGAGCACATAATGAATTTGCGTTACTACGATGGGTAAGATAAGATCAACAAAAGATGGAAATTTGTCGTCCTGCAGCAAAACGTACAAAAATATTAAATTAGTTATAAATATAAAAGTAAACAGAATATTAGTAAATAATATATTTTCAGTAAATATGATTAAATGGTAAAAACAATAACTTCCAAGAGATGCAAATATAACTGAAATATAATATACATAAATTAAATAAATATATATATATATATGTATATATATATATATATATACATATCTATATCTATATATATCTATATATATCTCTATCTATCTATCTATCTATATCTATATCTATATATATATATATATATATATATATATATATATATATATACATATACATATATACATATATATATATATATATATATATATATATATATATATATATATATATATATATATATATATATATATATATATATATATATATATATATATATATATATGTTTGCAAAGTATGGCCTAAGGGGCAAAGCATTGTACTGGTTCGAGAACTATTTAAGACTTAGGGACTGTATTATCAATGTCGGCGAAAAGTATTCAAGTTGGCATATGCTTGAATTCTCAGTCCCACAAGAGAGCTGTACTGGACCAGTTTTGTACTCGAGTTATGCTAGTACACTACAAGACGTAATTTCTGATGGAGTTGATCTACATGCTTTCGCAGATGATCATACCTTTAAGTTGGCCTACGATCCTAATACTACATTAGGAGAGAGTGACTCCATCCATATCCTTGTCTACTAACTGTGGTGTAGCGGTTATCATACCTGTCTACAGACCACGAGGCCCTGGGTTCAAGCCTGGGTTGGGTAGACACGCCAGTGCACCACAACTGGTTATCAAAGGCTGTGGACATTGACTTGGTTGTCGATGTTATGTCTGTCCGTATGTCGTACCTGTGTTCTCGTCCGGGTCGTATTAAGCGTTTCGTGATAGCATTATTACTATCATAACCGAATACGCAGGTTACGACCCCGTCATTGTAATTGTGTGTTCACTCGTCGTCGTCGTCGCATCCATATCCTTGAAAATCTGTGTACAGATATTAAACAATAAATGGATGCAAACAGGCTGAAAATGAATCAATCTAAAATGGAGTTTGTTTAAAGTGGGATCCAGAAGGCAAATATCATATGCAAAATTAATGTAATCAATATTAATGTGGAATGCATTAGAAAATCAAATCAATAAATTCCTTGGAATGTGGGTGGATGGTCAGATGTCTCTTAAAAGACACATTGCAGAAAAATGTACAATTGCAATGTGAGGCATATACAAAATCAAACAAATTCGTCAGCACCTTACGCAGGAAGCTTGCGCCACACTAATTTCTGGGATGTAGTGCTGCCACACTTAGACTATGTAAATGCAATCTTTATAGGACTTCCGGAGTGTGAATTTAACAAACTTCAGAAGGTACAAAATATTGCAGCCAAAACAGATCTGGAAAAATAAAAATATCATGGCAATAAGGAATGCCTCAAAATCTTACACTGGCTTCCAATCAAATTGAGAATCCAGCATAAGTGTACAAGTGTGTAAATAACCAGGCACCAAATTACTTGAAGGATCTATTAATTGATATACCTAATAGACGGAACACCAAGTCAACTACCTCATATAAAAGTTATTTGTACCATTTACCAAACGTAACACCTTTGCTGGTCGTTCTTTCATTGTAATGGGACCAACATGGTGGAATGACCTACCAGATTATATTTAACTTGCTTAGTCGGTAAATATTTTTAAGCATCATTTAAAAACTTACCTTTTCAATCAATTTTAGTGGTATCTCCTATTTTATTTGTTTTGTTTATATCGGTCCCATTGCGCTGGGAGAGCAGCTATCATTCTTGTTTTGTCATTGTATTGATGTTTTATTTGTGAAGCGCACACCACTGAAGATTGTCAGATCGAAAATTCATGGATTATGTATATAAATTTATGGATTATGTATATATATAAATTCATGGATTATGTATATATATATATATATATATATATATATATATATATATATATATATATATATATATATATATATATATATATATATATATATATATATATATATATATATATATATATATATATATATATATATATATATATATATATATATATATATATATATGTATATATATATATATATATATATATGTATATATATATATATATATATATATATATATATATATATATATATATATATATATATATATATATATATATATATATATATATATATATATATATATATATATATATATATATATATATGTATATATATATATATATATATATATATATATATATATATATATATATATATATATATATATATATATATATATATATATATATATATATATATATATATATATATATATATATATATATATATATATATTTATATATATATATATATATATATATATATATATATATATATATATATATATATATATATATATATATATATATATATATATATATATATATATATATATATATATATATATATATATATATAAATATATATATATATATATATATATATATATATATATATATATATATATATATATTTATATATATATATATATATATTTATATATATATATATATATATATATATATATATATATATATATATATATATATATATATATATATATATATATATATATATATATATATATATATATATATATATATATATATATATATATATATATATATATCTATCCCTGTTGTCAGTTTCAAGCAATTTTCAATTTCTTCCAAATAACCCTCAGAGTAACAAGATGTTATTATTATTTTACAATTTAGTTTCTGAGCAAGCTGCTACCTGAAAGCAAGAATGCATCACTTCATCACACTCGTCGTCAAAAAAGATCTTTGGGTATGTTTTAAAAAGATTCTTGTTCATTTAATCATACTGATATTCAAAATAGGGGCAAGCTTTAGATATTATTTACAATTTCATTTTCAGGTGATATCACAATAAGAATATGCCCAATTAACATGTGATATTCAACAGTTCAAGGCTTGCTTAGAGAATGGGCTCTCACAAAAAAGTATGTAGTGATAAATATAGTAAGAGTTTTGCTTACAAATTACACATAGCGTGGGAAGATGCATTTAAATATACATTTTCTTTGTTTTTATTTTCCCACTGTTTAATTAAAACCATCAAACAGTTGAAACCAATCCTTGAAAGTGAAAACAGTTGCAATTTTTCTCATCAAAAACTAATGAAATCACCCTTTAAAGTAAAAGGCAGTTCCTTGCTTAATATATATAAATGTGAGCTCTAAATTCTGCTACAATTTATCATTTATGGTATGATGCTCTTTTGTCCTTTCACAATGTTGTCACTGCAACTTACAAAAAGAACATAATGTACCATCACATTTTTAAAACCTCAACATTATTGAATGTGACAGAAAGTACCTGATTAATTTTTTATTGACCGACCAAACCTCTATAGCTGAGCTTGTAAAAGAAATACTGAAAATAGGAATTGGAATTGGAAGTGGAATTGATGCACATGGCTAGGAAATATGCTAGACACATAAGATTGTTAATTGGAGTTTGGATAACTTGGTGAAGGATGCAACTGGTAAACTTGGAAATATTGAACTGAAATACATTATGTCCAATCCTCACTACAAATTTTCAGTCTTTTCACCCGCAAGAACCTCCATTTCAGCGGGTATGACTTTTAGACTCTGCTAGAAGCAATTAAGAAACCTACCACAGATAGATAGTTCAGTGATTTTACGCATCAGTAATACACTCCCAATCATCTATATGCACACAATGGAACTTATTGTGAAGAGCCAGGTATTGTGGATGTAATTACTGCAGGGACAAACATGCGTGTAATGTGGGGCTGAGAATTCATTTGTACTTTTAAAAGAATGTTTTCATCAGTGAGTTAAAAACACTGGTGGGTTTGGATGCATTGGGCTGAAAATTCATAGCCAGAGTTGTTAGTCATGACTAGAAAAAGCAACGCATTGAGAAATGTATGTGTGTGTTTTCAAGGTCATTTCTGTAATAACAAGAATAAGGGAGACAAACATACATCTGTATGAGTTCAGTTACAGTTTCATGCAAAAGTATACACAATAAATAGTGGTAATATGTAACTTACCCTTTATAATCCACCTCGTAATCTTAGATCACGAAATAGATATTTACTTGTTGTTCCCAAAACCAACACTGCCCGTTACTCAGATAGAATTTTTAGTCACTCTGCTGCTACTCTCTGGAACAATTTGCCCGTTTTCATAAAATGTGCCCCTGATGTCAAAACTTTCAAGAAATTCCTCAACCCTCACTTGTTTGTGGCTGCTTTTGACTCATAGCTATTTTCAGTACTTTTGATTGTTTTTTACTTGTAAGTTCTACTTTTTGTACATTACCAGTTTTATACCTTTCTACCTCGCTTTTTACTGCTTTTACAGTTTGTATATACCTTTGTATACTGTTTAGGCCCTTGTATCGGTTATTAATGTTTTTATACTGTTTAGGCCCTTGTTTCGATTTACTGTATTTAAGCTTTTATTGTGTCTTTCATGTTTTGTCTTTTGTAAAGCGCCAAGAGCCTTTTTTGGATTTGGCGCTGTAGAAGTTGTGAATAATAATAATTATAATAATTACCTGTCACCCAAGGAAGTAACAAGTATCAATGATTTTATTGCACTTTAAGACTGTGTTTCCCAGTCCAGACAAAACAGGCATGCAAAAAGTTGTATCTGTCTTAAATGCTTTTCCTTTTTTCACAGACATGATGTCACCAAATAGTTGTAAACCTCAAACACATGTATCTAACATTGTGGATTGCTACAACATTCAACAAGGATGTGCAGAGGCGGAGAGTGGTATCTATACCATCAAGCCAGTGGGGTACCCAGAACCATTTCATGTCTACTGCGATCAAGACACAGATGGAGGCGGATGGACTGTGAGTTGTTAAATTTTGTCTCTCTGCCAAATAGAAAAATTTTCTTATTACTCATACTTACTATCTGACTAAATGACCTTGTGTTACATTGGTTCTCTTGAAGGGGGTATCAAATACTGAAGAATTACTTAGTCTCATTATGCTAATACAATGCCAAATGAGATACACTTAAAAGTTTTGTAAAAACCAACTTGCAAACAGTAAATTCCCAGTCTCGCGTTAATGAGGTGCTGTGACGTCATTCTCTTCGCACAGGATTCCACCCACTTTCAGAATTTCGCAGTTTTTGCGAAACCGATCACTTGATGACACAGTTTTCTATCACGTGGGGTGTCACCTGACAATCTTGTAGCAGTAAAGATGGTAAGCTGGGTAGGAGTTGAGTTAATGTTTCTTTCCACTAATACCAAATATTCCATATTTTCGGATTTCTGATTTTGCGTAAATTGTCGTTTGAATTTGTGTACTTCAATAATGGCCTAATTTTTGGACAAAATTCATGCCAAACCCTGACCGGATTCCTTTAGATTTAGGCTAAATTTATTGATAATTCATTAGATGCAATATGCTTTCTGCCAGTACCAAAATTGTATGAGCCTGGTGGCGATTAGTGACAGTATTTTGAAGTTGAAAATGGCCACCATTACAAAAATTAGCATTAAATTTTATGTGATTTTTATCGAATCAAGAGTAAGTTAGTGTAGTAGCTAGAATAAGATTTATTATTTTGCATCCATCTTATTTATTACTCTGACCTAGCCTAAGGCCTAGTAGTAGCATTTATTTGATTTGTTTAAAAATGTGCAGCATTGAATCAAAATGATTGTTCACCATAAGCATATTTGAAAAGTATTGTAATAGTGATCGGAAGACCAGTGATTTTTTTAATCATTATTTAGGTTAAAGTGTAACTCATTCCAGAGTGGTGGGGAGTAAGGGAAGCTCCAGGAAGGTTGTACAGGGGGCAGACAAGGAGGACGTGGTGGACTATGAGGGTGCAATGGCAATTGTTGTCGAGGGGGTGGGGCGAGCCAATAAGGAGGTAGAAGTGAGTGAGGTGGGTGTGACCTATTCTAAGGCAGGTAATGTGGACGTTGTCGATACGTGAGAGATTGTGGATGGTGGGTTTGATCGGAATGGTGGTCTGGATGACGTGGAGTTTGTTATCAATTTGGGAGTCACATGAGGTTTGCCAGCGTCGCGAAAAGGGAAGCGATAAAGAGTTTGATTTTAGAAAAGGTTTTGGGAGAGGGGGTAGGGGGAGGTGGAGGGCAAGCTTAGCGGCTGCATCAGCTCTGTCATTGCCGGGGATGCAAACATGGCTGGGGATCCAGAAGAAAATAAAACTTTTCCTGCAGCATGGAAATTTAGATTGAGTAAAGAATAAGGACAGCCTTGGAGTCGGAGAAGATGGCAAAGTGGCTAAGCGGGAGTACTTAATAAAGTTGAAGGCAAGTAGGATAGCCTTGCATGGCCTCAGCCGAGAAGATGGACAAGTAGTTGGGAAGCCTGCTACTGAGGGTGATGTCTTGGATGACGGCAGCAGCAGTCTTGTCACCTTCCTTGGAGCCATCAGTATAGATGGAAGTGTAGTTTGAGAGTTGGTCTTTGATTTGGTTGTGGAGGTTGATGAAGAGGTTAGGGTAGGTTTGGCTTTTGTGATGAGCCTAGAGGCCCAGATGGATAGAAGGCAGGGGGGTGGCCCAGGAAGGAAAAGTGGGCCAGGAAAAGGTGCCAAGAGTGGCAAGGTTGATGCCGAGATAATGGAGGTCTGGTTTGATGTGTAAGCTGAAGGGAGGTGATAGGGTTTTAGTCCTATCAAAGAGGGTGGAGAAATTGGGGTACCTAATGAGGTTGTAAACAGGGTTCTGGGTGTTGGTAAGACTCTAAAAGTGTAAGAGAGGCTAAGCTTTCTACATCTGAGCAAAAAGGGGGTTCGTTGGCTTCAACATGAAGGCTGGTGATTGGGAAGGTCCTGTAGGCACTCAGACAAAGCTTGGGGCTTCATTTTGGATGGTGTTGATGTAGTTGAGGTATGAGTTGTGAGCTACACAGTAGACAGTATTGCCGTAGTCGAGCTTGGCTTAAATGGTAAGCCTGAAGATTTTGAGAAAAGCATGGGGGTTCGCACCCCAAGTGTGGTGCTGGAGCGGAGGCGGAGATGTATGCAGCACTGACATGTGAAATTATGATACCGATGTAACACCACCACATGACTGCACATTGTCCAATCATGATATAGATCGTATGATATTAGTGAAATCAACATGGTTCCTCTGGAAATAGGTGCAAAACTTGTGAACCCCTGACCGGATTCCTCTGATTCTCATGCTTATTTTCATAGATAGGGATTTTTTTCTATCACATATGTAAAGATTGTGTGGGCCCAAGACTGGAAATGTGGTTTTTGACAATACTTTTTGGTCCCCGTTTTTTCCTATTTTAAAATTGTTATAAATCCCTCCAATTTTCTTATTTTTTTGGCTCGTATTATTTCTTCAAATGTTAAAGGATAGTGGATAGTATTTTCAACCCTTTATTTGCCTAAATTTTGTGTATATTGATAACGTTTTTTGTCATAACAAAGCTGTAGTTACCTTAGAAAAACAGCATGTTTCAGCTCATTATATATTCATAAATCTGAGTGGGTGAAATACACACAGAAAAAAATAAGCGACTTTTCGCGAGGCTGGGAACTGACTGCAAAAGTTAACTTAGGGGTAGCATCAAAAAGGCTTTATGCGACCGTCACCCAACCGACAGGTGATTGGTCGTGGATGAAACCCAACCCAAAAATTGCACAAAGTTGCCTACTGAATAATGTCCACACAAGAAACGAGCACCACGCATTATAGTTTGCATACACTCAATGCACTCTACAATGTGTGTGAGTTTTCTGTGTTTTCATTATAAAAATTTCCATTTGGTTCCTCTTTTATCTCCTGTACGTGCATGTCCAAGATACTGATTTACGGCAATGGGTTCGTCGACAAGTATACCATATACAAACTGAATTTTAATGCAATTGGCAATGTGGAAGTAAAGTCACAAAATCAAATTTTCTTACCGAAATTGGGAGGGAAACAGCATCAAATATACTAAGATACAAAAAATTCATCATAGAAAATACATACGGAAAAAAGTGGAGTTACAACACTCCCGCTCCCTATTCCCATGTTGAGAAAGTTTGTTAAGGAATGCCCCCTACCCGAACTGACATTTATGAGCAATGGTTAAGCTACACTTTTTTGCAAGGGGGATAAAACCAAGAAAAATCTAAATCACAAGTTTATTACCAAAACATTCCAGCTCACTGAATTCTATTGTGCAAATTTTCTGACTTTTTGGAGATTTCCGGCCAGGGGGCATTGACTCCCAACCCCAAGCTACACCACTATTTTCGATCCCCTTTTGCATCTTTCGGATATTATCCCTGTTGTTAATTGACTTATCCCCCTTGTTAATTGACTTAACATCAAGCATCTCTTTTGAATGAAAATACTAAGCAAATGTAATGGAAATTCCCCATGCAAGCGCATGATGAAATTAATCCCGACACTCCAATATTGGAAATGGTCCTAAATATTCATCCGCTTATGGATGTATACACAACAGGCTTTGGGGCCTGAGGTGATGATCAGCATTGATTAATAATTCTTGTTTTGTTGATACTCATTATAGAGATTAAGAATCATTTGATATTAATTACTTGCTTTTATCTTTCAAATACAGGCCATGTCAAACAGACGTACATGGTTATTGAGTAATGTGTACCACTGCAGTACACATCGCGGTATTGCCACATGGTATTTAGTTTACCCTAATCGTAAAATCAAGAACCCGGATTGCGTAATATAAGACCAACTCCTACCTGAGACTTATATTCATACACATAGTGATATATCCCTTGTGTAACTGATACCCCAGGATTCCATTGATGATGCTCTAGCATCAATGTATGCATTTTATAACTGAAAAAAGTCAGATTTATCATCATTTTGATTGCATTTGATCCCAAAACACTGAGATTTTGTTTTTATTAAATTGCAATACATATGAACCAAATTCGCTCTTTTGGTATAAATCAACTTTCTTTGGGGCTAAATTATATTAAACAATAATATTATCCGTGTTAATCTTTATGTGGAAAAAACTTTCAGCTTGGCCCAGATTTTTTTTAGCATATTATACATAGAGAATACCAAGCCCTGCCTCCCTCGACCTTGTTTGCATTACAAGCTACCACATTTTAAGATAAAAAAAACTTTCGGCTTGGCCCAGATTTTTTTAGCATATTATACATAGAGAATACCAAGCCCCGCCTCCTCGACCTTGTTTGCATTGAGTCGATATTTCCTCTTTATCCATGAAAAAATGTCCTAAAATACTGTAGTCAGCATATTGCTAATTGAGCATATTTTGATGTCTAATTCAATGAGACTTATGCTTTCAAGTAGCCTAGGTCAATGTGACACAGTAGAAGTTATGCATTGTAGGCCTCTGTGTGTCCTTATTCTTACGTCACATGCCCTTTTTTAATAGTGGAAGTCAAGCTGTGTTTCTTGAAGATGATTTTTTCTTTTTTTGTGAATATCTCAGAAACAAGTGGAAATTTCTGATATATTTATGTTTATAATTAAATGTTCAGAATATTAAAAGGAACCTAAAGGTTGTTTGGTGCTCATCCTCTACAAAAAGATTCCAAATTCTAAATTATTTTCTTCTGAAAGTCCTTCATCCTTATCTCTCCAAACTCATCAGATTTGTACCATTCATCATATGATCGGTCCAGTAACTTTGAAAATCAGGATGAATCATATGTTAGGTATAAATGTACATGTAAGGTTGTCTATTTGGACCTTGTTACATACAAGTACTTGAGTACGCATCTGCAGTCTGGGACCCCCATCACCAGTGCGATGTGGATAAACTTGAATCTATTCAAAGGAGAGCAGCCAGGATCTGTATGGCAGACTACTCTTATAAATCTAGTGTAAAAAACATGCTTTATAAATTAGATTGGCCCCTGCTTAAAATAAGACGATACAACACCCGGCTACATATGCTATATAAAATCAATAACAATCTTGTCGCCATCAATAAAGATGAACTTATCCCCACCGTTAGAACTAATACAAGAAATAATCATGACCTTAATTTCCAGGTTCCCTATGCTAAAAAGAATGTATATAAACACTCTTTCTTCCCTCACACACTAAAGGATTGGAATGCTTTACCGTCAGACATTGTTCATGCACTAAGTCTCAACTGTTTCAAAGCTAAACTTACTAACACCTGTATTGCTAACTAGTTTTTTTATATTATTTTTTACACGTACTTTTTACGCTCGGTTGGCGTTCATGTCCTCTTGAAGGATTTTTGCCGACTTAACCGATTCAGATTCAGATTCAGATTCATAATGGTCAAAGAGTTGTTACATAATGGCACACAATACATTGTTACATATTGGGTCAATAGTTGTTACATAATGGTACACAATACCTTGTTACATAATGGGCCAAACTTGTTCCATAATGGGAATTGTTACATAATGGATCAAAAGTTGCTAGTGATGGGCCATTGTTACATAATGGATCAAAAGGTGCTAAATGATGGGCCATTGTTACATAATGGAACAATTGTTACATAATGGGCCTTAACAGTTGGCATGCTGTCATCACAACAAAACTTTGTTAGCTGTAAAAAGTATCTAGTAGTGCCTAAACTGAGCAAAGTTCAATTAATTAGCAATAATTAATGTATACAGGTTTCAAAATAAATGACTGAGCAGTACTTCTAGAGATCATTATAAACAGTGTCACAAATTAACAACCCACTAGACACATGACTGTCCTTTATGCTACTTACAAATTTTCTCAATCTTTTGGTTTTGTAACTAATTAATTTTCTTTTAGAACACTTCTTCATGAATAGTTAAGCCTAAAAATAAACTTAAATATCTCTTAAACAGAAAAAGATATTGAAGTAGCTTATTCACTATTTTCATTTTTTGAAGTCTGTACTTGATCACTTAATTATTTTTAAGAAAATAATTATAGTTTTATACTCAGAAAGAAAATTCTCCAAGCAATGTACTATGTATTCTCTCTCAGGTGTTTCAGAGACGTGTAGATGGCACTGTGGATTTTTATCTGGACTGGGAAGCTTATAAAGCGGGATTTGGTCGTATAGGTGGGGAGTTCTGGTTGGGAAATGAGAAGATTTACTACCTCACCACCCAGCGTAATTATGAACTAAGGATTGATTTGGTGAATAATGCGGGGAGTCTTTACTATGCCAAGTATGACAACTTCAGGATTGGAGAGGAGGCTATGTTATATAAGCTGGTCGTTGGAAGTTACTCGGGAAATACAGGTAAACATTCAATGACTTTCTTCAGATTAATCCTCATCCTTAATTTTGATATTAAGAATTTGTCCAACATTGGGGCAAGACGTTGTCCTGATATGAAATACATAGAGTTTTAACATGAGACATTTTCTTTCTTAGTTTACAGATGAAAATGACAAGCTATTTTAGAACCTCAAGTTTTCAGTAGCTACGGGACAGCAACATGCCAACTTAAATCAAGCACGTCCTTCAGTAACTGGATTTTAACTCAAACTTACCACATGTAACAATTTTATGTTTTCAGAGCTCAATTAAAAGGAATAATCCCATGGTTTTTTGTAAAATTTCATTTGAAAGAGCATACTTTTAGAGTCAATTTAATACAAAAATCAGGTTGATATTATATTCTGTTCAGGAGATATGGATTTTTAAAGATTTCCCAATTGCATTTTAAAGTTTTTGTGCAGTATGATAAATTCCTGTTTGATGATGTCATAGTGGCAATTCCATTGCAAAAGTTTACATATTTCTTTGAATGTTAATTGATTGTTTCTGTATGATTAGAAACAATTTTTCAAAAGTTATTAAAGTAGGATATATTTGGCAATGTATATGAATACATAACTTTCATCAATTTATTTTTCTAGCAGCTTTTGCTAATAAAAAAGGAAGATAGATTTTAATGAACTACATAAAGTTTGTGGGAGAATGTGTTGCTGTGATGTCATACTGAGCCTTTTCCTATTCGTTTATAGGCATTCTTTGTGAACCTTAAAATTTGAATATCTCCTGGTAGGAATAACATAACAACATGATTATTGTACTAAATTGTTTCTAAAATATTTCTCTTTAGGTTACGAAAAATCATGGAACTATTCCTTTAAAGCAAATTCATTTGCAAGGGTCTTCATGTACTTGTTTAACAATTTTGTGTATTTCTGCCTAATTAAAATATCAACTAGAACGGTAAATACCGTCATGGCTCGCATGCCCATGCAAATTGACACCACCCATAATCATATGACCCAGCCAACTGTAAAAATGGCATCTCACACTAAAACCCACATGGCATCCCATGTCCCACATGGCATCCACCCCATGTCCTAAGTCCCACATGGCATTCCATGTCCCACATGGCATCCCACCCCATGTCCTAAGTCCCACATGGTATCCCATGTCCCACATGGCATCCCATCCCAAGTCCCACATGACATCCCATCCCATGTCATACATGGCATTCCACCATATCTACCACATGGCATCCCACCCCATGTCCCACATGACATCGGATCCCATCCCATGTCCCACATGGCATTCCATCATGTCCCACAGGGCATCTCATCCTATGACCCACATGGCATTCCATCATATGTCCCACATCCCATGTCTCAAATGACATCCTACCTCATGTCCCACATGGCATTCCAACATTTGTCCCACATTGCATCCCACACTATGACCCATATGGATCCCATCCTACATGTATGTCCAACATTGATACAACCATATGTACCACATGGCATCCCTCCCTATGTCCCACATGGCATCCCTCCCTGTGTCCCACATCAGTGGCTTCCCACCTGATGTCCCACATGGCATCTTACCCGATGTCCCACCATATCTTCCACATGGTATCCCTCCCAATGTCCCAATGACATCCTACTTTATGTTCCGCATGGCATCACATCCCTCCATGGCCTCCTATCCCATGTCCCACATAGCCTTCTACCCTATGTCACACATGGCATCCTACCTTATGTCACACATGGCATTTCAACCTGTCACACTCTGTGTTCCTCGTGGCATCCCGTCCCATGCCCCACATGGCATTCTATCTTCTTCCACATGGCATCACACCCCATGTTCCACATGGCATCCCACCCCATGTCTTACATGGCATCCCACCCCATGTCCCACATGGCATCCCACCCCATGTCTCACATGGCATCCCACCCCATGTCCCACATGGCATCCCACCATGTCCCACATGGCATCCCACCATGTCCCACATGGCATCCCACCCCATGTCCCACATGGCATCCCACCCCATGTCCCACATGGCATCCCACCCCATGCCCCACATGGCATCCCACCCCATGTCCCACATGGCATCCCACCCCATGTCCCACATGGCATCCCACCCCATGTCCCACATGGCATCCCACCTTATGTCCCACGTGGCAATCCACCCCATGTCCCACATGACATCCAACCCCATGACCCACATGACATTCCATAGGCTCCATAAGAAGTCTCATCCTAGCTATCACAATCCCTGATTGAGCATACTATGTATGAAAGTGTCAGTTCATATAATAACTTATATGCAAATGAGTTGTTGAATAAGAAAAAAAAGGTGGAGTCAAATAATTATGCCTGATACAGCCCTTGGTGTATACCACATGGTATATATTATATTTTATGTCTCTCATGGCCCCCATCCATGTCCCACATGGCATCCCTCCCTATGTCCATATGCCATCACATCCTGCCACACCCCCTGACTAAGCATACTAAATAAAATAAAAAGTCTGGTCAGTTTATATACTGTAGCAACTTTATGCAAATGACCACAATAATAAAGGTGGAGTTTAATAATCATGCCTGATACAACTGTTGGTGCCCAAATATTTCGAAGAATTTTAAGGATTTCAAATCTCAAGAGCTACAAGAGAGACTTGAGAATCTCTGAATAATATTGGAAAATTATATCATTTTACACTTATCTCCTGAGAAAATATCAAATGTTTGTATACTTTTTAGGGAAACTAGTCTTTAATCCTGTCTTAAGTGTTTCTAAAAAACTTTAATATTTTGTAAGGAGGATATCTGAAGAAACTTTAACTTTTTCTAAAGAGATCTGAAGAAAATTTAACATTTTCTGAGGAATTCTCAAAAAACTTCAACATTTCTGAGGAATTCTCAGCAAAAATCTGTGGACTGCCCGACAGACGTAATTGCCATTACATCGGTTCGCATTATGTTTCGCATGCGAACCAAAAATAGATTGTTCTAAGGCACGTTAAAGCTTGTATGCCTTTTGAAGTAGTAACCTTTCAATTTCTTAGTAGGAAGCAGTATTTCTGACATAGCCTGGGAGTTTTTTCTTAAATTCTGAAGTTATATACATATATATATATATATATATATAGTTATATATATATATATAGTTATATAATTATATATAGTTATATAATTATATATATATATATATATATAGTTATATATATATAGTTATATGTATATATATATATAATTATACATATATATAATTATATATATTATATATATATATATATATATATATATATATATATATATATATATATATATAAAATATATATAATATATATATATATATATATATATACATATAATATATATATATATATATAAATATAATATATATATATATATATATATATATATATATATATATATATATATATATATATATATATATATATATATATATATATATATATATATATATATATATATATATATATATATATATATATATATATATATATATATATATATATATATATATATATATATATATATATATATATATATATATATATATATATATATATATATATATATATATATATATATATATATATATATATATATATATATATATATATATATATATATATATATATATATATATATATATATATATATATATATATATATATATATATATATATATATATATGGGTCCTCCTCTTTAAAGATCTCCAAAAACCATTTGTTATTCTCACTGATAATAATGTGCAGATCACTTTTAATTCGAACACTTTCTTCCTTATTCTTTTGAATGTTTTTCTTGTGGGGATTTTCTCTCATTTATTTGCTTATATGTCTTCCTCCTTATAATTCACTATATTATTGGATCTTTCATGCTTCACCTTCCACTTTCTCCATCATCTCATAAGAATTATCCATGTATAAATAATCTTATGCAAGCCCTCTTATAAGTGCATTTGGCCCTCCATGTATAAACCTCTATCATAGGACCAGTAACCCACCAGCCCTCATACCTGCTATAAGCAGTGAAATAACCTATGATCTTTTCCCACTATTGTGTTTTTTACTTCTTTACTTTATTCATTTGTTCACTTGTTTACTGTTGTACTTTAATATTGGTCCACTTTTCTAAAATATACTCTTTAAATAATAGACGATATTGCTCACTCTTTATTCCATGGGAGAATATCCTTTAATAAAGAACTCTCACCAATTGGTGGCAGCAAAGGGATTCAAGCTCATGCAATCAAAATGACTGATGTCTCTTTAAATATAAGAATGTATTAAATATTCTGTATTCCATGTGAGAATTTCATTCAATAAAACTCTCACACTAATTCCTATCCAGTTCTTTATCAAGCATGATGATGCACACAAATCATCTAGGGAAATCTTACAAGAAATCTAAGAAACATTATAAACATTACATTCTGAATTTTCGAAATTATAATTCGAAGCAACAGTGTGGGGCAAACATCCATGCCAGAGCCACTGACTATACTAACAATAAATCACTTAAAACACCTATAAATTCAAGTCATTTCCAAAGTATAAAAACTCAATGTTTGGTTTCTCTTCTTTCATTTCTTATACAGGTAGAGATAACATGAGCAATCACAGAGGAAACAATTTTACCACAAAAGACAGAGACAACGACATCTATGGAACTAACTGTGCGATCTCTTACACAGGTGCATGGTGGTATCATGGTTGTCATCATGCTAACCTAAATGGACTGTATAATGGCCAAGGAACTAATAGCATCCACTGGAACTCACTTCCCGGATCTCCGCATCAACTCCGTGGATCAGAGATGAAAATAAGACCAACAGTTTGAAGACATTCATGAAAATATTAGGTCTATGCATCTTTCTCGTCTATCCTTAGAAAATATGCTCCAGCTTCAATATATATTCACTTTATCAATTTTAAAGATGAAGTTGGTGTGTAACAATATCTGATAAAAACAGTATTTTGTGAACTGCAATAATACAATAATTCAAAACTCACACAAATTTAAACATTCAACCTTGTCTCATTAAAGCATGAATAGAAAGGTAATCTCATACTAAAGAGTTGTTTATTGATATCTGCATGAGAAAGTTTAAAAACTCATGTAAGTTTACCAAATAACTTCTATGATTGTATGACTGCCATGTAAAATATAAAAGGTTCCATAAAATGTAAAAATCTAGAAGGATAAACTCTTGTTTAAAACTCCTTGTTTTACACAGTACATAGGCAGATAATTATTTGGCTATTACAGTACAAAATGCAATTTTTTAATTAAGAGCTACAGAATCTTATAATTCCTAATTTGATTGATTTTCTAGAGATTTTGGAAATATATAATCAAGAAAAACCAGAAACATATTATTAAGTAAAAAGTACTTACTATTTCTAATTAATTAATTAAAAAAACAAAGGAAAGGATTGTTTGCGCCATAACCTTGTCTGCTAAGGATGGAAATAAATCATGAGAACAAAATGTGTCTTCCTCCACAGTGTATCTTCCCCACTGTATATATATGATATAATTGGAAAAGTTCCTGTATCAATATATGAATTTGTAGAAAACAAATCTTGAATCTTGAAATGTTTGCCTTGTAATCAATCATAAGAGAGTGACAGCTCTTTACTCCTCTTGCCACTGAAATATTTACCAGCAGTACCAAAGTTTCTATTAGATGAGAAATGAGCACACAGCGAAAGAAATGTCATATCACAGGCTTTGAGTTTCCATTACAAACAGTTGCATGCCAATCCTTGGTACAGGATGTATACATCAGATAAACCGATAAAGTGTTATAAAACTACTCCACTATTTCAAATATTTCCTTTGAAAACTGTTCTATGACCTCATTTGGTCATTTTGGTCAACATTACCCATGTAATTGTTGTAATTATGAGCACAATCTCCTGTAATCACCTTACCTATCAATGTCACAGGATTGACTTTATTGGTGTTAACAATCTTAGTGGTAAAGATAAGTGTTAGAATGGAAAAGGTTTTTCAATCTGTCATTTTCATTAAAACAAGTTGTCCACAATGTTCAACAATTTGGTCTCCTTTTGTTTTAAACTTCACATTAAAAACATCCTTTTCTGCATGCAAACATTGCCAATACACTTACCTGAGAAAATTCAATGAGCATTCTGTGGCTACAGCTTTAGCAAGGAGCGTTTTACCGTTCCTGGAGGTCCATACAGGAGCACACCTTTAAGAGAAAATAGAAAGTCCAACTTTTTGAAAAGTGAGGGTGGGAAATGCAAATGGTGTACCACTTGTGTATCTTGAGTCAATCTGCCATGGTTATGAAAGATTTGATAAATTACAAGGTCTATCAGTGCCCTAACTTTGCTGATTCAGCCTGCCCCTCTTGTGGTCCACCACGCACCTCTTGTGGCCTGTCGCACCCTGGGACAAGCCACAAGAGGTGCAGGCTGAATCAAGAGGTGCAGGCTTGTATTTTTTACTTTCTTTTTAAAACAAAATTATGTTTCAGAGGTCAACTTCTTTTAAAAACTTTATAATCTTAACCTTATAAGTGAAATATCTTGCAGGGATACAGAACACAGAATGATAGCATAGTAAGAAATTGTCCAGTTTGGCTCATGAATGGTCCTTAATCATTCAGAAGAGTCTCAATCTGAGGTAGGATTATACCTAAAATCCCATAGCTTCACCGCAGAGGCTCGAGCCTTAGCTCTGGAACCCATGCTGAAAAGGCGCAGCGCTTCGCCTGCATTAATGTGCCCCTCAACAAATCTAGCACCCTGCCTATTTTCATATCAAATTAGGGGTCTGTTTATTACACAAACTATGTGGGACTACTCCATCATCTACAAACAAACTACTCTCATTAGCATTCAAATTGGCACACTAAAATGAAATATGCACATACTTAGCACTGTCACAGCTTGGGTGTAAGACAGCTTAAATCGCTATCGCTACTTTTAATATCATATTTGCCACATCTGAATAAAATTGGACATGATCTAAAGGTTTACTTTTACAAACACTGAAACTCACACACCCCACTTTTGTTTGCCATATTTAAATTTAGAAATACCTTAAGTAAAATTTACCAGTGAGAACATGTGCATGCAAATATCAACACATGAAATCCAGCTAGCATGAAAACTCCACCATTGTAATTCTTCTTCTTAGAAGATATGATTCACACATATTATCATGACATTTGACCTTTTCAGTTTAATCCTTTCAAGCCTAGAGGGCTTATAGAGTTGACGCTAATAATATTGCAACTTAATTCCCCAGCGAAAACTGAAATTCATTTCACAGCTGTGTGAACTGGAGCAAATTGAAAAAAGTGTCTTGCTCAAGGACAGAGCACAGCGCCCTGGCAAAGATTCGTTTCCGGATACCTTTTGAGTACGAGATTAATCTTTGAACTCTCAAAATTTTGCAATCAGTGGGTTTATGTTCTGATTTTATTTTCATTGATTTAATACAACGAGAAATCTGACAAGGTTCCAGGGGATTTGTCTCTTAAATTTGGTTATTAGTCATTTCCCTAATTTCAGTTGCAATGGGACCAACTTTCCTTGAGTTCGAAGACTCCACATTTAACTCTTTATTTTTGGTCACTTTATTGTATCAAAACCAGGATATTTGCTGGGCTTCACCCATGGATAGATTATAGAGGATTGATTATTTCTGGGTTTTAGTAATTACACATTAAACACATTTGGTCAGGGATGTACTAAAGGAAATGATATTGCTGTCCCTGCTAAATGAACCAGGTTTCTCATGTTTTGTAAAGAGACTGTGGAACCAATGGGACAACCAACTGGGAGGGATGGGAATAATGTACTCTATTATATGTTTGTTTGTTTGATGAGGTCTTAACAGCACATATTTAACTTAAACATGGGTAAATCACCTGATCTCCTGAGGCCTGCTGCAAACATCTCTGGATGCTGCAAAGGAAGCTGAATCGTGTCCAGAATCTCAGATTTGACATCATCCAGCCCACCAACATCGTCCCAACTCACATTTGGTATCTGAAATGGATAAAAAAGGGATCTTTAAAGGTATAAGGACAGATACAAATTTTCTGTTCAATCTCGTAGCAAAAAGAGCATTAAATTTTAAGTTTATTGGTCTTTGAATTTTAATATAAGCATGTGCAGTTTTCATGTTGTAAGTTTGAACATTTTTTATTGAAAATAATGTGATGTATGAACAGGAAAGCACCTCAAAATGCTTTTGTTTTTCTTTGTATTTTTCCCCTTAATTTCAGACCTTGGAAATGTTCAAAATGCCTTCTCCAGCTTGAGGTTGGTTGGGGTATGGTAAAGGTCAAATCCCTTCATTAGAATTATCTTCCCTCATTCAAAGAGAAATGGCAGAAGGTTAAAAAACAAGTATATACCATGTTTATACATTACAAGAGTAACACAAAAGTTTGCAGATTTGCACAAACAAATTGCAAATTTGCACAAAAATCTTCAAAAAGCTGTAAAATGGCCAATTTTTAAGCAATGCTGATGAAATCTTTCCTTCCTTTGATTTTTATTCAAATCAATTAAGCTAAGGTTACCTTTAACTTTATGATGCTGCCAATGTATCCTCAATTGGTAAATAACCATATGTCACTGCATGTTTCACATGTTCTATATAGCCATTCTCTGGTATATTATGTGTGTGACCAGCCAGAAAATGACCCCAGTGGATCCCTGGGAGACCCCAGGGGTCCACCTGGTAGATACATGGGATACCCCAGGGGTCAACAGGGGCCATTCTCTGATATGTTACGTGTGTGTCCAGCCAGAGAATGGCCCTATAGTATGCTGCAACCAAGGGTGAAAATACATATGTGAAGGCGGAACAGTAATGGGCAATGATACAAAGTTCGACTTGAGATGCAATATATGGTGTTAAAAAGGGATGTATTGTAATTGTATCTCAGTATACTGAAATCAATAATTCAAGGATAAGTTCAGTAGTCAAGCAAGTTTATATTCAATATCTTAATCCATTAAGGAGATATTCAAAGTTATTGTCTTAACTGTGTAGAGTGACTGATGTAGTAAGTCTACTGTGGAAGGTTGTGCCTTATCCTCTATGTATCAAAAAAAAAACTATTTAATTTTACTATTTGAATTATTCTTCCTTGAGTTTTCTTCAGGTGGTCAAATTATAATTACCCTTACTAGATTTGTTTTACTTCGTTCCTGACATATCCAATGGTTTTTAAGCCACAAAATCATAGCACAAAATATGATAATGATAAATTACATAACAACTTTGAGGAATCTGAGGATGTGACATCACAACTAGTCTGATTTCAGTTGTTTCTATACACATGATGCCAAACTTTAAACTGAAATATCTCCTTATTGAAATAAGATTTTGCAATGCTTTTTTCCCCATTTTGTTTCTTTTGAAGTCCTCTTTCATAGAAGATAGACTCGCTTAGAATTTGTTACTAATTTTCAAGGTTTTGAATTGATTTGAAAATACTTTGGCTAGAGCTACCTAGTGATTTGTAGTGATTTTGACCATTCAAGCAAAGAAAGAATATATTTTCCATAATTTTTGCACAGCGAAACCACTGCTGAAAAACTATGAAAAGTGCACTCACAGTAAACCAATAAAACAATGAATAAACAGTACTACGATGCATCTAAACTGTGTAAAAACTGTGTAGCTTGCTCTGTCAAGTGTCCACTCTACAGGCCAAATCTTCATAAAAGCTTTGGAAGAAAGGTCTTTAATGAAGAAGCAGTGAATCTAATAATAGTTATGCACCATTTTGAAGGTATACAACCAAAATGAAAACTGCAGTATATGCCTAAGCAATTCTTTAACAAAGCACCAACTACACAAGTAAAGGTAACAGAAATTGTAATAGCATGGTGAGATGTAGTGCCTAAGTAGTCATCTTCGTATGCAAAAGATAGCAGATTCCAAAGTCGTGAGCCATGTATTGTGTCCTTAAGCAAGATATTATAATTGCTCTGGTCCACTCAGCTGTAAAATGAGGACCAGTACTACCTGTGACAGACTGGTATCCTATGAGGGGGAGTCGATGTGTTCTCATCCACTTTACGCAAAGGGATATAGCCCCAGCCTGTTAGCCATTTGTGGCCAGAGAAATGAATTTAACTTAAGTAACATACAACTGAAATAAAGATGGGCCCAAACCTTTGGTGCTCCAATTGTATCTGCATGTGCTGCTTGGAGCTCATCAAGGGCCACATCAAAATCTGATTGGTGAATCTGAACTCCAGCAGCACACAGGTCTTGCTCCTCATCAAGAGTTAGTTTACTTCCAACGGAACTGAAGAAAAAAACGAAGTTGTCATTAAACTGCATTATCTTCTAAATGTGAAATCTATGGGGTAAGTTGGCTCCAAGCTTTGACTGCAGTGTGGAGAAAATCCTGTCATAGACAGACTGGAAGAGTTCTTCGTCTGATTTGAAATGGCTGAGGAAGCATCACATTTCAGGTCTGTTACTAACTCATTAAGATCAATTCTTTATTACAACTGATATATACTAATTGCCAAATGAATTTTACAATGTTTTACATTCAAAATACTAACAATAATCATCCAACAATAAAATTAAAACTATTAACAAAACTTGCCAACCTGACAATTCCTACAGACAGTACTGATGGCAATTTCAATTTTCAGTCAGAGAATCTCTCTATATTATCTTTCTTACCACTGCTTGATGATTCTACTTAAGTGGAGGGTCTACCTTCCTGATGGTGAAAATTCATTTTTTTCATCATTTTTTGAAAATGCCATATAATGGCTCTTTAATGTCTGTATTTCTTGTGTGCTATTAGGCTTTTTCACAAAATCTAAAATTAATGTCCAAAATTTGCCACAAAAATGTACAGTGTACAGTGCACGAATGGATATCACACTATAACTGTATGTCTACATGCGATTTTGAAAAAACAGGTTTTTTATGTTTGGGGAGATAATATTTCCACAACCTGTCGATTAATTGATATTTTGCATATTAATTAAGGAATTTTTAATTATTATCTTAAAATTATACATGTTATGCAAAAATGACTATAATCAGTCTGTAGATAGTTGCAAGAGCTTTCAAATGAGCTATTAACCAAATCTGTGACATGTTCCTAAGTTGACTTATCTTGTTGCCACTTACCTTATTAATTATTCAAAATGGCCACTATAAATATGCAAATAAGCTGAAGTTTTTCAGTGATTTATTTTCTTTTGTAATGCATTATCACATATACTATAATACATTTTTTGAGGATCACTGCAGAAAAAAATAGTTTGTTGGGTAGACCCTTAAAACTATTAACAAAACTTGCCAACCTAACAATTCCTACAGACAGTACTGATGGCAATTTTCAATTTTCAGTCAGAGAATCTCTCTATATAATCTTACTTACCACTGCTTGATGATTCTACTTAAGGCAGATCGGCATGTGTGAGACACTAGCGCTGACAGATCTCCAAGCACCATTCCCTATAAGGTGAAAGTAAGAGACATTCTAAAGATCAAAACCTCTTAACTAATCAAAGAAATATATTGAAGTACAAATTGTAAATGATCACTACATGATAAGTTTTCACATGAAAATTGAAAACATAAAACCATTAGCAGTACTTAGTTCATACAGTCAGCCTGTAATCATACAATAATGAGAAATCTAAATATCACACATGTGTAGTACAATATTCTGTTATCGATGAATTGATTTATCAAATGAACAACCAATCCATTTCTTTGACAACTGAAGACTGAAATAAATGATAGACCTAAATATCCTAAATTATAGAAGAATTCAACAGCTATTCTAATTGTAAAACAAATGACTGATCAAATAAATGACTTATCAACTGGTCTAGTAATTGCCTTCTTTACAAATTGTCTGATTTATGAACTCATTGGTAATATTAATGATCAACAATATTGACTACCCACCATTATGTACAAGCCATTCACTTTCATCTTTAGCACAAATGCTGAACCTGCACACTATTACTGATCAAAGCCTACACAAAACAAAGCCTCTGCCTAGGGAACTGCAATGCACTTTAAACCATGAAATAACATATTTGGAAAAAGTTTGACGTCACTCGTATCACATGTTTGAATGCTGTTTTGACCAATATTGTTCATCTAAGAAACTCCTCCAGCAGTCCTTCTTAAACCTGTTCATCCTGCAGCTTGACTACAGGAGTACTTACTGCTGTTCTGCTGGATATGTGCTCAAAGTCTACATCAAAGGCAGTTGGCAGAGGATGGCATAAAGCTCCAAGCATTGATGTGCGCAAAACATCACTAGGAGGCTGTTGATGAAAATAAATGTTAATGTTTATGATTTCATATCTAATAAAATCGTCTGCTTCTGATATCATTAACAAATAAAATGTGGAGATATGATAATATTGTCATAACATTATAACAATATAGTGTTATATTGCAGAGCATATCTTCGCCTTTAACCATGTGTATATCACCCCTTTAAAGCAGCATCAGACAAAAAAGATTTTGATTCCCACAGTAATTACTAACTTATTGATAACTTATTGATTCCCACGGTAATTACTAAGTTATTGATTCCCACGGTAATTACTAAGTTAGATTCCCAAGGTAATTACTAACTTATTGATTCCCATGGTATTCACTAACTTATTGATTCCCAGGGTAATTACTAACTCATTGATTCCCACGGTAGTTACTAACTTATTGATTCCCACGGTAATTACTAAATTATTGATTCCCACGGTATTTACTAATTTATTGATTCCCAGGGTAATTTCTAACTTATTGATTCCCACGGTAGTTACTAACTTATTGATTCCCACAGTAATTACTAAATTATTGATTCCCACCGTATCTACTAATTTATTAATTCCCACGGTAATTACTAACTTATTGATTCCCATGGTATTTACTAACTTATTGATTCCCAGGGTAATTACTAACTTATTGATTCCCACGGTAGTTACTAACTTATTGATTCCCACGGTAATTACTAACTTATTGATTCCCATGGTATTTACTAAGTTATTGATTCCCATGGTAATTACTAACTTATTGATTCCCACGGTAATTACTAACTTATTGATTCCCATGGTATTTACTAACTTATTGATTCCCATGGTATTTACTAAGTTATTGATTCCCATGGTAATTACTAACTTATTGATTCCCACGGTAATTACTAACTTGTTGATTCCCATGGTAATTACTGACTTATGTCTTGTTTTGAAGCCATCAAAGACTAGGCCATTTAAACAAAAGAAGCTCGTCTTCTGCCAATTTCTAAGAATCAGTGCACTCTGCACCACCTCATTAGAATCAGCTGATTGGTTTTAAGGTAATTCTTATACATGTACTTAATTTTACAATGTAATTTATCCATTAGTTACTTCACTGTGCATGCTTTATACTAATTGGTTCTTCATTCTAAGTAGGCGTTTCTTTTCCCAGCGTTACAATCTTTTAAAATAAATGTAGGGAGTCTGTTACCAGCGACGAAAGTTGAAAGAAACTGATATATCGAAGGACGTTTTTTTGTGAATTCTATGTATACTGTGTGATTATGTTTGTGCCAGTTACCGAAGACAGCAAGAAATATAGAAACATGAGTAATTTAACTTACTGTATGAATTGTTATTTAATGTGCATCCAGAGTTTTTCTCTCATCGGAAATGAATACGTTTATTAGTAATATACTGCTTGTGCAAAAATTTAAAATTTGACAATTTTCTCTTGAGTGGACAAAAAATTTGCGGGGTTAAGGATATGGAATTTTTCTTTGATGCCTGGAAAAACCAAAATCCGACAATAGCCATATTATGACAGTAAAGTGTACTAAAATCTTTAGTCACAAAAGAGTGATATCATTACAGTAATTTACAATAAAGTAAATCATATCCCTTAATATCATTGTAGTCAGACATCACAATATATCACTGCAGCCAGTCGTAGCATAATCAATGATTGCAGTCAGTAACTACACTTTCAGCACTCAGTAGCAAGCATACCTCCGCCCCTTGGCAATTCTGACATGCCTAATATTCATTCCCAATACCCAATACAACTTATAGGCCCACCAAGTTTCATCCCCACAGAATCTCTTATCACTTTTGATCTGTAGTGACCATTTGCATTCTGAATACTTCAGGATCGTTCACCATCTGATTGATTTCTTCCAAAATCAAATAATTGTTTTCAGCTTTATTCAGGCAAAGCATTCATTATTTAAGTTCCATTCAGGAAAAATTCACAATTCATCAATTTCCATTCAAGGCAGACACCAATTGTTTTGTTTTCTTTGATACCAGAAACCACTTGGATTTGATTTTCTTCCAGTCCGGAAAAATGATTGTTTGGAATTCTTCTCATGGCATGAATTCATTGTTCCGCACATTCCAATAATCCCACCCCTCCATTTCTGCCCTCAATTTATCCCAATTTTTTTTATATCACTTCTTCCTTAAGTGATAAAAAAAACCACACGTCAAATTTAATCAACATCCAATCATTATTTCTTGAGACATATTTATGACAGACAATTCACCCTATAACATTTGTTCCAATATGCCCTAAATTTTAATCACTCATTCCATAAGTAGTAACAAAACCACACACCAAGTTTAATCAAAATTTATTCATCAGTTCTTGAGATACATGTTTGTTGATGATAAACGGACAAACAAACAGACACAAACATAATTTCAATCCAATTTTGTTGATGGCGGAAATAAGGTCATATCACTGCAGTAAGTCATAATTTTAAGACATTGCAGTCAGTCATAACAATCATATGCAGTCAGTCATAACATTCATAATACTGCAGTCAGTAATCACATTTATCTTATTGCAGTCCATACCATTCAAAATATATTGCAGTCCATACCATTCATAATATTAATATATATATATATATATATATATATTTATATGTATATATATATATATATATATATATATATATATATATATATATATATATATATATATATATATATATATATATATATATATATATATATATATATATATATATATATATATATATATATATATATATATGTATATATATATATATATGTATATATTTGTTTTTTCTTCCCATCACCATTTATTCAGGTTTCAACATTCCATGTTTTGTTTGTGATACAGTACATAACATTTCACACAAAGTATAAAGCTCAATAAATGCATGGCATTCAGACCACCAAAAGGAATAGTATTAATCAAAGCAGTACGTTTAATCTTATCATTCTTACCATCTAAAATAAACCGAAAAATAACAAACTCAAGATTCTTGAGGAAAGACTTAGGGGGAGTTGGAAGAACTTGAAAAAGGTATACCAACTCAGATAAACCTACAGATTTAACAATTGTTATCCTACCAATGGGAGTAAGATCTCTTTGGGACCATAGATGAAGAAGACACTTTGACCTCGAAAGTTTGGGAGTGTAATTAAAACTGAAAAGATTATCTCTACTATGGTCAAAAGTTGTAAATAACATAGTAATTGGCCCTAGTGTCCAATTTAAACCATAAGAATTCATAAAACAGGGAGTGCTACTGACTAAGTTACCAAGTGGGAATATCGAAACTTGTTCTTATTAACTTTCAAACCAAAAGCTGCTTCAAAAATATCAAAAACCTGAAAAATCTCATTTAGATTATTAGGACTACCATCCATAAAAATGGTGGTGTCGTCAGCGTACTGCAGAATCTTAGTCTCAGTGCCTGAAATAGTAATACCTTTTTTTCTGCGGTTTACTTGAATAGTGAGGGCTACAATTTCTGCACAAATTAAAAATAGAGAAGGGCTGAGGGGGAAGTCTTGCAGCCCCTTCATGAAATGTGAAAATCAACACTAGTAAAACCATTATTAATAACTGTACGCATGCATATATATATATATATATATATATATATACATACATACATACATACATACATACATACACACTTACATACATACATACATACATACATATATATATACATATATATATATATATATATATATATATGTAACCCATGGGGGCTTTTTGACCCTGGACCTGTAGGGGCCTTTGCCCCTAAACCCCACCGCGGCCCTTGAGCAGGCCCCTGGAACCCAGGCCATTTGGGTTCACGCTTCGCATGAACGGCCCAATAATTTTGCCCTCCGCCACCACTGTTATTTGTTATTTACAATCAGAAAGTTCAAAGGACGATACGTACAATAGTTTCAGGGTACCTCTAGGGATCAACAAATCAACAAAAAATCAACTTGCCTGCAGCGATAAATGAATTTGTGGTTGTCATGAAAGTAAATAAGGTTGCCCGTGGAATTTTTTTTGTATACATGCAGCACAAATGTTGCTGAAAACAAAGTTGTCTGTCTGGGTAGGTCAAGGAAATATCATGGTTGCCTGGATATGATTTTTGGTTGTCCCGGGCAGCTGAACGTGCGATTTGTCGAACCCTGAATAACAGCTTACAAGACTTTTTGATATGTGCAGATCACAGTTCAGGCAGGTAGCTCAGTCGGCTGAGTGTATGATTGACATGCTATAGGCCCCATGTTCAAGTCCAACAGTGATTTTATAACAGATATGCAAAATGATTACGATATGCTGACATCAAGTGCAGAGGTTTGTCATCTTCATCACACCGATCTACCCCACCCGACTTCTGGGAAAAGTGGCCAATGGCCACCATCCTTTAGCACCTGCCTGGTTCTCAGAACACTTCTTGGAAACACAAAAGAACAGGGTGTTAACCCGATAATCATCCACTTCCTATCCTGGCAAAGTCCTTGAGTCAACATTAAAAATAAGTCAACAGTGACTTGTTTGCTTTCCCTGGCATGTGCCTAAAAGTGTAAACCAATCTAATATTTCTTGAGATATGCAAAATTCATTACACATTGGCCAACACAGTGGCCCACATATATGTAATTCTATAGAGTTTTGTTTCTCACATTTTCCATTGATAACATCTTGAATAGTAGATCCCATAAAAAAGTTGATTCGGATGTTTGATACAAATGTGCTTTTTTTAAGTTTAAGTGGAAGGGAATTTAAAAAAAGGACACATTTTTTTAATTCTAAAACATTCTAGTTAACACTGTCTCTTGGTATCACTATTTTCTTTAACTGACAGATAAACCTATTCAGTTATAAAATGAGTTCAGATCCAACTTCGGGAATAAGATCTATTTCAGTATCTGAATAGGTTTAGTCAGTAAGATCCATCAGGGGGATATAAACAGCAGTACTGGAAATGACTAAATTCTTGATATGAAGAATAACGCCTGATTAGGCTTATAAAATCCTGACAGAAATCCTTTGGAGAATTAACATCAAGATGTCCACAGCCAATTTAGTAAAAAGTTTAATGGGGTACTGGTTCGAGACCCACCAGGAAAGGAGGAAGGGGGTTAAACCCAAAACCAGAAACTGGGGAAGTAAATCCAAGACCAGAAACCGGGAAGGTGGGGGGGGGGGAAACCAAGATCAGGAAAAATAGAAGCTTTACCACACCGCCAGGGAGATCTCATGATCAGCTGGTCTTTTTACAAACAAACAAATCCAGGATAGCTTGGCGCGAATGTATTTGTTCATTCCAACATATATATAAGAATTTATTGAGGAGTTGAACATAGACACTGGCATACCTCAAAGAAACCGAGTGGAATTTTCTGAAGCTTATAAAGTGTACTAGGTAAATGGTAGCCAACAAACAACCCTACAATAACACTCATTAGCTTTGCCATGGCTAGCTCCTCTCTTGAAAAAGAAATCTGAAAACGTGATGAGACCAAACTTGATTTGATGACATTCTGAAATGCCTGGTTTCAAAGTCTTAAGTAACAAATCGTTCTAAAAGTATGAATACAAAAAAATGGTGCAACAAATATGCAGAGCAAAGCACTGTAAGCAGAATTGTGAAGCATAACCATGAAGCTACATCTGTTTGTTTGTTTGTTTGTTTGATGAAAGGCTTAACAGCACCACAACAACTAAGGTCAAATTGTGCTGGGTGTAATTTAAGGACAAAAGGTCAAAAGCTGTGATCTGATAAGGTACATCTCCGTCTTTAAAATAACACCCACCAAAAGACTGGGTGTATTCAAAAGTCCCAATTACTGATAAGCAAATGTAGATTGCAATCGTAGACAAGATCCAGATTGTTGCTAAACCGAATGCAGTCTTCCACTTACTGAAATACTTCTCATAAATGTTTGGGTTTGGTAATCATGAAATGCTGATTTATGTTTATCACTTGTATCATTTTGATGGAGACACATAAATATCATTAGCATATGCAAAGAAAGTATGCAAAATGTACGGTGGTTTGAGGAAAATCTTGATTAACAAATCGGATTCCAAATGCTAGAAGTATCCAAAGACCACTTCCAAGATTTGCAAGACATAAATTTGCAAGAAATATATTCAAAATGTGATGCAAATTCTTGTTGACAATCACTGACAAAATGACCAAAATGTTGCCTGCAATTGTCAAGATGCATAGTACAAACAGCATCCATTCAGTTTTTGACAGATACCATGCTTCCAATTCAGCCATCATTTGAGAGGTGGCATAAAGCTCCATTTTTTCTCAGTCCTTGAACATGAATAGTTACATGACACTTTGTACAACTATTTGGATGAAAATAAATATCTCGTCACAGAGAATGGTTATCGAAAATAAACAAAACATAAAGTCCCAGAAATGAAATCTGCTCTCATGTAAGACCTATTCTGTGCTGTGCATGATGTGTTTCTGATTGTGTTAAGATGTCTTCAACTAAAGTACATGTCAATTATAAAAGACCAACAGTAATAAGTAGGACTTATACTTTTACAAGGAAAAATGAAACAATATAATAAGTCCACTTGAATAGAATAACCACTAGAAGATTATAAGTTCATTACTCTTGTTACACAAGTGATTCAATAAACACAGAGTAAGAAGCAAAGGCATGCAAGAAGAATCAACTGCAACTAATGAATATTCATGAGAGGATGCATCCGTTTTATTAAATCATATGAGGAGAAATATATGGAAAGTCAATTGTACACAATGAGCATTCAAGATTGATTCCAGTCTATGGGAGTGAAAATATATTTCCCTACATTGATCAATTTCTCACTATGCTACAAACATATCTCAGGAAAATATCAATCAATCAATAATCTTAGCTAATGATTTCTTTTTCTACCAAAACAAAAGCGCTATTCTAACTGTAAACCTTAATTGGCTTTAATCATGTTACCAAGGTAATCAAATGTTCCCAGATTGAACAGTTGCTTAAAGTCTGAGTTAATAAATTCAAGTTTAGGTTAATACAAGGAAGAACATGTATTCAATTGATTGAGCAAGCTCTTCATTTGCTATTCTTTCAATATCTATTAATATATTTGAGAAATTTACATATTATTAGTTTTCGTATCCATGTGTTCAATTGATGACAAATCTCAGGAAAGTAAGGGATACTCATTCTTTCATATGTAATTAAGATGTGTTATCATTTTTGTTTCTTTCACCTACATGAACACTTGGCTGTGTATTTATTTTGTTTTTATTTCTTTAATATGATGGCAAAACCATGGGAGTGGGTGGGAAGGGTAGGTACTGTATATGTGAGACCATTAATGAACTATTGTGGATTGAGGATTGCTCAAGATCTGCACATGAGTTCAAGATATTGCAAATTACAATTTCTAGACCATTTAATGGGGTTTTTGATATTCTGTCCAATTTGATATCAATCTTCATTCAATTTTATATTTTTTATAGGTCTTAAAATGCTATGAAGAGCTAGTTTGTAGATAGTCATTTTCACTTTTTTAGCACCATGCCTTGGATTAACTTGCATTTCCATATTTTCTCACTCACTCACAGTCCTCTTCTGGCCATGTGTCCCATTAGGCTACAGTGTACTCTCTCCAATGTATCCTGTCTCTGGCAACGTGTCTGGCTTCAATCCAAGAACTCCGCCCTAGCTCTTCTCTTTCCTTGACTATACCGTTCTTCTCCACGTCGTTCTTGGACGTCCTTCTTTCCTTCTCCCTTTCATGTCATGCAGTCATACAGCAGCTGTCCTCTTTCATTCTCAATTGCCCAATCCACCTCCATCTTCTCATTTTGACTTCGTTACTAATTCTCCTTTGCTGAGTAAGTCTGTTATGCACTTAGAGCTTTTTAAAATTAAGCCAAGTATAAATGTCTAAACTAATAATAATATGTATGCGCCATATGACTACTTATTATTTAACTGAATGATTTCCCACTGCTGTAGTTTGAAGGGTGCTTTGATCAGGAAGTTGTCATTTAGACTTTGATCAAGTGATATCATTACTACAGGGTTGAGTTCCATGAATGTTACAAAGTCAGCAGTTCTTTTTCATTTTCAAAATATTTCTTTGGTGAATCTTTTAAATGTGATGAAAATGAAGATTTTTTGGCACAAACTTGTTTGCAGTAAATATCTAACAAATATGACATCCAAGGCAAAAGTTCAGTGGCCATACAGGAATATGGACCATGTATTTTCATTCAATGTGAAAGAGGACAATGAAGGGAACAAAACAAGTCAATGCAATAATATAAAACTAGAACGGTAAATACTGTCATGGTTCGCATGCCCATGCAAATTGACACCCATATCATATGACCTGGCCAATTACAAAAATGGCATCTCACACTAAGTCCCACATGGCAGGCATCCCATATACCACATGGCATTTCACCCCATGTCCCACATGGCATTCCATCCCATGTCCCACATGGCATCCCATCCCATGTCCCACATGGCATTCCACCATATCTTCCACATGGCATCCCACCGCATGTCCCACATGACATCCCATGTCCCACGTGGTATTCCATCATGTCCCACAGAGCATCCTATGACCCACATGGCATTCCACCCTATGTCCCACATCCCATGAACCAAATGACATCCCACCTCATGTCCCACATGACATCCCATGCCTTGTCCCACATGGCATTCCACCATATCTCCCACATATCAAACCACCATACAGTGTCTCACATGGCATTCCACCATATGTACCACATGGCATTCCACCATATGTCCCACATGGCATCTCACGCTATGACCCACATGGATCCCATCCTACATGTATGTCCCACATTAATCCAACCATATGTACCACATGACATCCCTCCCTATGTCCCACATGGCATCCCTCCCTGTATCCCACATCAGTGGCTTCCAACCTGATGTTCCACATAGTATCCCTTCTAATGTCCCAATAACATCCTACTCAATGTCCCACATAGCATCACATCCCATGTCCCACATCCCCATGGCTTCCTACCCTATGTCCCACATAGTCTCCTACCCTATGTCACACATGGCATCCTACCTTATAACACACATGGCATCCTACCTTATGCCACACATGACATCCCAACCTTTGTCACACTCTGTGTTACTCGTGGCATCCCACCATGTCCCACATGGCATTCTACCCTGTTCCACATGGCATCCCACCCCATGTCCTACATGGCATCCCATTCCATGTCCCACATGGCATCCCACCCCATGTCCCACATGACATCCCATAGGCTCCATAAGAAGTCTCATCCTAGCTATCACAGTCCCTGATTGAGCATACTATGTATTAAAGTGTCAGTTCATAAAATAAACCTTATGCAAATGAGTTGTTGAATAAGAAAAAAAGGTGGAGTCAAATAATTATACCTGATATAGCCTTTGGTGTATACAACATGGTAAATATTAAATCATATGTCCTTCATGGCCCCCATCCATGTCCCACATGGCATCCCTCCCAATGTTTATATGCAATCACATCCTGTCACACCCCCTGACTAAGCATAATAAATAAAATAAAAAGTCTGGTCAGGTCATAATACTGTAGCAACTTTATGCAAATGACCACAATAATAAAGGTGGAGTTCAAAAAATCATGCCTGATACAACTGTTGGTGCCCAAATATTTTGAAGAATTTTAAGGATTTCAAATCTCAAGTACTACAAGAGAGACTTAAAGATCTCTGAAGAAAATTGAAAAATTATATCATTTTACAGTTATCTTCTAAGAAAATATCAAATGTATTGTAGACTTTTTAAGGAAACTAGTCTTCAATCCTATCTTAAGTATCTCTGAAACACTTTAGCATTTTATAAGGAAATTCTAACCTTCCATAAGAATATCTGAAGAAACTTTAACTTTTTCTGAGAAACTCTGAAGAAAATTTAACATTTTCTGAGGAATTCTCAAAAAACTTTAACATTTCTGAGGAAATCTCAGGATCGGACGGCCGGACGGCCCGCCTGAAGTAATCGCCATTACATAGGTTCGCATAATGTTACGTATGCGAGACAAAACTTGATAATCCAGTTAAAATATCTATCATATCTATAGAAACATGACTGATATCAGACTAGGTGTAATTGTTATTCTCACATTCCTCAAAAGTGAATTTCCTTCTGCTATTTTGTGACTTCATCAATTGGATTCTGTCAGGACAGTTTTTAACACAAGTCTAGATTTAGCACCTTCAAAAATTAAGAAAAAAAGGTCAGATTAAAATTCAATACAATAACGATTGTTAAGAAAGTGAGAGATGGTGTCAGTAGGGAAAACGTAAATTTGAAGAGCCATTAATAAGATATCAATTTAGCTTCTTTACAGTGCTGTTTTTCTTATTTTCCTGTATCAATCAATAAAATAAAAATTCAGTCTATAAGATATAATCAATCAATATAGGACGTGCAATATTTATCAAAAGAAACATCTTGTAATCACTTTGTTTATCACAAATATTAATTCACTATACAAGTTAATATCTCTGAAATAACTTTTATCTACTTTGAATGAAGTTCTCTGAAGTATATTCTTATCAAATGTTTTAGAAATGATGCTTAAATTCCTCCATTAATATGTCAAACCAGAAAACCAAAATGTTTAGTGGTTCCGGTAAATTATTTCATTGTTGATTGATTTTCAAGTTTTATACTAACTGGCATTGCATATCATGAAATATGCGAGATAACATTCATTTAAGGTATGCCCACCATGCAGATAAAATAGAGCCTATTAAAAACACTTGTATGCTGCAAAAGATACATACAGTTGCACATTTATCACTGATTTTAATCAGAATTTTACCTAAAAAGCCCTACCTAAATGACATCATCACATATATGCAGACCATAACTCCTGTGTTTGTTTGTTTGTTTGATGAGAGTTTAACGGCACCACAACAGCAAGGGTCAAATAGTGCCTGAGAGGTTAGATCATTCCAGAGGTAGGAAGGAGAGTAAACATTTGTGTACCACATATGACATGTGCACATCACATATGACATGTGTGCGATGTGCTTACAAGTTTTTTGGAGCATTTTCACATTAAGGCATGCACATTAGTGATAGAACCTGTTGACAACATATGTACACAAAAACTAAGAAATAACATGCAAGTATGATGCAAACAAACATATGGTTGCTAATAATTTATCACTTTCTGAAGATTATTTTTTTATTAATCCCCCGCTCCTCCCCCACTCCCCCTCCCCCTCCCCCTCCCCTTCGCCCCGCTCCCCTACCCCTTCCACGCCACCCCACTTACCAATATGCATGACCTCACCACCAATAACAAAGGCACACAAACAGACAATAAGTTTTACAGGCCCACCTATGACCTGTATCCAATGTATAGTTCTTGAGTTTTTACTGTGTTTACTTAGCTCTTTTCAGCAAAACCATATTTAGCCTGCCCACTATGTTTATATTCAACAATTGTATACCATGAATATGTATACACTAACAACATGAATATACCAAGTATGAAACAAAACAGATGTGTAGTTCTTAAAATATGAGCATTTAAAAAATATATATATTAATTAAGCCCTGCCTACTCATTAATACAGTATGCATATCACAAATAGAGCACATCTACAGACCATGGGCTATATCTGTGCACCAAATATGACGTACATGCAGTGTATCTCTCAGGCTTGAGATACTGTGTTAACAAGCTCATATTAAGCCCTGTGCCCAATGTATAGTGAGCAGGGCTTAATATGAGCTTGCTGAAATGAGCTTGTTAACACAGTATCTCAAGCCTGAGAGTAATACACTGCATGTATGTCATATTGATGAATTTCAACGTTTTTATACCATGAAGACATACACACTAGCTAACATCATAAATATAACAAATATGAAACAAAACTTGACATGAGATTATCAAAATATGAGCATTTCAAGATTTTTACATTAAGCCCAGTCTACTCATTAATATGGATGGCATCACCACCAAAAACAATAGGGCACATCTACAGATCATGGGTTATTTGTGTACCACATATGACATGAATATTCTTGAGATATCGTGTTAACAAGCTTGCTGTCACAGACACACACACACGTACACGCAGACAGACGCAAAAATCACCAAATTTTGTCCCGTTCCAAAAACTTATGACCCCCTAATATTATTTAGTGTGGTGTAGGAGGTACTGGCAGTTCTTTGCCTATGCAGCAAAGTGACTACAATATCTCATCCCCCACATATATGTACAGTATATGTGGGTGATGAGATAACATGATGCGTATCATTGAAATTTGAAGTTTTGCCAATTTTAATATTGTGGTCATAAGATATGTTTGTGTGTACACCTTTGATTATTGATGAGACTTGAAAGTTCAAGATTTTCAAACACAATATGAGTCTGAAGTACATAGCTCTTCAGAAATTGACAAGGCAGTATAATTTTTCATTCAGGTTAAAAACTACCATATGCTGGTTTTATTCAAATTTGTAATTGTGTAAAAAATCATAAGTTTAAGATTGTCATTTCTTGCATCACAGAGTTTATATGCCGAGGATAAGCAATCTGTTCAGGTAATTGGTAGAGTTATATTGAATAATTTGGTATGCTCTACAAGTCATGCATAGTGGATTTATCAGGTGTGGCACAATTAACCTCTCTAAGTATGGAAATAGTTCACACCCACCATAGCAATATGGTAATTAGGTAGGTGGGGCAAAGAAACCTCAAATCCGAAATCATGCATGACCAATGCATTGACATTTATATGTTCATGTGGCCTGCCGCAAGCTTTGATCCATTTATGGCAGTTCTCTGGATCTTTTAGAGTTTTTAGCAAAAGGAATGAACAAAATTCTGTTTACTAAACGTTCTGGGTAACGGGAATCGGATTTACAAAGCTCGTAGCGGCCGGGCCCGTAGGCACAATTTGTGTTCACCATTTTGTCGTCACTCAGCCGTGTGTGCAGAAATTTGTTTTGTGCAGTATATTGCATTGACTGCATGAGTGTTTGGCGCTAGTTAGTTGTACTGTACCAGTATGTACCAGTACAGCATAGGAGATTTGCCCCACTTACGCAGATTTTGTTGGTAGGCAAATTTGTGCAGTGATTGGTTAAAAAAGCTTTCAATCAACTAGCTTAAAGAGGTTAATTCTATTCGAGTCCTTTGTATTGGGAATTGTTAGAGGATTGATCTCCATGTTTTAAGTATCAGCATAAATTCAATCTCTAAAGATTAATGTTTGGGAGACTTCTATACCTCTGCCCATTTGTGAATTTTATCAAGAAATTAAAATGTTACTCTTGCAGCAAGGAAGTTTAATTAGAATGACAAATCAATTTTTGGTTCCAATGCTAATAGCATAAGGAACCTATGCAGTCATGCTGACATGTGTATGTATGCATGTTTGGGTGTGTGTGTGCATATGTAACTATTTTGTGTGTGTGGCTCATAACTCAAAAAATGTGATATACACATAAACCAAAATTGGTGGACAGTTACCCCTGGCCTAAAACTGTTGTCTCCAAGGATTTGGGGTTCAGAGGTCAAATGGGACAAGTTTTTGGTGATGGCTGTATCTTTTGAAGGAATTAATTGTATCTTTACAAATTACATAGGTGGGTAGGGTTTAACATTCTAACAACACTTTTAAATAATTGGTGGTCAAAAGTCATGAGTCAAAGGTCAAATAAGTGTTTTTTATGCAAAATTTTGCAGAATCTTAAAACTAAAAGTACAAGACCTATACCAACCATTGTGCCATGACACCTTGGTACATGAATTTGTGTCCTGCATAGACTCTTGGATAAAAAGGTCAAAGGTCACAAGCTATTGACCTTTTGACCTATAGTTGTGGAATGGTACCTGTGACGTGAGCATGAATGGTGTCATATATGTAGGTATGATAAATGTGCAAATTTCATAAGTTATTTCCGTGATTAGGGTCAGAGGTCAAATATGTGATTTTAGGGGTAATTATGTACTAATTTGTACATTTTTATGGCATTTTAAACTCAACGAGAACCATCAGAAGGACAGTATGATCGACTATTCAAAGCTAGCTATATTTCAGTGATTAGGTTCAAGGATCAGATGTCAAATTTTTAGGGGGTATAATTATGTCCTAATTTGTTCAATTTTTGTACCACTTTTAAATTCCAAAAACGCAAGACCTATACCAACCCTATGTTGTACCATGATATCTTGGTACATGAATTTGTGTTCCCTGTAGACTGGTCAAAGGTCTGTTTGTACTCCCATGGGCAATACAATCAATCAACATGCCTAAAGAAAGATAGCCAAGCCTGTTTCAACATCTACTCAAGCTTGCAATCCAGCAAAAGTCACAGAGCTATAGTGGTGAAACTGACTTCTTGCTTTTAAAATACAGATGGAAATCCTAGCTGGTGCTTGAGTGTGGGTACAATCCCCAAAGATCTATACTTGTATATATGGTCTGTGATGTTTTTAAGTTTATTGCTAGTGTTTATACATATACATCTATATTAGTCTACTACTGTTGTTCTGTTATAAAGCCTTTCATGTATCTTGTTTTCGCATATTATATAGGTCTTGACCAAGGACAATTTAAGAAACAAAATGATGAAAACTCCAGGTTTGTATCTTATTCATAAAAAGAGGCTGAAACCTCTTGAGAGATGTTTTACATAAACCAGCGCCGTCGGAAAGTTTTTCATATTCAGGGGCTGAAGAAACATTTGCAAAATGTGTCAGCATGTTAGCGCTATCCGAGCACAAAGCACAAGCATTCTGGCATGGGGTCCAGGGGCCTGCTCAAAGGCACATGGAGTCAGGGGCATGTCTATCTATTCGGATTTTTTATTTTTTTTGTGGGGGGGACTTGATCGCCTTAAAAACATATTTTATAAGACATTCATCCCCAATCTTGGTTCAAAATTGAAGGTTTTTGGTCTTAAGTTGAGGTGGCCTCTGAGGCTGATGGTGTGAAGCTTGCGGGTAATGCCATATTTCCAAGTAGTGTCCAAAGATTTCTCAGATCGAATAAGATGGCAATGAGGTGTTCCTTTTTTGCAAAGGATTTCCAGATAGTGGTGTCGAGCGTAATTAACTGGTCCAGGGTATTGCAATGTTTCCAGAAGCCGCTTTGGAAGAGAGGAGAGGATTCTGTTGGTCTCAAGAAACCAGTTTAGTCTTTGGTTAACAATCCTTTCCATAATTTTACAAAAACAGCAGGTGAGGGTGATGAGGCGGTAGCTGGAGGAGTCGGTACTGTCCTTCCCCAGTTTTGGGACAGGGGTGATGATAGCTGTCCTCCAGATAGGGGGAAAGGAGTGTGAGGACCAAATGTGGTTGAGGATGGTGAGTAGAGTAGCAGTGGCCATGTTGGGGAGGTGTTTCAGGAATTGGTAGATGTTATCTGGGCCCTTGGAGGTGCTGCCAGCATCAAGGATGGCTTGGTTTAATTCAGAAAGGGTGAGAGAAGTGTTGAAGCTCTCAGTGTTGTCAGAGAAAAGTTAATACTCCAGGTTTCTTCACAAGCTTTTTTGGCTTTAAAAGCATTGGGGTAGATGGCCGAAGATGAGATGTTACTGAAAAAGGCGATGTGGGGGTTAATGATATCCTTTTTTGTGTTAAGAAGAATGGGAGATGAGAGACTTGCCCATTCTGCTGTAGAAGCTGTTATTTGTTAACCATACTCCCAAATCTTCTTAGTGGGGGTTTGGTGGAGAGAGAAGAGATAAAGTTGTTCCAAGTGTTGGTTTTACTTTCCTTGATAATGCGCCTAGCTTTGGCACGGCTGATGCGAAAGAGGTTGAGGTTGTGGGTGGTCAGGTTTGTTTTGAAGTTTCTGAGGACCTTTTCCTGTTCTTGATGGCGATTTTGCAGTCATTGGTGAACCAGGAGCTGGGGTGGTTAGGGGTTTGGAGGATTTGGAAATGGAGCAGGTGGCGATGTTGATAAGGATGTTACTGAAGTTTGACATGGGATCCTCACCCTCAAGTATATAGGGAAAGAGGTGAGAGCGCAGAGTGTTTCAAAAAGGGGCCAGTCAGCCTTCTTTATGTTCCAATTGGGGGTGTGGTCTGTGGGGGTTTGAAGGTTGGAGTGAATAAGAAGAGGGTAATGGTCACTACCACAGAGATCAGCAGTGACCTTCCAGCTACAATCAATGAGGATGTTGGGGAGCAGATAAACAAGTCAATACAGGTGAGGGAGCCTGTGGCAGGGTTAAGAAGCCTGTGGCAGGGTTAAGAAGCCTGTGGCAGGGTTAAGAAGCCTGTGGCAGGGTTAAGAAGCCTGTGGCAGGGTGAAGGTAGGTCAGGGAGTTGTGTTGAGCAAGGAGAGGCTGTGCTGTTGAAGAGTGTTTTCGACAAGCTTGCCTCTGGGGTTGGTGGTATTGGAGCCCCACAGGGGGTTGTGAAGTCACCAAAAAGGATGAAAGGGGAGGGGAGCTGAGAGATGAGGTTGTTAAGGCTGGTTGGCTGAACGTTGGCCTTGGGAGGAGATAGATACTGCAAAGATTGAAGGTTTTGTGGAGGCAGATAGACATACAGATGGCGTGAAGGTCTGTATTCACATGAGCAGGGCTGTGTGAGATATCGTGTCTAACGAGAATGGAGACGCCCCCACAGGCCCTGTCGGCGTCCTCTTGATGTTTATGGTAACAAGTGAAATTATTGAGGAAATAATGGTCAGTGGTTTTCAAGGTTTCTTGTAGGCAGAAGACAACCGGGTCGAAGGTGGTGGCCAGAAGGTCAATTTCTTTAGAATTAGACTTGAGGCTCCTGATGCTCCATTGTATAATGTTGTGAGTGTTATTGTAATTGTTTGTGTTGCATGCCATAAGAAGGCAGGGGGTTATCTGGAGGAAGATCTGTTGGGTCTGGGTTTTTTCTTTGGATCTGTCCCTGTTTCTTTGGGAGCGGTTGTTTTGAAAGTTGGATGAAAAGTCTGTTCGGTGGGTTTGATGATCGAACAATCCATGTTCTCTTCAGTGTCATACATGTGGGTTTGGATGGTGGGCTGTTTGTTGATTAGTTGTTTTGATGTTGGTTTGTGGCCAGGTTGGCTTGAGTTTGATGGCATTTGAGGTGTTGAGGTAGGAGACGGCGGGGGTTTTAGAAAAGGAAGGAAGGTTGGGGAGAGAAGTGGTGGTGAAGGTGGTTTGGGTAGTACCGGTGTGGTTGGGTTGTTGACAATGGTGATGGGCTTAGGACTGGGTAAGAAGAGCCAGGTGAGGTCGGTTTGGGCATGTGAGTCAGTTTTAGGTGTGTTAGGAGGGGCGTTATTGGTGTTTGAGGAGACTGTGCTCGAGTAGGAAGGTTTGGTGAGGAGGGAAGCGAGGAATTGCTTTCTGGCCTCCGAGTAAGTGGTGCTGGGATTAAGGGTTTTTAGTTTGGTTATCTGCTTTATCTGAAGCCAGGTGGGGCAGCCTTTCGGCTGGCTGAGTACCATCGCAATTGGTGCAGAGTGGGGTGTTGGTCCGGGGCTCCAGTTTCCACAGCGCGCTTGGCTGCGGCAGGAGTTTTTCCCCTGGCCATACCTCTGGCACTTATGACAATGGAGGGGGTTGGGATGTAGGGGGTAACTGGGATTCTCAGATGGCCAGCAGTGATGTGAAGGGGGAGGGAGTTGGTGTGGCAAAAGTCAGGAAGATGGTATTGGTGGGTAATTCAGCACCATCTCTCTTGAGGACGAAACAATGGGCTTCAGTAACATGTTGGCTGGCAAGTCCTCAATGAGGTCTTCATTGGTCAAGTAGGCAAGGTCTTTGGTTCTGATGATGCCCTTTGCTAGAGTTTAAGGAATGGTGGGGGGTGACTGTTATGTCGATACCAGTATTAACTAGGATTTTAATGGTGAGAAGGGTGGTGGCTTGAGTGTCCCTGGTGCAGTGCAACAGGAGAAAGCCGGACCTGAGGGTAGAAACCTTGGGGAGGATACCAACAGGGTCGTGGAGTGCGTTGTGTATGAGGAAGGGGGTAAATCTTTTGAAACTGTCTGGTTTATTGGTGGCCTGAATGATTAAAATTTTGGGGACTGGGGCTGAGGAATAGGCAATGGAGGTAGCAGGTTGGTCACGGGGAGGAGAGAGAGAGTCAAGGCAGAAGCATTTGGTCATGATAAAAAAGAAATACCAAGGGCCGTGAAACCCGAGGCAACTAGAAAAAAATCGTGGAACTACTATAGGAAAACCACTGTACAGGTATCGATAAGGGCATGTAGACCTGGTCACAATGGGAGGGAAAAAACAAAAAGAACGATCTCACCAAAAGCAGACACCCATCCACAGAGAGAAAATATCGGAAAACGAAAGTTTAGGTGGAAAAGAGCAAGGTAGAGTGTAATCGGAATGAAAAGTTTGACAGAAAAATAAAAGTAGTCACGTTGATCTCAACACGTCGCATTCGCATGAAAGTTAAACAATTTTGTAACCTGTACTGAAGATATCCTAACATGTAATACATATGAAAAGTATAACACTAGGCTACTCCTCGCCGTAGGGCAGGGGCATGGGGAAAACACATCTACCCTTGGGAATAAGGTCCTCTGAACTGGCACATCAGGTGCTCTAGGGACTAAATCCTCCCGCCACAAGAGTGGGACTCTCTTGTTCTAGCCACCAGTTTTGTACAGGCGGATGGAAAATCACTCCAGACTTAACTTAACTTCAATGGAGTAAGTCCTGTGAGTCGGAGTGAATATTTCCCAGACCAATGGCCACCTCATCTTACTCAGATGACTGGAAATAGCTTGTAAAAGTGCCAAACAGCTTAAAAACCTTCACAGTTGGAGTCACAAGAAAGAAAATGTTAGAAAAGGGGTGGGGTGAAAATCCTAAAGAAACTTTCAACCAGTCTCAGCAATGTTGTGACAGCAACACACTAAAAAGAAATGAGGGATGTTAGAAGGCATAATGGAGGTTAGGGCTGGGTTGGAAACTACGTTTTTAGTTCGGCTAGAAGTGCGTAAGAATCAAATCATTGGACCAGATTGAATATTTATAGCATGGAAGGTAAGATATAACTTAAAGTAAATCTTAAATTTAAATATATCTTTAAAGAAAAACACTTTTTATCACTTACTGTACCATTTTGTTCATTGTATTGTCCAATATCATCTACAAAGAACATGCTTGACTTGACCATTGTACTAATCCAAATGTATACAACTTTAATATGGAAACAAGACTGTCATATTCTTTTATGAATACAGAAATTTTCATTTTCTGATGAACCACAACAAGAAAGATAATTTATAATAGATGACCACATAAAGGTTGAGGAAATTCTTTCTCATATTTAATCTGATTATTCCATCATTTTATCAATAAATCAGATTAATATATAAGATTTAAGGATAAGAATCATTTTCTATAAGCTTGGGCAATATTGTTCATTATACTACTATACATCAATAATCACCTGAAAAAAATATATAATCAAAATATTGATATGCATATAATGTCTTCATACTTCAATCATAGTTACTGTTCTGTACAAGGTCAAGAAAATCAAATGAAAATTTGGGTGTAAATTAACAGAAATCATTGCAAAATACAGTATGTACAAAAACCTAAATAAACTTCAAAAAAATAAACTTTCCCATTTTGGTACTTGTATCACATGTATTCCTCCTGAGCCTTAACACAAGATCGAAGGTCATATCAATATATTGACAAAATTAATACATTAATAATCGATACATCAATATGACCCTTGGACTCAATATTGGCCATATCATCCAAGCTTATCTCTAATTAATTACTTTTAATATTCATTATATAGTTATTATAGTGAAGATTATCAACATCGAAGAATAGATCACATTCCATGTCATTTATCGTAAATGTACCAACCTTCTGTTTCGAATCCTCAAATCTTATCCTTCTTTATTGTCTATTCTCTCCTCAGTATAATTACCCAGTGCAATTTTTACAACTTCAGTCATTTCAATTAAATCAATAATTAATTTTTGCTCTATTCACTGCTATATCAGCACTAAAAATGACCATATCATTATAGTACCATTATATATTAGGTGCTCCAGAATTAAGCTTTTTGTACATTACAGAATCCATTTTATTGTTAGCAAGTGCTTGAAAAACAATTACTTACATGTCTATGAAGGATGCATGTTCATAACAATGCTCCCTTAGCTACATTTTTTTAAAGAAACTAACAATAAAAATACACTTAATGAAATCTAAAACAGTGATGGCAACATTTGTTTTTAAATGATTTTCAAATAATTTCTTTCATTTACTCCAGATACTATAATCGCTTGAATATCAATGTCATATTGACCTAAGTAGATCAGTGTTTACATGCAAATGACACAAAATGTTTAAGAGCAGATATTCATAAACCCCAGAGATAAAAACAATGAGAGAAATTGGGACGTAATAAACATAGCAGGTAGATAGGGGTGTAGAAGGGGTGTCAAACCCTTGACTGCTGCAGTACACAAATCTCATGCACCTCTCTATAATTCATGTGAAAATTCTGAAATTTTACTACCCACATTTTCAACAATATGTACGCCTAGTAATGTTAATGTATTACTAATGCAAATAAACAACTACAAATCATGCATAAATCAAAGATGGCAGTTTTCTGAAATAGCAGAGGAGTCTTGAGGAAATATAGTTTGCTTTTAAATCTAAGTAGGGCTGGTTATGGAATACACCTAGAGCCTGGCCTACATGTATCATTCGGCCAGCATTTCTTTTGGTCCATTGTGTCTGCTGATGCAGGCTGTGATTGTTGTTTACTCACTATCTGAATGTTAAAAAGTATTTTTTGGGAATGATGAAAAGGCTTCAAGAAGGTCACTACTGTGACTTATTGTAACCAAATTGTGCAGCTCTACAAATCTAACTGTTACTGATAAGCCTGGATCTATGTTGAGCCAAAACACTTTTTGAAAAGGCCTACAAATTTTGTATAATTTCTTAAAAGATAAACAAAAAAGTATATTGTTATGATGAAGTGCATATCAAAAGGCATAGTTGCTACAGTCAGCTGTACTTCCTATTCAGTGCAGTCTGAACAAGTAGAGAAGCTTACCATAGTTCTGCAGATGCAACCAGCAGGACTAAACACATGTGACAAATACGCTGTAGGCTAGGCCTACATTAAAGATGCATACTACCATGAGTTCTATACAGCATACAATAACTTGATTACTGTACTAAATTTAATCCTGTTCCAGTTTCACATTCCACAACAAATTTGGAGATATGTGTTATACTTCTTGCTCAAATGTGTTTATTAAATCCCAAATAATTTATGGAAGCACTGTGTACACGTGTATGTGCACATAACACAATTAGCGTGTGCTCATAGGAACAACACAGTCATGCCACCATAAGGTCATATTCAACTGATTGCTTTCCATGGTTTTATGTGTTCAAATTTCTCAATTTTTGAGAACATGGAGTTTAAATACCACATTCTTTAACAATTAGCAATTTCTTTTGTGTGATTTACCCTTTTCAATACCACTTCTTCTGAAAATGAATGATAATTATTGACAGCATTGCCTTTTTTCAGTGCATTGTTCTACTTGTTGAAAATTGGTGAGTTTTGTGATTACAGAGAGCATTGATATAGCTATTCTTGGGGAAGATAATTCGCAGGAAAAAGGTTACAAATAATATAATAGATGTCAAACGTTTCTTCAAATTTCATTGGTAATTTTTGCCTTAAAATGGAAATGTTGCATAAAATTGTAATCGGTATGTATGAACAAGGTTAAAATATAATTTTCTATGGTAAATCCAGGTGATTAACCAAAGAATGGGAGTAAATACTAACTGTTCTATGGTTTGGCGTAGAAAATTATAGTTTTAACTTTTCATTTCCAATGGTTCTGAATAAAGGTGTCAAAAATCTTCCCACAAAAAACTGTGACAGAAATAACATCAAAAGATTACTTCAGTGGTCAAGTCCATCTTATATTAAACAGAACTTCAAAAGAAATATAATGGTGAAGAAAGCATTGAAAAATCTTATTCCATTAAGGAGATATTCAAGTTTAAAGTCTTAGTTGTATAGAAATGACTTAATGTAGTAGGTCGACTTTGCAAGTTTGGTGCCTTCATCCTCATGTACATTCTTAACCATTGTTAATGTATTTAAAAGAAAATTTATTTAACTTTTTTACCATTTGAAATACTTTTTCTCAAATTTTCTTTAGGTGGTAAATTATAATACCCTTTACAAGGTTTTGTTTTGACTACTTTCCTGACATATCCAATGGTTTTTAAAACACAAAATCGCAGCACGAAATATGATAGACATTTAAGACTTTGAGTATACCTCTGAGGCTATGACATCACGACTAGTCTGTTTTCAGTCGTTTCTACACAAATGATACCAAACTTTAAACCTAAATATCTCCTTAACGGAATAAGATTTTTGAATGCTTTTTTATCATTTTCTTCTATTGAAGCCCTCTTTTATAAAAGATTGACTTGCTTGATCACTGAACTAATTTTTTAATGTAATAAATACATCTTTATATGCTCCCACTTTACCACACATGTTCCCTCTTTCTCAATTTAATGTAATATTTATTGCACAAATACGTGGGGGACATTCTAAGAGCTATGAATTCGAAACATTGTGGCTTCAACCTTAAAGTTGATTACTCAAGGAATAAATAAACTTTTTTTCAATAAAAACAAAAAATCTTCCCACGAATTCCTGTTTATAAGCCATGGTTATTTTCCAGGTCTGGATAACAATAATCACCTGCTGTGATAAGGATAGCATGAGAAACAAAAGTTAAGTTTGGAAATGAAATTAAATACATTGAAATATTCTGTCGCAGACAAATATTGAATATATCAACATAGTAAAGAATTCTGAACTGTGATTAACATCTTCTATCTAAAAACAGGTAACATTAACACTAACATACTGTACATAGTAAAATATGATTTTCACCTCCTGTCAAATGAAGTCCAGATACCACTGACTTTTACCACTGAGTCCATATCTATATCCAAGAAATAACTTTACCCATAATTCTTTACCAGTCAGTTTCTCATAGTTTCCATGGTTATTTCTTATTCCATTATTAATTTCTTTATACAAGTGGCCTGTTGGGTGAAAATTTTCTTTTAATTTCCTTTGAGTCTTCTCCACTATGGGGGTGTGTACTATGTATCCTCATTTCCAAGCTTATTATGAAAGAGCACTGCATTATCTTTCAGGGGAAATGATCTTAAGAGATTTTTAGAAATAGTGGATTTTAGTATGTTTGGCCATTGATTATGTTGCAGGTCAGGTAATTCACAGCAAAATAGTTCTTGAAATTAATCATGAATATAGATTTACAGTACTCTTGGAGATTGATACATGACATTTCCAGTGTTGGAATTAATTACAAAATTTTCCATGGTTCTGAAAAAAAGGTGTCAAAAATCTTCCCACACAAAATCATGACAGAAAATATATTAATGTAGTAAATACATCTTTATATGCTTCCATCTTTCGTAATTTAATGTAATTCATCGCATAATTACATAGGAGACATTTTTAGTTTGTTTGTTTCTTTGATGAGGGCTTAATGGCACCATGACAATGAGGGTCAAATTGTGCCTGAGAGGTTAGATCATTCTAAGGAAAGAAAACAGGGAAATTGAGTAAAATACAAGAACTAATAGTCAGAAAGTTGGGATCGAGAGAGGAGGTGCATGGGTGAAGAAAAAGAAAAAAAAGGAGAGAGAGGGGGGGGGAGAAGGACTAAATATGTTGTGGAGGGAAGCATGAAAAAGAAAGGAGATAATTTAATGCGGAGGGTTTTTCTGGAAGAACTCGACAATTGAGTTTTAGGGAGCGAGGGAAGCTCTGGGAAGGTTGTACAGGGGCAAGCAAAGAGAACGTGATGAACTGTGAGGGTGCAATGACAATTGTTGCAGAGGGGTTGGGGGAGCCAACAAGAAGGTGGGAGTGATTGAGGTGAGTGTGACCTATTCTAAGACGGGTAATATAAACGTTGTTGATATGAGAGAGGTTGTTGATGGTGGGTTTGTTCGGAATGGTGGGCTGGATGACGTGGAGTTTGTTATCAATTTGGGAGTCCCATGAGGTTTGCCAGTGGTCATGAACAAGGAAAGCAATAAGCGGTTTGATGTCAGAAAGGGTTTTGGGAAATTGGGTAGGGGGATGTTGAGGGAAAGCTTAGCGGCTGCATCAGCCCTGTCATTGCCAGGGATGCCAATATGGCTGGGTATCCAGAAGAAAGGAATACTTTTCCTGCAGAGGGTGGGCGAAAGGAGTTTCCGGAGGAGGAGGTGGGATGTGGACTTATCCTATTTAAGATCGAGTAAAGAAGTAAGGACAGCCTTGAAGTTGAAGAAGATGGCAAAGTGGCTGAGCGGCAGAGATTGCGTTGAACGACAAATTTGTTGTATATTACGCCATGGCTGAAATTTTACGACACAGGTTGTACCTGCGTCGTAAGATTTAGATATAGCATGTGGAATTTTACGCCAGAGCTTTTCATTAACATAACTAAAATCATGAACATCTTACCTCTCTGATGCAATTCAAAGTTTTATTTTACACAAAAATGATTTTGAATTACTCACAAATAAAAGAAAAGAAAAATGACACAACTACGAGACTAATGGCCGATATTCAACATGCCTGTAATGCAGCCATGAACACATATAGGCTAGTACATAGGCCCTATGCATGATGTACGTACACTTTACAGTGTATGTGAAAGTTTTGATGTTGTTTTGAATGCAGGCTGTAAATTGTCAACAATATTATGAGCTAGGATTTAACTTTCCTCCTGTATTGTGTTGATCGTGTATCTGTGAAGTGATCAGTCTGCAAGTCAAGTTACTATACTGTAAGGAAGTAGGCGTGTTCAAGATCTGAATAGTATATTATCGTTGACAATTGGTCAAAGTTCACTTAAAGCTCATGAAAGTTTGGATACGATAAACAGAAGTATTTTCTAGTTTATTTTGGGATTGTTAATCCAAAGTTCATGACTCAACAATCAACATTATACAAGGATTGGGTATGAACTTTTTCGTAATATTTTTTGTGATAATAATAGTCCGATTTTGTAATGTTTTTGGTATTTTAAGCGCAAATTTCATTCACTTTAGCGAGGCAGGCCTACACAAGTGTGTTGTGTTAACAATTACTTGCATGCTTCGCTAGCGCGCAATGCCCTGTACATTACGCAATGCCCTGTACATACGACGGCAAATTTACAAAATATGCCAATTTTCAAGGGCTTGTCCTAAGCAAATACGGCAGGCAAAATATTCTAACGCAACCTCTGCTAAGCGGAGAGTACTCAATAAAGTTGAATGCGAGGAGGATGGCCTTTGCCTCGGCTGAAAAGATGGACAAGTAGTCGGGAAGCCTGCTACTGAGGGGTGATGTCTTGGATGCCGGCAGCAGCAGTTGTCTTGTCGCCTTCCTGGGATTATCAGTATAAATGGAGGTGTAGTTTGAGAGTTGGTCTTTGATTTGTTTGTGAAGATTGATGAAGAGGTTAGGGTGGGTTTGGTTTTGCGATGAGTGGAGAGGTCCAGGTGGATAGAAGGGAGGGGCGTGGCCCAAGGAGTAAAAGTGGGCCAGGAGAAAGTGCCAAGAGTAACGGGGTTAATACCAAGATGGAGGTCTGATTTGATGCGTAAGCTAAAGGGAGGAGATAGGGTTTTAGTACTATCAAAAAGGGTAGAAAAATTGGGGTTCTTAATGAGGTTGTAAAGAGGGTTCTGGATGTTGGTGAGGACTCTAAAAGCATAGGAGAGGCTAAGTTTTCTACACCTTAGCAGAAAGGAGGATTCGTTGGCTTCAACACAAAGGCTGGTGATTGGGAAAATCACAGGGAGAAGAGGGAAGTTTAAGGTCAAGGCAGAAGCGCTTCATCATGATGAAAAGAAAAAAAAACAAGGGTCAAGAAACCCGAGGCAACTATAATTTTTTTTTGCAGAACTACTATAGGAGAACCGCTGTACAGGTAATGATAAAGCGCGAAAGTCTGGTCAGAACGGAAGGGAAGAAAAAACAAAAGAAAGATCTCACCGAAAGTAGATGCCCATCCATAGAGAGAGAATCCCGGAAAACAAAGATATAAAACAAAATTTAGGTGGTTAAGTGCAAGGTAAAATAAAATGGAATGAAAAGTTGGAGAGACTAGAATAGAAGTCACGTTGTTCTCAACACAACCGTTTCTTTTGAATATTTAGCAAACTTCATTCAAGCGTTTCAATATATGGCATACTTTTTAATTCACAACGTATGCCATGTATACAAGTGGCCAAATATATACATATATCTGAATGAAATACTATTTGAAAAGTCATCTTAAATGTGCCCCAAAAGTTTTCAAAAAATGGTCGAAACAGTTATGCTTCTCTAAATTACTTTAAAGATGTGTCACAACAAATATTTCACTAATTCATGAAGTCCCATAGTTAGCAAATCAAAGTAAATCTACAGTGTAACATGATTGACAAAAGAGCCGTTTGCTGTGACAAGCTTCTGGCAAAGCAGAATCCTTTTAAATGAACGACGCAATATTTTGTTCATTCCTGCATATACAATAGGATTAACAGCTGAATTTATCAGGGCCATAGTGCAACTGAAATAATGTAATCCTTGGTAAACTAAATCCCCATAGTGCACAAGATGAACAACCAGGAGAGGTAGCCAGCAAATGACAAAAACAGTGAAAACAACCATCATCATACGAGTAACCGCAATCTCTTGTGGGGACATGTGGGCCAGTTTCTCTTGTCTGTTAATGCAAGATACTGCTATTCGCCTCTTGCTCCTCCGAATTTTACGAAATGTCAGAAAAAAAAAGAATGGTATGACAACCATGCACGATATGCAGGAAGTGAAATATAACATGGTCAAGCACCACCACGACCTGCTATCTTCATCTGCAATGTAACAACCTTTAATATCTGCAACATACTCCACATTGCTACACACAGCAAGTATCAAAGTAACAGTGACAACAGAGAGACCCCAGGTGCAGGTTATCAATCCGATCATATGGATATGAGTAAAGTATCGACGATAAACTGGTCTTGGCTTTGTAATCAGGAGATATCTGTCAACTGCAATACACTGCAACGTATTCAAAGATGTAAAGACAAATATAAAAGTGACCTGCAGGAGCACTTTGCAGATAACAGGGTTGTTTGTGAGTGTTTCAGGGGTAATCATTCCCAGCAATATTGTCAAAAATCCTGACAGTAAGGCACCAAAATCTGACACAGATAAATTTGCAATCAGAGCATTTGAAGTTGTATGAAGTTTTGGCACACGATGTATCGCTGTAAGAACAAGCACATTGCCAATGACACCAACAATCATTATGACTACAAAAATGACAGCAGTAAATATCTCTCCAGGTGTCAACTTTAGGACAGTATTTGCTGTTGCCTCAACGTCAAATGTTGACAAACTGAAAGTCATTTTGCATGATTTTGACAAAACTTTCCTTTAAGCCTTCCACAAGAACGTATTTCTTGGTCAGTAATTATCAGTTAACATTCAACAAATCTCAAAATGACAAGTACATTTGATGTACAGCACAAAACAAAAAAATCAAAGTTAGTACAATGTAGGAAGAAAACAATTAAGTTATCTCTCCCCTATTCAAATTATCAGCTGTTTCAAGTGAAACGTATATCTTCACAAAGCATTAATTTCTGGATCTGTTTCACACTATCTGCAGTCAAGTTAACTAAATTGTATACAAGGGATTGTATAGATAGTGTTCTTCTCACTTAAAATCCATGTATCTGTTAAACAACTTTACAAATTTGCATAAGGATTATCTTCTGAAGTCCAAAGCGTATACAACTACTTCTGTAAATGAAGTCCTACAAATTTTTAAAGTCACTCGGTTAAAAACTTGAAACTGTCTGAAACAAGCTGGAACAATAACAAAAATAAGTGAAAGTGCTTTACATAGGCAAAAATTCCTTTGAAATATCAACAACCACTTAAAAGCAAAATAAGCAATTATGTTTGCAATGCGAGAGAAATACCTAATCTCAAACTGGTTTTGTTCCTCATAAGCAAGTTTCAATTTCATTTTTTTTTTTTTTTTTAGTATCAATGAAACTAGTTCTGTAAAGTTTTTAAGGTTCCACAGACAAAGCTCTATCATTGTACATTTCATTTTTCCAAGTCAAGGTCATTCACATATGGTTATAGTAGTCTGGTGTTGAAAGAGTAACATTGTTGCATCAACGATACCCTTAACAGTGGGATATGTGCATCACTACTCCTGACACAGAAACTATCATTTTATAAACATCTAATCCTGTTTTAAACAAGAAATGGACAAAAATTCCTTAACAATATATACATAAAAAAAACAGCTTGAATCCTCCACTTATAAAAGTGTCTTCTGTGAGTGTAATGTTGCACCTTTAAAAGTTCTATTAAACTTCCATTGTAAATGATGTCTTGCTTTATCTTCTTCCCAAAACAACAGTTGTGCATCTTCTATGTCTGACCACCAAAATGATTCTTATGGACACATGCAAGATTCCACACCATAAAATTCATGCATTTCTTTCAACTCTTGAATCAACTCTCAAGTGTTTGTATAAGCTACAGTACCACAACCCACGGAACAGCTGCTTCGCCATACAGCATTCAATTATTCAGTCAAGGCAAAAGTTAACTGATTATCATTGAATATAAAGCTGTTTCGCATGAACATCTAAATTCTTCAACTTTGTGACAGTTTAAAGTCTTTTTAAAATTCTCTTTAATTTTTATTTTAACTGCCTCTTAAGTGCCTCTTTGACATGAAACACTTTAGGTACAAGCATCTTTATATTTTACTTTTGTTATTGTAATCTTTAAGTTCATGAGTATTTTAGAGTATTTTATGACTTCATTTAAACTTCTTTGTTTTGTATACAGCACATTTGAATATGTTTTTATGATATTTGCTCTTTATAATCAACCCTCTATCAGTAAAGCTTACAGACAAAAATATATATATATATATATAGCCAAATTTATGCTCAAGTCTTTTTGTACCTACACTGATAAAATTGTTTGCACATCTTAAACATCTCTCTGGCATACTACGAGAAGAAAATTAATAATGCACATTAAAAATTGAAACTCATCATTAAAAAATGTTATGAGTTTCTAGCTACACACAAACAAATTCAGACTGATGTTATCTTTGTATGTAGTCAAGAAAAGTTGAATTCAAGATTATCTACATAACATAGCTTCAAGCACATCAGCACTAGGATCACATATTGTTCTGGGAAGTATTGGGGTTAAGGTAAAATCTTGATTAAGAAGCAGAGGAAAGCTTCTTATTTTTGGTGAGCATACGAAGCATAATGCGAACCTATGTAATGGCAATTTGTCCATCCAGCCCTTCGACCGTGCGCAGTTCTTCCTGAGATTTCCTTAGAAATGTTTAAGTTTTTTGAGAATTCCTCAGAAAATGTTAGTTTCTTAAAAATTCCTCACAAAATGTTAAAGCTTCTTGAAATATCCTCATGGAAGGTTGGAATTTCCTTACAAAAAGTTTTTCAGAGACAATTAAGATAGATTGAAGACTAGTTTCCTAACCAGAACCAAAACGTTTTGTGGTTCCGATGCTTTTTTCATATGCTGATTGATTTGCAAGTTTTGTATCAACTGTCATGTCATTGCAAATCATGAAATATTTGTTCCATGATATTCATTCATAAGCCACACCCACCATGCAGATAAAAAAAAAAGAAGGTTGAAAACATTAGCATTTGCACAATAACTAACAACATTATCATAGCAAGTATGATGCAAAAACGATTGCTCATCTATCCTATTTCAAGAATTTGTCAGTAAGCCCCGCCTACTCATTAACATTCATGACATCACTACCACAACATTAGAACATATTTACAGATCATAACCTATCTGTACGTGTACCACACACAGCATAAATCCGATATACAGTTCATGAGATATGGTGTTTATATCATTTAGCACTTTCACATATGATTAAAGGATTAGTTCAGTGGTCAAACAAGTTTATCTTACATAAAAGAGGACATTACAAGAAACAAAATGGTGAACAAAGCATTCAAAACTCTAATTCCGTTAAGGAGATATTCAAGTTTAAAGCACTATTTAATCTGTGTAGAAATGACTGGTGTAGTAAGTCTACATTGGAAGTTGTGTCTTCATCCTCACATTCTTAACAATTGTTAATGTATTTTCAATCAAGTTTATATAATTTTTTCACTATTCAAATTATTTTCCCTCAAACTTCCTTGAGGTTTATATTATAAATACCCTTCCTAGATTTAAGTTTCATTACTTTTTTAACATATCCCATGGTTTTTAAGCCACAAATGCACAGGACGAAATATGATAGAATATCATGTCATGACTTTGATTCCTTTGAGTCTGATTCCAGTCGTTTCTACCAACAGGGAATTTCCCAACTTATTTATTTCTATGCATGGGAAGACACTCTCTAGATAGTGCGTAAGAGAAAAGTATGACAATTTTCTCTACGCTGGGTGCAGCAGGGCCGGTGAGTCGAAATTCCTGTTATGAAATGGTCCCCGGGATTACTACCTTTCCATTCTAATTAGTTAGCTACAATCGCATGAAAGTATGGGTGATATTTTGAGACAAATCCCTGCTCCCGTGTGCACTCTATTTTAAAAGAGATGTGTCTTTTCTTAACCCAATTGAGAAAGGGGCCGTAGTATGATTAGATTTGTTGTAATTTTGCCACATTTTATTTCTGGTTACATATGTAAGTTGTAACCTTGATGTCAAAACTCTTCATGTGAAGTGATTTGTGTGTGTGTGTATTTTTATTTTTGTACCAAGAAAAATATGACGGGGTCATATAAGGTTATCATTACCTTCAGTGACGTTTCTGTGCCTGAGTGTCTCACCACTCCTGCGCGGATGTATTTATTTTTTAATGTATTTTATATCAAGATTTAAAAGTGTGTTGACATGATCTGAAAGAACAATACTAATTTAATATTGCACTGTATGTTATGCACTCAAATCTTAATATAATTTTTGTTCTGGACTTGTTATTTCACAAGTGAATGAATAATTAGTGGATAATGGAGAAAAAAAATCAAAACAAAATTGTTTTCTTTCATGGGAATATTTTGCAAAAAGAAAGAGGAAACAGAAAATTTAGAATCACTTGAAATGCAAGTTCTTTCTATGAATGACCGCAGTGGTCAGTGTACTCAGTCTGCATTGTCAGAAAAAGTAGAAGAGAGGAATGCACCCACCACATCATATTCACAAAAAGATGACACCAAGCAGCAACAAAAACAACCCAAGGCTGAACCTTCAAGAACAAAGTGAAGATTTAATGAACATTGACTTACAGAAGTTTCTTGGCTGGAGTTTGATCGGGACAAAAATGAAATGTACTGCCGTGTTTGTAAAGTGAGCAATGTCAAAAGTCGGGGCACAAAATTCTCAGCTAGTAAAATAGCTTCTGAGAAAAGTCATTTCAAGAAAGAAACACAATCTCATCAGACCCAGATGCTGGCAGCAAAAGCAAAAGCCAATAAGGAAGAGACTCCACTAGCCAAAGCAGCCAAGAAAATGTGTGCAGAAAAGTTTGTTTGTTTGATGAGAGTTTAACGGCACCACAACAGCAAGGGTCAAATTGTGCCTGAGAGGTTAGATCTTTCCAGAGGTAGGAAGGAGGGTAAACAGGAGGAGATTGAGAGAAACACGCGAACTAAAAGCCAGAAAGCTGGGATCGAGAGAGAAGGTGTATGGGTGGAAAAAATAATGTAGAGAGAGAGGGGGTGGGAAAGGAGAACTAAATATGGTTGTAGAGGGAAGCATGATGAAGGAAGGAGATAATTTTATCCGAGGTTTTTTTTGGAAGCGCTCGGCTACCGAGTTGTGGGCAGCGAGGGAAGCTCTAGGAAGGTTGTACAGGGGGCAAGCAAGGAGAATGTGAAGGACTGTGAGGGTGCAGTGGCAATTGTTGCAGAGGGGTGGGGGAGCCAGTAAGGAGGTGGGAGTGAGGTGGGTGTGACCTATTCTAAGGCGAGTAATGTGGACATTGTCAACGCAGGATAGATTGTGAATAGTGGGTTTGATCGGAATGGTAGGCTGGATGACGTGGAGTTTTTCATCAATTTGGGAGCCCCATGAGGTTTGCCAGCGGCCACCAATAAGGGAAGTGACAAGCGGTTTGATGTCAGAAAGGGTTTTGGGAAAAGGGGTAGGGGAAGGGTGAGGGCAAGCTTAGCAGCTGCATCAGTCTTGTCATTGCCAGGGATGCCAACATGGCTGGGTATCCAGAAGAAAAGCTACGGAGGGGGGGGCGAAAGGAGTTTACAGAGGATGAGCTGAGATGTGGGTTTATCCCATTTAACATTGAGCAATGAAGTAAGGACAGCCTTGGAGTCAGAGAAGATGGCAAAGTGGCTGAGCAGAGAGTATTCAATCAAGTTGAGGGCGGGGAGGATGGCCTTGGCCTCAGCCGAGAAGATGGATGAGTAGTTAGGTAGCCTCCTACTGAGGGTGATGTCTTGGATGACGGCAGCAGCAGCTGTCTTGTCACCTTCCTTGGAGGGTATAGTTTGAGAGTTGGTCTTTGTTTTGGTAGTGGAGGTTGATGAAGAGATTAGGGTGGGTTTGGGTTTTGTGATGAGTGGAGAGGTCCAGGTGGATAGTAGGGAGGGGGGTGGCCCAGGGAGGAAAAGTGGGCCAGGAGAAAGTGCTGAGAGTGGTGGGATTGATGCCGAGATGGAGAAGGTCTGATTTGATGTGTAAGCTGAAGGGAGGGGATAGGATTTTAGGCCTATCAAAGAGGGTGGAGAAATAAGGGTATCTAATGAGGTTGTAAACAGGGTTCTGGGTGTTGGTGAGGGTTCTAAAAGCATAGGAGAGGCTAAGCTTTCTACACCTTAGCAGGAAGGGGGGTTCGTTGGCTTCAACATGAAGGCTGGTGATTGGGGAGGTCCTGTAGGCACCCAGACAAAGCCTGAGGGCTTCATTTTAGATGGTGTTGATGTGATTGAGGTAAGAATTGTGAGCAACACAGTAGACAATATTGCCGTAGTCAAGCTTGGCACAAATGGTAAGCCTGAAGATTTTGAGGACAGCACGATGGTTTGCACCCCAAGTGGTATTGGAGAGGAGGCGGAGAATGTTGAGGGGGCTGTTGCAATTCTGTTTCAGGTTGGTGATGTGTTGTTTGTAGGAGAGCTTGTGCAGAAAAGTACACTCATATTTAGCATGTATGAATATGCATATTACGTTGCAAAAATTTAAAAAGTTTGTAGACTTAATTGAACTTGCCAAAAAACTAGGTGTGAAAATAAACCATCTGTATTGTAATGATAAGCGGTGTAAGGAGTTCATTGAATATATTGCCCAAACTGTTACTGAGAACAAAGTATCCACAGGGACAGCCTCTAGCAGATTATAAGAGCCTATGGAATTCCAAATCAAACAGCTCATCTTATCAAGAGCATTTACAACAACTTCACATGTAAAGTAGGAAGCAGTGACATAATTTTTGAAGTAAAACAGGGGCCAGACAAGGCTGTGTGATGTCTTCATTTCTTTTCAAATTGGTCATTGACTGGTAATGTGACATACCACTGCAGATGAGCAAAGATGTATTAGATGGACCCTCTTCTCTACACTTTAGGACCTAGACTTTGCAGATGACCTTGCATTGCTTTCCCATACCCATCAGGACATGCAAAGAAAAGATCAACCGCTTCTGTCTTTAGACGACAGTGTAGACTCAAAATCACATAGAAGACAGAGATCATGGCACTAAATATAAACAAGACCAATACCTATTACAGTAGATAACAAAGACTTGCCTTTCACAGACAACATCACCTACCTAGCCAGCAGTCTCATACACGATGGAGGCACTGGAAATTACATCCAGATTAGACTCTGCAAAGCCTGGAGTTTCTTCAGGACCAACCTCCATATGACACCACTTAACATTGTAAATGTTTTTTTTGTTTTTGCATGTTTCTATGTGAAAGTGATTATTTAATTGATATTTATGAATGCACCTGAAACATTCCACATCCTCCTCAAATGAAGAAGAGAAGGAACAGTTTCAGAATCTATTTTAGAGACAGGAAACACAGTTAAGTATGATTCTACTTTTACATTGTTCATTAACAATGTTTTAAAGCATATAGTTCCCCCTTTTAATGGTATAGAAATCAATCTTTAACCTGTATCAGGCATGGTTATTAATGAAATAACAAACACACGAAAAGACATTTTGCTTGATGCTTTAGGTCCATATTGTGCAGGATTTCATCAGCCACAAGTCATTAAAGGTCTTTAGATAAATAGAGGCAATATTAGCACAAATGTTTTGAAGTGACTAAAATGATGAAAACAACAAAATCCACTTAAAATTTGTCAATTTTAAAATGGATATTTAACAATCAAACATAACTTCAACAACATTTATTAGCATGACATCACAGCCTAAGACCAAATTAACAAAGCTGAAGAAAAGAAAGCTTACCGAAATATGGAGGTTATGAAGAAAACAAGATTGCAGATCTGCTGAGACTAAGTTGACATCAGGGGCAGTTGCTATGACAATCATTGGCCAATCCCTTTCACTTTTGGAAGCAACAGCATGGGACATGATGGTTTCCTTTAGAGATGCAACAACTCTTGGGTCTGAAAAAAGTAAATCATCCATTCAGAGAGTCAACAGCTTTATCTTTATACCTTACACAACAGCCTTAAGAACAGCAGAAAAAAGCCTATACTTGCTACAAAGTTATACCTTGAACTTGTTATTTCTGTGTTTCAATCTTCATGATCAAGTAAATTTTCAAGAAAGACAAAACCCTGAGAATACATACTCCCAAGTAAAAAAATAGCACAGGTCAGACATGTCTATTTTGTACAAAAAAATATAAACTAGAATGGTAAATACCATCAAGGTTCGCATGTCCATGCAAATTGACACCCATATCATATGACCTGGCCAAATATAAAAATGGCATCTCGTACCAAGTCCCACAGGGCATCCCATGTCCCACAGGGCATCCCATGTCCCACAGGGCATCCCATGTCCCACAGGGCATCCCATGTCCCACAGGGCATCCCATGTCCCACAGGGCATCCCATGTCCCACAGGGCATCCCATGTCCCACAGGGCATCCCATGTCCCACAGGGCATCCCATGTCCCACAGGGCATCCCATGTCCCACAGGGCATCCCATGTCCCACAGGGCATCCCATGTCCCACAGGGCATCCCATGTCCCACAGGGCATCCCATGTCCCACAGGGCATCCCATGTCCCACAGGGCATCCCATGTCCCACAGGGCATCCCATGTCCCACATGGCCTCCCATGTCCCACAGGGCATCCCATGTCCCACAGGGCATCCCATGTCCCACAGGGCATCCCATGTCCCACAGGGCATCCCATGTCCCACATGGGCATCCCATGTCCCACAGGGCATCCCATGTCCCACAGGGCATCCCATGTCCCACAGGGCATCCCATGTCCCACAGGGCATCCCATGTCCCCAGGGCATCCCATGTCCCATCCCATCCCTTGTCCCACAGGGCATCCCATGTCCCACAGGGCATCCCATGTCCCACAGGGCATCCCATGTCCCACAGGGCATCCCATGTCCCACAGGGCCTCCCATGTCCCACATGGCCTCCCATGTCCCACATGGCCTCCCATGTCCCACATGGCCTCCCATGTCCCACATGGCCTCCCATGTCCCACATGGCCTCCCATGTCCCACATGGCCTCCCATGTCCCACATGGCCTCCCATGTCCCACATGGCCTCCCATGTCCCACATGGCCTCCCATGTCCCACATGGCCTCCCATGTCCCACATGGCCTCCCATGTCCCACATGGCCTCCCATGTCCCACATGGCCTCCCATGTCCCACATGGCCTCCCATGTCCCACATGGCCTCCCATGTCCCACATGGCCTCCCATGTCCCACATGGCCCACATGGCATCCCATGTCCCACATGGCATCCCATGTCCCACATGGCCTCCCATGTCCCACATGGCCTCCCATGTCCCACATGGCCTCCCATGTCCCACATGGCCTCCCATGTCCCACATGGCCTCCCATGTCCCACATGGCCTCCCATGTCCCACATGGCCTCCCATGTCCCACATGGCCTCCCATGTCCCACATGGCCTCCCATGTCCCACATGGCATCCCATGTCCCACATGGCATCCATGTCCCACATGGCATGCCATGTCCCCACACGGCATCCCATGTCCCCACACGGCATCCCATGTCCCCACACGGCATCCCATGTCCCACACGGCATCCCATGTCCCACACGGCATCCCATGTCCCACACGGCATCCCATGTCCCACACGGCATCCCATGTCCCACACGGCATCCCATGTCCCACACGGCATCCCATGTCCCACACGGCATCCCATGTCCCACACGGCATCCCATGTCCCACACGGCATCCCATGTCCCACACGGCATCCCATGTCCCACACGGCATCCCATGTCCCACACGGCATCCCATGTCCCACACGGCATCCCATGTCCCACACGGCATCCCATGTCCCACACGGCATCCCATGTCCCACACGGCATCCCATGTCCCACACGGCATCCCATGTCCCACACGGCATCCCATGTCCCACACGGCATCCCATGTCCCACACGGCATCCCATGTCCCACACGGCATCCCATGTCCCACACGGCATCCCATGTCCCACACGGCATCCCATGTCCCACACGGCATCCCATGTCCCACACGGCATCCCATGTCCCACACGGCATCCCATGTCCCACGTGGCATCCCTTGTCCCACGTGGCATCCCATGTCCCACGTGGCATCCCATGTCCCACGTGGCATCCCATGTCCCACGTGGCATCCCATGTCCCACGCCGGCATCCCATGTCCCACGTGGCATCCCATGTCCCACGTGGCATCCCATGTCCCACGTGGCATCCCATGTCCCACGTGGCATCCCATGTCCCACGCGGCATCCCATGTCCCACGCGGCATCCCATGTCCCACGTGGCATCCCATGTCCCACGTGGCATCCCATTTCCCACATGGTATCGATGTCCCACATGGTATTCCACCCATGTCCCAAATGGCATCCCACCCCATGTACCACACGACATCCCATCCCTTGTTCCACATGGCATTCCACTATATCTCCCACATGGCATCCCACCCCATGTCCCACATGACATCCCATCCCATGTCCCACGTGGCATTCCACCATGCCCCACATGCAATCCCATCCTATGACCGGCCACATGGCATCCCATCCTATGTCCCGAATGGATCCCATCCCATGTGCCAAATGACATCCCACCCCATGTCCCACATGACATCCCATCCCATGCCTTGTCCCACATGGCATTCCACCATATCTCCAACATGGCATTCCACCATATCTCCAACATGGCATTCCACCCTGTCCCACATTGATCTCATCTTACATGTATGTCCCACATTAATCCAACCATATGTACCACATGACATACCTCCCTATGTCCCACATGGCATCCTTCCCTGTGTCCCACATGGCATCTCTCCCTATGTCCCCCATGGCATCCCACCATATGTCCCGCATCAGTGGCTTCCCAACTGATGTCCCACATGGCATCCCACCTTATGTCCACATTGGATACCACCGTATTTCACATGGTATCCCTCCTAATGTCCCAAAAACATCATATTTTAAGTCCCACATGGCATCACATCCCATGTCCCTATGGCCTTCTACACTATGTCCCACATAGCCTCCTACCCTATGTCACACATGGTATCCCAACCTATATCACACTCTTGTGTTATTCTAGCATCCCACCTCATGTCCCACATGGCATCCCACCCAATGTTCCACATGAAATCCCATTACATGGCATTCCACCCTATGTCCCGCATGACATTCCACCATATATCCTACTTGGCATTCCACCCTGTTCCACATGGCATCCCACCCCATGTCCCACATGACATCCCACCCCATGTCCCACATGACATCTCATGTCCAACATGACATCCTATAGCACTCCACCCTATGTCCTGCATGGCATTCCACCATATATCCTACATGGCATCCCACCTTTTTCACATGGCATCCCATCCCATGCCCACATGCATTCCCACCCCACCCCATGTCGCACATGACATCCCATAGGCTCCAAAAGAAGTCTCATCCTAGCTATCACAGTCCCTGATTGAGCATACTATGTATGAAAGTGTCAGTTCATATAATAACTTATATGCAAATGAACTGTTGAATAAGAAAAAACAGCAGTCAAATAATTATGCCTGATATAACCCTAGGTGTATACCACAAGGTATTTATTATATCATATGTCCCACATGGCCCCCATCAATGTCCCACATGACATCCCTCCCTATGTTCATATGCAGTCACATCCTGTCAAACTCCCTGACTGAGCATAACAAATAAAAGTCTGGTCAGCTCATATACTATAGCAACTTAATGCAAATAACTACAATAATAAAGGCGGAGTTTAATAATCATGCCTGATATAACCATTAGTGCCGAAATATTTTGAAGAAGTTTAAGAATTTTAAATCTCCAGTGCTACGAGAGAGATGCTTGAGGATCTCTTAAGAATATTGGTAAATTATATCAATTTACAGTTATCTTCTAAGGAAATATTAAATGTTTGTCAACTTTTTATGGAAACTAGTCTTTGATCTGTCTTAAGTGTCTCTGATAAACTTAAACATTTTGTAAGGAAATTCTAACCTTCCATATCTGAAAAAACTTATAACTATTTCAAAGAAAGTCTGAAAAAACTTTAACATTTTCTGAGGAATTCTCAAAAAACTTTAACATTTCTGAGGAAATCTCAGAAAAACTGTGGCTGGCCGGATGGACGAAATCGCCATTACATAGGTTCACATTATGCTTCGCATGCTCACCAAAAAACTGCTGGTGAATCTCAGTTACCTCACTAAATTCTGTTTTAGTTTTCTTGTCACAAAACATTTCAATAATTACACAAAGACTTGTTAGGAAAGTGAGGATGGAGTGTCAACATTAGTCTGATTTCAGTGTATTTCTACAATCTGATTGACCATTAAACTGCTCATGCACAGAGTAAGATCTTTAAACTATTTTGTTTCCTCTGTCCTCTTTCATAATAGCTGGACATGCTTGGCCTCTGAACTGTAAAGCATATCTTTAACTTGTGCCATCTTCAAACATTCTTAAGGAAATCAGGGCAACATATGAAGTGCATATCTTAGCTTTATCATCATGCATCAGTCAATCAATTATGTTGAAAGAAAGTACCTTCTTCATCTGCATCACGATCTTTGGAAAACACATGGACATTTCTCAGCAGCAGAACACATGGCACGCACACACTGGCTGTGAAAATATGAACATGGGTAGGTTAATTTAATCATACCAAGAATGTTTAACAACACATGTGGTACATTGTATTCAAAATAAGGTTGTAATGCCACTCTTATTAATGTGTTGATGGTTGAAACAAAATTAGAGAAATAAGACCACACAAAGTTATTATTGATGTCCATAGCACTACAACTGGGATGCACCGTTTTCTGACCAGTGCTTCCTAAATACCAGGCATGAAAAATAACTATAAGATAAAAGAATGAACACTTGCATTTCTGCCCTTTCCTATTCAATATGTCCCAAATATGATTCACTTATTCCTTAAGCAGTAACACAACCACACACCCAATTTAATAACAATTCAATCATCAGTTCTTGAGATATGTTGGTGACAGTCAAACAGACAAACAAATCCAAAATGTATGGTAAAAATATTCTAGATACTGTACATCTAAAATTTTAAGTCGCTAAGCTGCTTGTGCTGTGCCTTTACACTATGTTTTTATCCTGACAGACTAAACAGCTGAGGAACCTAGGAACTGATTCCTCAATTTTACCTTAGAAAGTATTCACAATGCTATTTCATTTTAAGGATCAAGCTGAATATCACCTTTGAAGAAAGCATTCTTGATCCTGGCTTCAGTTGCAGCAGATGTATCCGAGCAAAGGGAGTAGCAGTTGACAGAGTAACAATGAAGGTTCAGATATCGGCACAATGAATGGACAAGGACAGATTTGCCAGATCCAACTGCGCCCGTCAGAAGGAAAGAACCAGGAAGACGGTCACACTCTGGGCTACAAAGATAATAACAAAGGACTGCACTCTGAACATGTTATGAATGGAACCTTTATCCTTTACTCTGTATTAATAGAATGATTTTGTCATTCAAAGTATTCACACACACACACACACACCACCCATTTATTTAAGGAATACATCAGGAATAGCACAAGAAAGTCAAACAATGCCAAATTATTTCACTGTGGTCGCAATCAGTCCATGTTAGGCCAGAAAGTGGATGAACATAGGGTTGTCATGATTCTCTTTATGAATAGTGATAACAAGACAGGGGTGACTCTCCTGCCATCAGACCACCATTTAATCTCCTCATCCAATGGAAGGTGAGAGCCATCCAACCATTGTCAACTTCTCCCAACAGCTGGATGAAAGGTAGATGGTACAGACAACATACTGCTGCCCTCTATTTCAGGCGTATATGTCTGCATGGCTGAGGAAAAACCTCCTAGTTGGTTCTCGTGGACTCGAACCTAGAACCTCCAGCATCTCATTCATGTACTCTAACAACTGAGCTATCTATCCCCATTCCCCACCAGTATTGGATCTCAGTTATTCTTAGCCTACCACCTAAAACTGTGAAAATAAGTTTCTCAGCTAATATACAATTTACTATGCTATTTTTCCAACATATCAGTGTAGCTAAAGCTATGTGTCTTCGGAATGGTTTCAAAATAGGTAACTGATGTATCAAACATTAAAGAGTTGCATCCCATTCTCTGCTTAGCTTAGCATATCATGACAAATCCCACTGGCTTAGTGCACAACATAGACCCAAAAAGTTAGTAGCATCAAGGGCTCTATAATCATAAGGTATTCTTATAACTGTATCTAATAGCAGTATCAAATTCTTAACTAGAAAAAAACCCGTAAAACAAATTGAAAACAAACGCTTTGAGTAGCAAAGATATTTACAAGACTTATACTTACTTCCATGTTATCTGGTTCCTTGACCAGATTCTAATGCACTCTAACCGACCTTAAAATGTAGTCATAAACCCAGCCCTGACCTCTAGTGTACCTCTCTTATCCATCACTTAACATTCCACCGGGGCCTGAACGAGAGGGGAGGCGGGCGGGATGAATGGAAGGTAAGAATAACTCTCTAAAATATCCCCGCTACTCAAAGCAGGGTAAATTTACTTCAAATCATATCTTACCTTTCATGCTATGAATATGCAATCAGATTGCAACTGAGGATCGGAAGGAGGGAAATTCAGGTCCGAACCCTACAAGGGCTGGCCCTAATACCCAAACCAGTTTACCTACTTAAAGGACTAGCTTCCCTAACCTCTTAAGGATGTAAAACCTCTTAATAGTAATTACTAAATCATAGTAAGTTACTCCTAGTTATGATCAACAGAACAGGAAACCACTTGTTAGTAATAATTGAGGCAAACATAGCATGAAGATATGTTAGTAGCCCAAAAGAAACAAAAAAGTGTTAGTATACAGATAACAAACTGTTAACGATGCCCAATACGTCGTGGTGAGAACTCACTGAGGTTCTTGGCAGTTTAGTTATAACACAAGAAAAATAAACCATTAGTTAATAGAAACAAATTAAAACATGCCCAAACAATGGCTGAAATTCGTTAGTACGTAAAAACAATCAAGAAGTTAATGAATTAACAAATGCATCATCAACCAAGCAAGATAACATGAGTAAAAGACGATGATATTCACCTTAAGAAAGGCAAGGTCCTCTTCTGGAAAGAACGGCCATTGCAACTCTGCCCTGATAACAAATGTGGCAGGTGTTTTCAAAACAGCATAACAAAGTATCTCCCTCGAACAATGCAATTGATGTGGCTATGCCTCTTACTTGGTGTACCTTGACCGATTGTTCCGTGAAAAATGCTGACTGATGGTATGATAATGCCTAAACAATCCACTGCGAAATAGTGTTGCGTGAAACGCCATGATGTGGTTTTTGTAATGACACGAAAAGACCTTTAACATTGCCGCATAGGGATTGCATACATTTATTATCATTCTTGAGACATCGGACAGGGCACCAGACCCTGTCTTCTGACAAATCAGAAAATGTAGAGAACCACGGTAGAAATATAGGTTCTGGAAGAAATTCTAGTCTGGTTCTTGGCCAAAAAAGCTGGGTCAGGCACGAGCCGTACACCCCCAGACTCAAAGCGAATATGACCCTCCTTCAGGGAAAGCATGTGAACGTGCTACGTCTAGCAGAGGCCGCGGAGAGCAGAAAAACTGTTTTGAACGTCAATTCTTTTGAGTGGACATGTGGCTGGGGGCATGAACGGAGCCTTTGCCAGTATCTCAAGAACTACTTGCATGTCTCACGGAGGGGCAAGGTTCCTAATTGAAGGTCTTTGCAAAACATTCCTTTCACTAACCTTTCCAGTGGTCACTCGTCTGTGATGGCCGACTCATCTGGGAAGCCCCAGCGGATAGCTGCTATAGCTGTCTGAAAACCCTTGACTGCATTGATGGATTTATTAACATTAAACTGATATAGTAAGAAATCTGCTACATCACCAAGAGACGCCGAAGGTGGAGAAACCGATCTATTCTGACATCAGTCTTGAAAATTCCAAATCAGGGAGAATACAGCCCAAAGTGAAGGATTGCTGACATTAGAGCTGCCATTTTGGCAGCTTCTTCAGAAAGGCCCTGTGACACCAAGGATTGGCAGATAGAAGCCACACAGTCAAATGGAGTGCTTTTGGATTGTGGTGGATTTTTCCGGAGCCCAGTATTGAGCTCATACGGGAAGCCTGCAATTAGATTGAGCGCCTGAAGGAACCACAGTTGGCCGGGCCAATTGGGCGCTACCAGAAGTAACATGTGACACTGATCCTCCTTCACCCTGTTTAGCACTCTCGGTACTAATGCAAAAATGGAAGGCATAACCCACAAGGTGGGTCCACCTGATTGTGAAAGCATTGGCTTTCCAAACCCTCAGGCCGGGAGTCAGAGTGCAGAAGTTTGGTAGGTTGTGATTGCTCACGGACACGAACAGATCTACATCCAGAAGGCTGAAGTCATCCAGATCGTGCTGGACACCTGCAGCAGGAGTGCCTACTCCCACTTCGTGGTGCTCCCTGAATGCAAGATAACAGAACTGTGATCGTGTTCTTCTTGCCAGGAATGTCGATGGCCTGAAGACGTGACTTTTTTGTCATACACCAAGACAGAAGGGATCTGGCGAGGGTCCAGAGTCTCCTGGACCTCATGGCTCCCTGTCCCTTGTACCTCCACGGTGGTGTTGTTTGTACAAATCAGAACTGTTTTGTTCCATACTTGTGGTAAAAAGTAACAAATGCCTACTGCACTGCCTCTAGTTCCAACATATTGATGTGCTGATTGCACCAAGTGCCCATCCAAAATCCTGTGACTTGGGACCATGCTAAATTTGTCCCCACCCTGTCAAAGACGCGTCTGTCACCACTGACAGTGATGGTCTGTCGGGTGGGAAATTCACTCCTTAAGACAGGTGGGAGTGGTCATACCACAACAAGATGTGTGGGACCACTGCCTGTAGGCAGAGGACTGGAGCACTGAGGTCCCTCCAGGATGGGACGAAAAAGTCCAGTAGGTGAAATTGTAGGTCCCAAATGTGAAACCTGCACAAAGGGACTACATCTACCAAACTGGCTAGGTATCCTAAGAATACCAGTCACGCTCTCGCTGGAGACGTTGAGGGGAATGTCAGCTCCTGCCTTCATGGCCAGGATCCCCTCCTCTGTCAGTCGAATGCGACCTTGCGTGAAGTCCAGGACAGCTCCCAGAAAAGCTGGAGTTTGAGATGGAAATAGATCAGACTTGGTGATAACCCATCCTAAGTCCTGTGTCACTCTTATGACTACGTCTGTGTGTTTTGCTATGGTGGCTGTGTCTTCTGCCATGAGCCAGTTGTCCAGGGACATACAGATTCTTATGCCTTGCTTCCGCAGAGAACTGCGAGAACCCTTGTTATCTGCGTGAATACCTTGAGGTGGTCAACAGACAGAAGGGTAATGCCTTGAACGTGTACATGACTTCCTCGAAATGGAACGCCAGAAAGCGCTCGTGTTCCTCGTGCATGGGCACATGCAGATATGCGTCTGCAAGGTGGAAAGGCCTTTCATCAACTGAAGGAGGATGGAGTGCAATGTCTCCACCTTGAATTTCGACAGACGAATGAATTTGTTGAGTGGTCTTAGGTTGATGATTGGATGCCATTTGTTCCCCTTCTTGGGGACCAGGAAAAATGTGGACATTACAAGATCCCCATACAGATTTGGAATTAGGACGATTGTGTCTTTCGACAGCAGCTCCCTGATCTATGTCCTTAATAAGTTGGCGTGCTGTCCAGCCAAGGATTGGGGGTGGGAAAAAATCCCCTATGGCAGGGGGCATAAACTCGAACAGTAGCCTTGCCGGATGGTCTGGAGCACCCATTTGTCTGAGGTGATTTTTCCCCATTCGTCTGCAAATTTCCCCAGACACCCCCGACCTTACTTCTTGTCAATGGGGGCATTGGGGTCAGGTCAAAGGCGCTGCCCCTTGCCTCCTCTTCACCCGCGTGAAAGAGATGCCCACTCTGCATGCAGAGGGGAAAAGAGCGGTAACTGTCGGTTGCCACGTTCATCTGCCCAGTCCATGATGTGGAATCCTGGCGTGTGGAAGAAGTGTCGGGTCCTGACGCCATTGCAGAACGGTGTGGACCACTACGCTTAACAGCACCACCTCGACCCCAGTTCGGCGCCCGGTGGTGCCTTTGCCAACAGCTTCTTAGTCTTCCTGATTGTCCTGGTGTTACGGCATGTCCCGGAAGTACCTGCAAAGAGCTATAGACCTCCCATCGGCAATTGCCGGAAGTCGGTCTGTGTGGCATCCAAGAGGCCAAGGAGGGAAGAACATTCTCGTGCCACTCCATAGCCACTTTAGTGGAGGCTCAGGCCAGTTGATCGACTGTCGCGTCAATCAGGTCAGACAACCCTGTTAGCAACGGTTTGGTCTCCTTGTGTACGTCGGCCGACAGATGCTTCTGCAGGACCGAGTCCAGCCCCTTTGTCATCCATGCGCAAGGGCTTGATATTTGTAGCCCCGTCATATGGCCCGGCCCACAGCCTTGAGGGATTCCTCCCTTTGCTGGACCGCAGAGTTAATGAATTGATTAACCCTGGTCCCAGAGCTAGACATAGCTGGGGTGCCGCTCGTGAGTTGGCAGGGGAGTTCCCAAACTCCATCCGAGATAGGGGGCATGGTTACCAGCGTGGTAAGCAGAGAAGTGGACGTTCGTAGCCTGATCAACATCCTTGTTGAAGGCTGTCCAGTAATTGCTGGGGGTCCTAACCTAATGCTGCACCTTGTTACCAAGGATGAGTCAATAGGAAACTGTTTAGCCTGCAACTTTGAGTCCCTCTGGGCAGATGTAAGCAACTTTCTCTGTGATCGAGCGTGAGACTCCACATGAGGTGCGTCCCATTGGCAGGGACAGTGGGAACAGGACCTCCTCTGGCACCCTAGTAGGGGTGGGGTTCCTGTTTAGGCCACCTGCATCAGTGAGGGAGCACTAGTGTGGGCTTGGCTGGAGGTGGCGAGAGGCTTTCCATTCTCGGAGGGGGTTATCTTTCCCCAGGGGTAAATGTCTAGGGCATCCTCCCCCAAGCTCGGGTCCTCGGGGGAGAGCCATTCCCTGCAGCAGTCTCTCCTCCACCGCATGTGACACCCAAGCCTGAAGCTTCAGCTTCATTACACTCATAAAATATTCATCTTCCAGAAGATTCTCCTTCTGTCGCTTTCTTTACCTCCACCTACTTCTCTTATGTTTCCCACTCTGCTCTCTATCCCTCGTCTAGAACCTGCCTTGCTCGGGGGAAGATAGGTCCGGTGGGGGAGGAAAGGTCTGGCGGGGGAGGAAAGGTCTGGAGGTGGAGGAAAGGTCTGGCGGGGGAGGATAGGTCCGGCGGGGTAGGAAAGGTCTGGCGGGGGAGGAAAGGTCTGGCAGCGGAAGAAAGGTCTGGCGGGGGAGGAAAGGTCTGGCGGGGGAGGAAAGGTCTGGCGGGGGAGGAAAGGTGTGGTGGGGTGGATGAGAAGCCTGGGAGGTGCCAGGCATAGCCGTGGCACCCTGTGGGAATGGCGTACATGAGATGGTACATCTACTCTGCAGGGTAGGCTCCGTAGAAAGCACCCTGCCAAATGTGGTTGGCAGCCTCTCCTTCCTGGCGGGAGGGGCGCCGGCGGTCTTGGCTCAAGTGGAGTTGGATGGGGAGAAAACGAGAACCTGTATGTATCTGTATGTATCTGTTCTGTGGAGCCATATGGACCTGTAAAGCTGTGCTATGGAATCGTATAAACCCGTACAGAGCAGTTGAATGGACCCGTATGGAGCCGTATGAACCAGTAAAACCATGCTATGGAGCCACATGGACCTGTGCTATGGAGCCATATGGACCCGTGAAAGTCTTATTACGGGGCCATATGGACCTTTGGTTGTAACACTACAGCTCAAACTGAGAGCCATGAGTTGCTTGTGACTACTTAAAATGCTGCTACCGGTGGTCCGTCCAGTATCAGCTTGGAACCGTGGCCCACAGCAGTATTAAAAGTAAACACTCACCACTACTTGTAAACCAACAGCTCAGACTGAGAGCTGTGACCTACTAGTATTATATGTGGTTTTTAAGTAAGTCCCATCGTTAGACGCAACAAACTTCACAACTTACGTCACACTCCCCCATAGGGGATGCAAAGTAGACCCTTATGAGGGTGAAACGGAACCGTGAAAGTCAACAACACTGTAAGAGACAAGCCACACCAATTTTGAACACATGAAAGTGCTCAGATAAATTGTATCTGAGATTTTAGAAAACCCGTGAAATATGCGACAAAGCAATATTTTTGATATTGCATGAGGGGCGTAGGAAAACACTAGCAACTACTCCTTGGTGTCTGTGGAGAAAAAATGAAAAGGTGAATTCTCTTGATAAGGGGTCGCAAGGGGGACCTCACCAGGTTCCCACCTGTGCCCCCACAAACGAGCACTTAAATTAAAAACCCAAGTCTTAAAAAAGTGGATTACCTCATGTTATACATAGTAATGTAAAATAAATAATAGGTCCTCTTGTACAAACTGTAACTTCTAGAAGAGTGTTGCAGCCGACTCCGCAGTCATCCTGTGGTGACATCGGACTCTTGCATATGCCCCGACAATAATTGAAGTTGGTGACCTAATGCATAGGAAAACCTGTGTTGGAGATATCCTAACACGTAACATATATTCACCATATAACATTAGGCTATCCTCGTGGTGGGTGCTGAGCCTATGGTGAAATAAACTCTGCCCGAGTGAATGAGGCCCCATAACCTAACACACAAGGTGCCTTTCGCAATAGCTTTCGCAATAGGAGTAAAAAACACCCAAAAGACTCCAGAGCCCATTTTGTATGGGGGCAAAGAAATATCTATCCATTACAAGTGCAAACTGAATGGAGAAGTCCTGCAAGTCGGAGAGCAATTTCTCCTCGAGCCTAAGGCCACCTCATCTTACTTCAGATGACTAGAAAAACTTATAGAAAAAGCCAAACCAGCTGAAAACCTTTACGGTTGGAGCTGCTACAAGAAAGTGATTATAGAAAAAGGAAAAATTCTAGTAGAATTTCTGGATCAGTTCTCAGCTGTGTTGATTCATCAACATGCTGAAGAAAAGTGAGGGATTAGAAAGGTAAACTGGAGGTCAGGGCTGGGAAGGTAACTACTTTTTAAGGTCAGTTGGAAGTGCATTAGAATCACTTCATGAGACCAGATTGCATATTTATAGCATGTAAGGTAAGATATAACTTTAAGTAAATACTACTGCCATCTTGAGAAACTCCACCACAATGTACATGACACACACACATTCATTTTGTTTTGTTGATATCAATGCTACAATGTCCATTCAAATTTTCATAATTAGTTTACTCTTTTATCAAAATTCCCTAAAACCTGCTTTAATTACCAACAAATTTGTATCATTTATTTAAAAGCAGTATACAAACATTCAGAACAAAGCAAACATGAACTTCATTACTATTTTGTATTTTCAACTTCTGGCAACTACTCACATGTGAAGATAAAGTGCATCAAATAATCATATAGGCAATGAAGATATTTGAAAATTTATTACAAAATTTGAATACAGAAACCTTTTGGTTAAGAATGGCCATATCATAGTCTCCATATCCAGCAGCTCATCCATCAATCCCACAGGACTTGGTGTAGACTGTATAAGATGCAAACGATTACTGAAGTACACGTCACATGTAATGGGCACATAGCTGCAAACAGCACCAGTCTGATACGAAAGGAAAGCAAATATAAGCTCAAGAACATATCAATCCTCTGCTCACTCTTGTTCAATGAATCACTGTAACCTACAGCTTTGGGCTGTACAGCATTAATATCTCCTCCAATGATACACAACATGCTTTACTCACCTGTTGTAGTTCAGCTCAATTGTATACGTGAGGTGTAAAAAAGTGCAACCAAATCCTAGATCAAACTAACACTTATTAAAATCAAAATGGGGTGGCTTTGAAAGGATTTTGAACCAGGCACAATTTTGATTGATTTATCAAAATCTTAGAAACTCATGACCATATTCTTCACTTGACCTCAAATGTATGGAAAAAATTGTTTAAAGAACAACCAACAAATGCTAACAGATTTAAACAAAACAGACAAATGTAACAGTAGTAGATCCAACAAGATTTGTTAAAACTGAATGCAAGAGTAATCACTTATGGTATCACTTGCTGAAAGAAATGTAAATACTCCCCGTCTGCACAGAAAAGGCAGTTTACCATAAATGCTTGATTTATATTTTCATCCTACATGTTTGTCTTTTAATGTGTCTTGTTATGAGATTCAACAATATCCAGAGTATTGGAAAGTCACAATCCATGCAGTATTCCATTTTATTTGTATATCTTAAATGAAAAACAAAGAAGTTCAAAAACTCAACATTCATCCAATAGCTATCATAATTAAGAAAGAATCTTATAAACATAATAGCAATAATTACAACACAAGTTCAAAAAATAATAAAGGCAGAGATTGAAGATCATATACATTTTCAGGCACCAATTAAATGTGTTTTTCCTAAATCAAAATGAGAAGTAAATCTTTATATTTTGTAATGTTGTGTTGGTTACCTTACCCTTATCTGCACCTGCAGTTTTAAAACATTTATGCCCTTTCACAGAAAGCCTTGGCTATATCTTTCCAGGATTTAATGATCATCTTCACAAGCATATTTTGAATCTCAAAATCACCTTCTTAATCAAACTTTTAAAGGATGTTGGTTTTTACACAAATGGTATTTCTAAAGGCTTGAATTAGGCTGGTTTGCAGCAAGATGTTTCATGATATAAGAACTGACTATTCTTATTTAGTTAAAAACATGTTTTTTCTTTAAATACCTGAAAAACAGAAGTGCATAAACTGCTCGCTAAGTAAGAAACAGTTCCTGGAATCTCTGGAAGAATCTTTGAAATCTTAAAGAAGACCACAGGTGAATGAGTTTCACATCCTTCACCAACATTACTCATGTACTCTGGAAAATCCTTTGTAGAGAAACAGATGACATCTCCCAAACTTACCAACCTGTGACAGAAATGACAAAAGTGACAATTACATTTGCTAGATTCTATTGGTGTCGTCCAGAATTAGACTGCGTCGCATGATGGAAGCTGAAAAAAAGCAAGCTAATTTTTGTAAAGGCTAACAGCACAAAATACAAAGGTTACCAGCACAAAATACATAGGTTACTAAAGGTTACAGGTATGTGTAAGTTACAACCGTACCTTTGTATATACAGTTGGTGCTATAATTACCTCTCTTCAATTTTTACACTTATTGAATAACACAAAATCCATTCTTTATTTACTCAATCATATCCGTAGTAATGTTTTTCTCTATTTACTTGAACCCTGCATTGCATCCTATAGAGCAATGATTCCTACACAGAACAATGGTGTCTATACAAAACAATGTTCCCAAACCTTCTTCCCTCAACCACTAAAACTTTAAGAACAAAAATTAAGAAACAAAGTAAGACATTTTTGTATAAAGAGTATCTCAAAGTAAATGATTCAAAATTGAACCAATTATATCATCCTAAAATGTTATACTTGACTGAATACTGTACCTTATTGTTTTGAAATACTTCTTTATCGCCTCATCAAAGTTACTGGAGGGCGAGTAAGCTGGACATTTAACCAAAGAAATATGTAAAGTTGATGCTGTTGGTGGCTGACAAGTAATAGCAATGCTCCTGGCTGATGGACCTCGTGAATGACCTTCTTCAAGTGTTTCTGGACTAGCAAGCTATGCAGAAAATATATACAGAAATATAAATAAGGAGCAGGGGAATCCATGAATACATTGCATTATGCTGATTACATGTATAACAAGATGGATGTACAGTAATGGACACAGGGCGTTTCTCAAGGAATTTTACTGGTAGGTCAATTGATGGCAAAATGGCATCGGTATAAACATTCAATCCATCCCTAAAGCAGAAGTACTACCATCAAGTTGGGGGGGAGGGGGAGGTATGGGAGAGATGGAACTTGCACTTTTTTTATTTCAATAAGATAATAATGAAAACAAATTGGATAAAAGTACTACTTCAAAGTACATTTTGCCCTTCCAATCATATGAAACTTGGCCCACCAGTACCACACATTTTGACAAAATGGTGAGTTAAATGAAGTGACTGGCCCACAAGTGCATGTAAAACTAGAATGGTAAATACCATCATGGTTCACGTGCCCATGCAAATTAACACAAATATCATATGACCCGGCCATTTATAAAAATGGCATCTCACACTAAGTCCCACATGGCATCCCATGTCACACATGGCATCCTACCTCATGTCCTACATGGCATCCCACCCCATGTCCCACATGGCATCCCACCCCATGTCCCACATGGCATCCCACCCCATGTCCCACATGGCATCCAATCCCATCCCTTGTCCCTCAAGGCATTCCACCATATCTCCTACATGGCATTCCACCATATGTCCCACATGGCATTCCACCATATGTCCATGTGTCATTCCACCATATGTTCCACATGGCATCCCATCCTATGACCCACATGGCATCTCACCCTATGTCCCACATGGATCCCATCCCATGTCCCACATGGCATCCTACCCCATCCCATCCCTTATCCCACATGGTATTCCACTATATCTTCCACATGGCATTCCACCATACAGTATGTCCCACATGGCATTCCACCATTTGTCACACATGGCATTCCACCATACGCCCCACATGGCATCCCTCCCTATAACCCACATGGCATCATCCCACCTACAGTATGTTCCACATGGATCCCATTCTGTCCCACATTAATCCAATCAAATGTCCCACATGGCATCTCTCCCTATGTCCCACATGGCATCCCTCCCTATGTCCCCCATGGCATCCCACCATATGTCCCACATCAGTGGCTTTCCATCTGATGTCCCACATGGCATCCCACCTTATGTCCCACCATATGTTCCACATGGTATCCCCCCAATGTCCTAATGACATCCTACTTTATGTCCCACATTGCATCACATCCCATGTCCCCCTACCCTATGTCCCACATAGCCTCCTACCCTATGTCACACATGGCATCCCAACCTATGTCACACTATGTTACTCATGGCATCCCACCCTATGTCCAATATGGCATCACACTCCATGTCCCACATGACATCCCATGTCCTACATGACATCCCATCCCATCCCATGGCATTCTACCCTATGTCCCACATGGCATTCCACAATATTTCCTACAGTACATGGCATCCCACCCTGTTCCACATGGCATCCCACCCTGTTCCATATGGCATCCTACCCCATGTCCCACATGGCATCCCACCCCATTTCTCCATAAGAAGTCTTGTCCTAACTATCAGTCCCTGATTGAGCACAATATGTATGAAAGTCTGTCAGTCCATATAATAACTTATATACAAATGAACTGTTGAATAAGAAAAAAAGGTAAAGTCAAATAATCATGCCTCATATAGCCCTTGGTGCACACCACATGGTATATATTCTATCCTATGTCCCATATGGCCCCCATCCATGTCCCACATGGCATCCCTCCCTATGTCCATAAGTAGTCACATTCCCTGACTGAGTATACAAAGTAAAAAGTCTTGCCACTTCATGTACATGTACTATACCAACTTTATTCAAATGACCACAATAATAAAGGCAGAGTTTAATAATCATGCTTGATGCAGCCATTGGTACACAAATATTTTGAAGGGGTTTAAAAGGGTTTTAAATCTCCAGTGTTATGAGAAATACTTGATGAATTCTAAAGAATTTTGGGAAATTCTATCATCTTACAGTTATCTTCGAAGGAAATATCAAACGTTTTGTAGACTTTTTAAGAAAACTAGTCTTCAACCTGTCTTAAGAATCTATGAAAACCTTAAACATTTAATAAGGAAATTCCAGCCTTCCATGAGGATATCTGAAGAAACTTTAAACTTTTTCTGAGGAACTCTGAAGAAACTTTAACATTTTCTGAGGAATTCTCAAAAAACTTTCAACATTTGAAACATTTGGGACGGACGGCTGGATGGATGGACAAAATCGCCATTACATAGGTTCGCATTACGCTTTGCATGCTCACCAAAAAAGTGTGAATGGACATCAGAACGAGAAGAATATTTTTTTCTTCATGCCAATTCTAAAAAACAATACTTGTGAAAATTCAACACACCAAATTTGTACAATATCTTATAACCATACACATGCATTAAAATCATATAAAAGTAATGGTCCATGCAGAATAATATCAGTTTCAAGGTATACTGTTAACTGCCTCTTTCTGCTCACGTAGCTTTCATGTACAGTATTAACGGAATTCCACTTAGTGCAACTACAGTAACGGCTCACAGGAAATCAATGCATCTGTAATGAATGAACACCTTTTGAATTTCAGTTATTCAAGAGCAATATAATTTCATACCATCAAACCTAAGACATTAATGTCATAACTTTCTCAAGAAATTCCTGCTTTATACAAATCATCCAATAAAAAAATAGCATGCTTTAAGGGTACACAAAATACAAATTATTACATAATCTCACAATTTACAGAAACTTTTAAGTACTCACTCAATAACATATTTGAACAATGGCAAAATGATTACAACATGACAATCCTGTTTTTGTTTTGCAGGTTTCTGTCATAACTCTCTCCCAAAATTTCACTATTTAAAGAATATATTTACCATCACTTTGAGAAAGGTGTCTGGTTGAATAAGAGGTGCAGGCTGCTCTTGTAAGTTAAACCACAGCAAAGGAGAAATCAACACACAGTCATCATTTATAGGTTCCATGTCAGTTTTGAAAGGTTTAGTATTTTTGCTACTTGTCATCTGTTGTTGGGGCTCATAGAGTAAAATCTGACAAATGTGTTTCCTGCCAAATTCTGAGAGTTTTCCAATGAATCACCACCATCAGCACCTAATTTGCTTTGACAAACTCCCAAACATTTTGGTTCACATTCACATAACAAAGCACCACTCTCTTGATCCACAGCAACAATCACCCAACTACCACTAAAAGTCCCCAGTTTCATTAAAGAATTCTTTGTTACAAAAATGCAGTATGATACTTCACAGACTGGATTTATCTCCTTTCCAATTGATGACATAATATTGTACACCGAAGAGGAAAGAGGAACAACTATAGGTTGAAGTGACACTGAATTTTCAAGGGAATTGTCTTTGCTTGTCAGATCTTTGGTAAAATCAGAAATCAACAGACCATTAATTTGAGACATTGATATTTCAGGTGGTATGCTTTTTTGATATATTGCAAGGGACTCATTAAATAGTTCCTGATTGGTTGACTGATCCACTGACTGTGAAATGTCTGTAATGATGATGGACGTATGGACAGAGATGACTCCCTGAATCACTGGCTCACATTCAATTGTAATGAGATCCAAGTACTGTGACAAACTGGAAGTTTCATCCTGAAAAAATGCTGGTATAACAGGCGCAAGAAATGCATCATGCAGTCTTGTCAACACCCTCTGCTGACAGACTGATATAAGAAACCCAGTACTAAAAACCCTACTCTTTGCCCATTCAAAACAACTTCTTGTCTTTGCACCAAATACAACTTTTGTGAGTGGAAATGCTTTTACAGGCCTCACAAATACATCTACATCAAATGGGATGCTATAATGGCTGTGGAACAGTTCACTTGCATAGAGTGTGATAGTATCTGGAAGTTCTGTTACTTGACACAGAGTGACAGTTTTGCGAACTAAGTCATCATCCAAAATTCTCAGACATACAAATAACTCTTGTTGAAGTTTAGATGGATATGATGTACTACCAGTATTATCTGGCCTGATAGCTACCACAGTAAAACTTGTCAAACGATCACCGAAGAACTGTGTTGACAAACCTTTTGATACTCCCAGATGTAATGGATTATGCGAGTCAAGGGAAAAATTAAAACGTGAAAATTTTGCCTTGGTTTCTATCCTTGCAGTAGATGCCTTAAGAAGAGAAGCCATATCTATCCACTGATACAGAATATTGATCTAAGATACCCGAGTTTCACCAGCATAAAAAAGTTCTAACCTATGCTTTGGCTAATTGGTTCGACTACTCGACACTAGGGTCAGACTCGATTTTCTGTTGAGTTAAACTTTCAAGTCCCAAGTTTGTAGGCTATGTATGTTAGACACTGTTCTAGAAAGAAATTTATCTAACATTTTGGGCCTCGCCCACCACCAGTTTTGTTCATATGGAAGGCAAGGGGCAGCAATGTGGTGAATAATGAAGTAGAATAATGAAGCAGAATAACGCTATCAATTTTGATTCAAAGATTGATGCACATCTGAAAATTGAACCACTGGCACTATCTCAGTGGCATAGACAACAGTCAAGTACTGTTGAATGCCACACTTGATAAGCCTACCACTTCCAGTTGAAGGGGTAACCGTTAATTTAAATCTAGGCCTAAAAAAAGTTAGTAGGCCTAGGCTATACAGGCCCTACTATACGTTAGGCTTAACGTCGTTAGTTCTGTGCTGCAGATTGTGTATACAGTGTAAGTACGACGTTAGGCCTAACGTTTCGGTTAGTAAGTTTTTGAACTCTCAAAAGGAGAATAATCTTCCAATTCTGAGTCCGATTCACTGTCTAAGCTGCTTTATCGAGCGATTTCCATACAACAACAGTCATTACTATTGTTGTCTTACACAAAGTTACAACTTGTAAGTTGGAGTTCTGCAGCCTTATCCTCGGTTTACGTCGTCTGCAACTTAGTTAACTCGCCTGTGCGCAGCTCCACCGAATCTCACCCCCACCAGGTGCACCCAGTCATCTAGGGACAGTGGATGCCTTTCAAAACAAGTAGTGGCAGTGGCATAGCTAGGATTTTCATATTGAATTGGGGTGAGGAGGGGGAGGGGGATTTTATTGAACCGAGACGATATGTAGTGATGTAGTTGAGGTGACAGCCAGAGAGCGTGACGTCATTCGCCTTATACTACGTATATGAAATATAGGCCGAATGACGTCATGCTTTCTGGTAAAGCCCTTGATTTATGGGCGTGTGGTCCAGGGGCCTGCTTAAGGGACCCTGACGAAGCCTCGGTGGTGGTCCAGGGGGAATCGCCTGAAGCTCTCGCAAAATTGACATTTCGAGGGTAAAAATTGTATGTCACACCGTATAGTAAGAACGTGAATTATACAAGTCACAATTAACGTCAAAGAGAGCTATAATACACCATATACGAAACAGAAAATGAAAGCGCAAAGCGCTCGACTTATCGTCGTGGGGTCCAGGGGCTCGCTTAAGGACCCCTGGTGGTCCAGAGGGCGAAGCCCCGGTAGGGTTAACAGAGGGCGAAGCCACGGTAGGGGTTCCAGGGGGCGAAGCCCCAGAGGCTCTCAGAAAATTTACATTTCAAGGGTAAAAACGCTGTCACAACGCATAGTAAAGAAAGTGTATTATGCAAGTCAAAACTTCATATCAAAGAGAGCTCTAATGCACCATATACAAAATACATAATCATGAAAAAGTATTATGTGGAAATACATTTTATTGCTTACGTTTGTACATGGTTAGGTTTATCGTCACTCTTTGCAAATATGGGTTGTCTAAAAGAAAGGTTTTCAATAATTTACAAGTAAATGTTGTCAATCTTTTAAAATGAGCCGGTCCTGTATCACGTGCACTCCGGCATCCCTCCCTTTCCCTCTCCCACCCCCTCTCTTTCTCTCTCTCTCTCTCTCTCTCTCTCTCTCTCTCTCTCTCTCCTCCTCTCTCTCACCCCCTCTCTCTCTCTCTCTCTCTCTCTCTCTCTCTCTCTCTCTCTCTCTCTCTCTCTCTCTCTCTCTCTCTCTCTCTCTCTCTCTCTCTCTCTCTCTCTCTCTCTCTCTCTCTCTCTCTCTCTCTCTCTCTCTCTCTCTCTCTCTCTCTCTCTCTCTCTCTCTCTCTCTCTCTCTCTCTATCTATCTGTCTCTATCTATCTATCTATCTCTATCTATCTATCTATCTATCTCTATCTATCTATCTTAGTTCATGTATTTAAATAGAAAATTGCACAAATGTTTGATATATATTGACCAAAAGAACCTTTTTCTGATAAAGTGCCCTTTTGAAATCTAAAAACATCATAAGCACCTCGAATGTTGAACCGACGACAACAATCTGACAGTCTGAACCGAAGGTTTAAAATCTGAACCGACGGATTACAATATTAAAGGCGATCGCCCCCTCCCCTGCCCCTCTGGTTACGCCACTGAGTAGTAGTATGTTGAACCGACGGCACCAATCTGAAATCTGAACCGATGGATTACAATATTGGAGGCGATTGCCCCCTCGCCCCCTTCTCCTCTGGATACGTCACTGAGTAGTGGTACAGCCTCAGATATGAGCCTTAATCGATTATCAAAGGCATAACGTTAAGTATTACAAGTACACCCTTTAAAAAAAAGAGCTGTCGTGGCATTTAACATTGTTGTATGGATAGTGATAAAGAAAGTAGTGGTGTGACCAAGAGGAAAGGCGGGCGTGGCTTATCCACCTTAAAATTTCATACCCCCTCCCCTACCTATTCCTCCCCACTAAAAAAAAAAATAAAATCAAATAAAAACTTCAACTTTGGCGAAATTTTCAAGGAATATTCCTAGGAATTCTGAAAGAGAACATTTTAAGAATCAAGATTGGTAAAAAAAAAAAAAATGTTGATATCTCATTCCCAGAAGAAGTTATGGTAATTTCAAGATTTTTCTTGGCCACATAAAATAACTTTTGTACTGAGTCAGTAAGCCATCATCATGATGTCATCACAGCAACATTATTGTACATTTTATTCTTTACTATCCTTATTCATTTTTGAAGAAAAAAATATTCTTAATCATGTAGAAAATACAAAATTAATTTAAAAAAAAATACATACAAGAATAGTACAGGAAGTGCTGTGATGACATCATAATGATGACTTGAGTTAGACTCAGACCAACAATCTTTTTACGCAGACAAGAAAAATCAAAATTCAGTAACTTCTTGTAACGCTGGTCTCCCTAATCTGAAACAGGCTTTTAGTGGGGTTTTTTTTTTTTTTTTTTTTTGAAGGGGGGGGGAGGACGCTTAAGCCCCCTCAAAAACCAAAAGCTAGACACGCTCCTCAAAGAAAGAGAACAAAGTGATGAAGGTTATAATTTATTTACAATAAATAAAGACGATCTGCAACTTTCTTCTCCTAAAGTAAATTCTACCCACGCCGAATTTGACAGGTTGTTAGATTACAGTGTGTACGTGATGCCACGGTGATGGACACTAACATTTCTTAACTTAGCTGTTGAAGTTTCAGAACCGCATCTGGTGTATAGTTATCATGCTGACCGTAGTATGCGCTACTACATGGCTGCTATACAAGTATTGCAAATATTACCTACAATCTTGGACAAAACTAGTTGGAGCACCCCCGTTCAATGTTGGTGAAATGAGTGGAAAATTGAAGGGGAAGCGGAGGGGGATAGCTGTACCTAAATATTTAAAATAACATGAAAACTTTCCAGTTAGCTGGTAAGTGTCCCAACAGTTTTGTCCAAGAGTGAATCTTGGACAAAACTCGTTCGGACACTCCCGTTCCCCCGTTCAATGTTGTCAATGTTGGTGAGATGAGTGAAAAATGTTGATAATTGCTTCCTATGTCTCTGTATTTCCAAGTGAACTATTTTGACAAGGAGGATGGGAGAGGGTGGGGAAGGAGGGGAGGGGGTTAGTTGTACATAAATATATTTGAAATAATATGAAAGCTTTCCGGTGAGCTGGTGTTCCAATAGTTGTGTCGAAGATTGTAGCCTCGTTTATTTAAGATTTAAAATTATGTTATTCACCTTCACTATCTTTTTGTAACTCTCCAAAAAATATTATGGTGTAATAAATATGTTCTATTATGTTTCTGAAACAGTAAAAAATATAATCTATATCATTATTCATGTCATGTTTTAGACCTGGCTATTAAAATATCGGATTGGCACCGGAACTTTTCGTCTGCATTCCTCAACTTTGGCAATTTACATAATTTTTGCGATTATAAACAACGCCATTAATTTCTGAATTAGCATTACTGAAATGAACTGTAGTGCCGTAACCATTAAGATAACAATCTTCAGTAAATGGCACTTAATTTGATGTACATATTCTCTTCATTAAATACAATTTAAAATATAATTATCTTTTAAAAGATGGCGGATTTTGAACATGGAGCTTACAATACTAGTCCTGTCGCGACCTAACGGCCACGACAAATAAAAAAAAAAAAAAGGGAAAAAAAAAAAAATTGACTCAGTACTAGTAGTAACCAGCTATTTCGCGTGAAAGCTGCTTTCGAAAAACAAAAAAAGGCTGAAGGGATCATTTTATTATCTCATCATCACCCACATATACATGGGTGATGAGATATTGAAGTCACTTTGCTGCATAGAGGGATTGCATTACGTGACTCGAACTCATTTAGACTCCATTTTGCAGGGCAGCGGCGTCGTTGCGTTTCACGCGTCTTTACACAGCTCAGTCACATCACACGTACAACAAACATACTACATGCTATCCTACCAGTACCATTTCAGCGAATTTTACAACTTGCAATTTTTGGATGGCTTCCGATTTTACTTTATATTTTCCTTCAGTTTTTACCGGGTATACGATGACGTTAACGCTAGCTGATTGTTCATTTACTCAGACAAAGCCTACATACCTGATGTAAAGTGCTCGCTGCAAATCCTAGTGTGAACCGTAGGTTGGAGCCATCGCGTCGTACAGCAGAAACCTACTTTGAACGTCGGATCAAGATCAGATGGAAATGGACAAATTGTCTTTTTATTCCCCCGCACAAATCTATTAGTGCAACCAACAGCAAAGCAAGATTCCGGCATAATCATCTTACAAAAATAATGTCATATAACAACATGCAAACGTATATAAGTCTAATTAAGTGTACAGCAGACGACAGTGGTATTGTCCGACAAAGTGGCGATGTAAACAAAGTCATGTGACCTCGTAACGTCGACTGAAAACCCTTATAGGCAAATAACTGCCTGTACTTCCCACACTACATGGCTACCCCCTTGATATTAGGGGTCTGGTGGCGTTCACCAGGGGGTCTCATATGATGACCTCACATTAGAGTTTAGGGGTCATAAGTTTTTGGAACGGGATATTTTGGTGCAATTTGCGTCTGTCCGTGTGTTTGTGTGTGGGTGTGTGTGTGAGTGTGCGTGTGCATGTGTGCGTATGCAACAATTATTTTTGTGTCGCTTATAACTCAAAAAATGTAACACACACACATGATAATGAAAAATTGGTGGACGGGTACTCCTGTCCCTGAACGTTTGTCTCCAAGGTTTTGGCGTACAAAAGTTAAAGGTCACGGGTCAAATGGGACAAGTTTTGGGTGATGGCTGTATCTTTTGAAGGAATTACTTGACGGCATCTTTACAAATTGCATAGGTGAATAGAGTTTAATATTCTGACAAAACTTTAAAATAATTGGAGGTCAAAAATCATGAGTCAAGGTCAAATAAGTGCTTTTTTAAGGACATTTGTTGTGGATTCTTAAACCCCACAAGTACAAGATCTATGCCAACCTATGTTGTGCCACGACACCTTAATACATGACCTGGTGTCCCGTAGATTCTAAAGTCAAAAGGTCAAAGGTCACAGAGCTATTGACTTTTTTTTTCCATTTCCCCATATAGTTATGGAATGGTAAGGGTGACCTGAGCATGAATGCTGTCATACAGTAGGGTAAGATAAATGTGATTTTTTTAGAAGTTATTCAGTGATTAGGGTCAAGCGTCAGAGGTCAAATATGTGATTTTAGGAGGTAATTATGTACTACTTTGTACATTTTTGCGGCATTTTAAACTCAAAAGTACAAGACCTATACCAACCCTATCTTGTACCATGACACCTTGGTACATGAATTTGTGTCCCGTAGATTCTGAAGTCAAAAGTTCAAAGGTCACAGAGCTATTGACCTTTTTTCACCATTTCCGCATATAGATATGGAATAGTAAAGATGACCTGGGCATGAATGCTGTTATACAGTAGGGTACGATAAATGTGAACCATTTTAGAAGTTATTTTAGTGATTAGGGTCAAAGGTCAAAGGTCAGACGTCAATTATGTGATTTTTAGGTGGTAATTATATACTATTTTGTACATTTTTGCGGCATTTTAAAATCAAAAAGTATAAGACCTATACCAACCCTATGTTGTACCATGATACCTTGGTATATGATGTCCCGTAGACTCTGGGTTTAAAAGGTCGAAGGTCAAAGGTCACAGAGCTGTTAACCTTTTCACCATTTTCCCTAGAGTGATGGAATAGTAAGTGTGACGTGAGCATGACAGGTTTCATAAAGTAGTGTACAATAAATCTGAAAATTTTAGAAGTTATTCAAGTGAATAGGGTCAAGGAGCAGAGTTAGAGGTCAAATATGTGATTTTAGAGGGTATAATTATGTACTAATTTGTACAATTTTTGTATCACTTTAAATTCCAGAAGTTAAAGACCTATCAACCCTATGTTGTACCCATGATACCTATCTACATGAGCTTGTGTCCCTGTAGACTCTGGGGTCAAAAGGTCAAAATTCTATTTGTACTCCCATGGGCAGTACAATCCATCAATATGCCTGATATCCAAGCCTGTCTCAACATCTGCTTGTACTCGAGCTCGTATGGGCAGTGCAATCCATCCAACGTCACAGCTACAGTGTACGCTTAAGATGATGAGATTAGCAACTCCATGGATTGCATTTCTTGATGTATTTTCCTCAGTCCAATGAGTCAATCTTGTCCTTTTTTCTTGACGAATTTATGTGGTTGGGTGGAAGGGGACCAACACGTCGATCTGCGCACAGAGTTGTGTTACTCCAACACAGATCTTCGATAATGGGTGTTTTCGTCAACAAAACATGTATCACTTGTTTCCAGTTTTGCCTAACAATTTCCTCGTGTAGTAGGCGGCGGAACCGGGGGCACGTGTCTCTCTCAATTTTCTCAAAAGTTTAAAAAGTGTTCTGAGGGAATATTGCCCTTTTTCAGATAGAAAAGTGCCCTTTCAAAGACGACAAGTGCCCTTTTTTAGAGATGAAATCAGTCCTTTCAAACATTAAAAAATTCTTTCTTTTAAAGAAAGTAATACAAATATCGCCCTAAAAAGACTAAGATTGTGAATATTCACGAGCTTCGCGCGCATACATAATTCTCAATTTCCTCTGAACACAAAGTTAGGTCCAGCAGTCATACATATTGGATTTTTGGTACTTAAAAGGCCTTTATTTGTGCCTACCTTTGTTTTCCTATTTGCAAAAAACTTAAAATAGGGCTTTTGTAGAGTGTGCGAGCCACCCAAATTTCATTATTTTTCATCTTTGAAATGGGCTATGCAGGGAAAAACTTTCTGTTTGAACCCGGGCCATTGCCATGATATAAACTGACGTGCCCTTTCCCATCTTCTTTGTTAAGATTAAAAGGTGTCCCAGCATTACAGCAATACAAAAAGTCTTATTTGAAATATAAAAATATATTTAAGTCCCCTTATTCAGTTATTATAATTGATCTTTTTATCGCAGGGTCTTTATTAAACACACTAACTAACATTACCTCTGCAAAGTAACCCCAAGTTGAGCATCCCCCCCCCCCCCCTTCCCTTTTCTCCCCTCCAGTCCCAGTTTAGAATTTTTTCTCACAAAAATGGAAGATAATGTTTCTATAATCGAAGAAAATTATCTGAAAATGGGTCCCAAAATTGGCCAAAAAATTCCCGAAAGTGAGCAAAAGTTTTTGAAAATGAGCAAAATGTTTTAAAAATGAGCAACATTACCCCAAAATGAGCAAACTTTTCTATAAATAAAGATAATTATCCTGGAAATTGAAATAAAAGTAGCCTAACATGAAATAAAATTTCACGAGAATAAAAGAAAATGTTTGAAAATCGAAGAAATTTATCCCGAAATGAAGGAAATTTCCCAAAAAGTGAAGAAAATTTCCAAAAGGAAGTAAAATTGACAGGGGTGCATAACAAGTCAATTTTTTCTGTCGAAAATGTCCATTTTGTGTATTGTCCCAATAAGAATTTCTCGCCGATGACAAGTGAACACACCCGGCGTACAATGACGGGGTCGTCACCTGCGTATTCGGTTATGATAGTAACAATGCTATCACGAAACGCTTAATACGACCCTGACAAGAATACACGGGTACGACGTACGGACTGCAACGGACAGCGTAACATCGACAATCAAGTCAATGTCCACGGCCTTTGATAATCAGTTGTGGTGCACTGGCTTGTCTACCCAACCCAGGCTTGAACCAAGGGCCTCGTGGTCTGTAGACATGTATTATAACCGCTACACCACAGTAGTTAGACAAAAGAATTTCATTTAAAAGGCCCTGTTTTATTTATTTTATTGACAGATTGAAGAAAGTAACACAAACATCAAGGAAAATACTACAAATTTCCTCGTGGAGCGTCTTTAATCTGAATCTGCCACTGACTCGCTGAAGACTG
>JAIGNY010002809.1:160000-225000 GCA_020152595.1 Chiridota heheva | reverse complement strand
ATCCCTTTGGTGATAGCGCCACTTCTGCTGAATGGGTGGAATTACAAGAAGAGTGGAAGAGAAAAGTAGAAAATGGTGAAACTTTTAGAAGTTTTCCTGACTTTGTGGTGAAACGTGTTCACATGTTACTACAAAAGCAACATGTTGGTCAAGCTTATTTGTATCAAAAATATCTTCTTTTTGACACTGACTGTATAACTAATGTCAATGTTTCTTTCTTTATGCATCTTTGCACTTTAGTGAATGACACTGAAGGTATATTATGGGCTTTTGAGTATTTCAAAAACAGAAAAACTGAATTAGAGCCAGGCAGGTTACGTCTAATTATCAAAGGATTGTGTCAAACTGATCGATGGCAAGAAGGGATAGACCTAATGTATTCTATCCAGGATTCAAATTTAAGTTCAAGTGCTTGTGGTAAACTTATCGAGACGGCATGTGATAAACATGAGATAGCCATAGCAGAAAATCTATTTTATGACATGTTGGAGAAAAATGTTAAACTCCCAATCTCTACATATGATAAATTGTTGAAAAGTGTAACTTATGACACAACAAAGTCCAGACAGCTGAAAAGAAAAACTATTGTAAGCAAACTTTTGATGCACTTTAGAGAAAACGGTATCTTACCATCATCTGTAACAGCATCTTCCGTAGCAGCTTGGTTCAAAAGGTTAGTGTCAATTCATAATTGTTTTCTTAATAATGAGTAGATGATGTTTTGGATGGATAATCTTTGTAATATACGTGCAGTAAAGTATTGTGCTTTATATTATTGGTTACGTAGTACAAGGCATGTTTAATGTAGTGGGGACCATTACAAGCATATAAAAACTTTTACAAAAATGGTGTCCCATTGATGGCACAATGTATGAAAAATAAGCATAATAACAAAAACAAACATTAATTTTATAGACATGTGGATATATCTTCAAAAATAAAATATAGAATTACCAATAAGCAAAAGGAAGAAATCACCCTCACCCACCCTGGAAATTAACTGTGTATTTTTTAACAAACATTGAAGTGAAATGAATCTAACCATTTTCATCCATTAAGTTCTTCTTTTATTATTGTGTATGGGAAACATGTTTTTGGTTCCGATGCAATAGCATCAGGAACCTATGTGGTCATGATGGCGTGTGTGTGTGGGTGTGTATGTATGTGTGTATGTATATATGTGACGACCAGCTTGTAAACACGATATCTCAAGAACAATATACTGGATTCATATTATATGTGGTACACATATAGTCCATTGTGGTACACATATAGCCTTATTATTTTCTTGGTGATATCATGCATATTAATGAGGCATGGCTTAAAGTAAAATCTTGAAATTTTCATTTTTTAACAACCACATGTCTGTTTTGTTATATATTTGGTATAATTATGATGTTAGCTGGTGTGTACATGTTCATGATGTAGAAACGTTGACTTTCATTATTATGCGTAGTTGGCAGGGCTAAATATGATTTTGTTGGAAAGAGCTTGTAAACATGGTATTTTAAGAATGGTAAACTGGATTAATGTATTATGTGGTACACAGATAGCTCATGGTCTGTAGATGTGCCTTATTGTTTGTAGTGGTAATATCATGCATATTAATGAGTAAATGGGGCTTAATATACAAATCTTTAAATGCTCTTAGTTTGACAATCACATGTCTGTTTTGTTACATACTGTTTTGATAATGATGTTAACTAACTAGTATGTATGTTTTTGTTTTATAAAAACATTGACTTTCATTAATATGCGTAGTGGGCGAGGCTTTAAATGATTTTGTAAACAAAAAGCACAAGTAAACATGATATCTTAAAAACTATGAACTGGATTTACGTCATGTGTGGTACACATATAGCTCGAGGTCTGCAGTTGTGCTCTAATGTTTGTGGTGGTGATTTCATGCAGATTAATAATTGGGTGGGGCTTAATGTGAAAATTTGAAAGTGATAAATGAACAACTGTTTATTCATTTTGTGTCATATTGGGCACAATTATATTCTTGGTAATTGTGTACATGCCCATCTTATCAAGAGATGTCATTAGTATGCATGGTATGCGTGGCGTAATGTGAAAGTGCTAAATGATGTAAACACCATACTGTATTTCATGATCAGTATGTATCAGATTTATGCCATATGTTGTACACAGATGAATCATGGTTTGTATACATGTTCTAATGTTGTGGTAGAGATGTCATGAATATTAATGAGTCATTAGTATGCATACTTAATGAGTCATTAGTAGGCGAGCTTAATGAAAAATTCTTTAAATAGGATAAATGAGCAACCATTTTTGCATCATACTTGCTTTTATAATGTTTTTAATTATGGTGCAAATGCTAATGTTGTCAACATTGTGATTGATCTGCATGGTGGGTGTGGCTCAGGAATAAATATCATGGAACAAATATTTCATGATATACAATAATATGACGGATAATACAATTTTTGCAAATCAATAAGCTTATGAAAAAGCATCAGAACCACAAAACCTTTTGGTTCTAGTTTACATCCCATCTCCAGGTACATGTACATCAGCTGGTGTTGTGACATTCTGATCATTTTTACATTTATAGTTCTACAACCAGTGTGTTTCTTTTGCAATGACAGTTCCATTTCCATGAATCACGTGTAAGAATTAGTGACACTTGAGAGGAAATGTGAAGTACTGTCTGAATATTTACTGAAATTTATTTAAATAGATCCAATCCAAATTCAGAAACTTGCATTGCCAGCTTGGCATTCTTGACCAAATATGGGATTTTTCCAGAGTTCCGAATTCGGAAGAATTATTAAAAACTAATAGAAACAAAATTCGACCAAATTCAAATTTAAATGATTTTTTACAGCATATAGAAAGCATAATAAATATATGATGTGATTTTCCCATTTTTGTCTTTCTGCCAAGCAGGATGAAGAGACATGGGGTCATCCTGTCGTCGTCATCTTCACCAATGGCGACGGCGGTGGCGGCCACAAATGTTTAACATGAGCCCATAATAACTTAAGTTATAAATGACGTACATTGCACACAGGGGTAGAGGACATTAGTATTTCACTCAAATGAGCATGATTGGGGGTTGTGTGTGCATGCTAATTAGCTTATTTGCATAACAACGAAAATATTTGTCAGGTTATTACCTGTGCTCATTACTAAGTTAGGAATGCTCTACATGTTTATTCACAAATCTTACTTCTGCAGGCATTGAAAGCATCAATTGGACCTTGTGGATGAGTATTGGGAGTTTTATGGTCATTTAAATTAGGATATTTGTATAACAATTGATATACTTGTTTATATCTCTTAAAGTAGTGAAGATATGGTCAAATATACTACAATAAATTAAATAAACAGTTGTGATCATTATAATTTTGTTATTTACATACATTTAACAATAGAGTTTTGTGTAAGAGATTTAGCGAGGTTAGATATGTATGGTTGGGGGTTTTGTTTGCATTATTAAAAACCTGGGTTGATACTTACAAATGCTACCCATGGCCTTAGAAGTCTTAACACTTTTTCTAATCTATGTTACTTGTAAAAGCATACATTGTTACTAGTTGTAAAAATGAGAAAATCAAAAATATATGGCAGGCCAGACTAACTTCACATTTTTAGTCTTAAATAAATTCATAGATTTTAGCAATAGTTTAAATGAGCCCAGTTAGAAGGATCCCAGTTCAAAGGAGCCCAGTTCGAAGGAGCCCAATTCAAAGGAGCCCAGTTCGAAGGATCTCACTTCGAAGGAGCCCAGTTCAAAGGGTCCCAGTTCGAAGGAGCTCAGTTTGAAGGAGCCCAGTTCAAAGGATTCCAGTTCGAAGAAGCCCAGTTTGAAGGAGCCCAGCTTTACCTGACTGAAGATTTCCTGAAATTGAATCATACTCATCAAGTTTGATGGGGGAGATGTTATTAACATGAAACCTGATAAGCTCAAGTTTCGTACAACCTTAGAAACAGAAAAGCACATCAGTTGCAGATCTGTCACTTTGTACTTCTTTAATAGTAAGATGTATCCTCATCAACGGACAAAACAACCCAAAATATAGGAGAATGTTCAAATTGATTAAATGTGTTTAAATGGGGAAACTTGATGGCTTAATTTTTAGTTTAATTTCCAAGAACAAGATTGTTAGAATACATCTTGGTAATATTTTGTGCTGAAAAATTCTGCTCCCTCCCTGTTCTGCCCGAAGTATTTAGAAAATTAAGTTGTCTTGTATGTTGTTAAATACAATATTATTTTGACTTCTTCATAAGTAAATTTTTTTCTTTATTTTCAGTCAAAAAGATGAAAATTGGAAGACAACCTTTACCAGTATTACTCCTCATGGAATTTGTCGATCATGTAAACAAGAGCTTGAAATGTTAAAAATCACAGATGCAGATTTCAAGAAGCTGAGAGAACAGGTGATAGAAAAGGTATATGGTGTGTTAAAGTTCATTGCGTAAGAATGTTTTAAGTTATGAATACATTTACTATCGAATTGTGGTTTTTGCATTGAGCATATACATGTGAAAGCAACCCAGCAAAATGAGTCCAAACTTACATAATATATCACACTAATAAACTATATTATGAAAATGTAAAAATGAAGTCTTGAATAATGTATGAAGTGGGGATATAGGCTCAAACTTTTGCACAAGTTACCATTTGAGCATACAAGAGTTGAAAGTCAAGTATTACCGTCAAATTATAATCAAATTTACCATTTTACAGTGTTTTTAATTTTCAGGTATCAATATGGAAAGTTTTATGCAAATTTATGATGTTTTACTGGATCACCTTAGAATTTTCTGATGTTTATTTTTGTTTCTCAATTGTACATCAGATTAATTATTTTTAGCTCGACTATTTGAAGAATAGTAAAGCTATTCTACTACCTTTGGCATCGGCGTCTGGTTAAAGTTTTGTTTGTTGATAAGAATTTTCTTTGTTTTTCGGTTTAAGTTTTTGGATGATTTTGTTATGATAATAATTTATGACATGAACAGCAATTTGAAGATTAGTCTTGGATGAATGAAAAAGCAAATAAAAGATTTCTCACCTCTAAAGAGTGTTTGGTTAGATGTCTTGGGTATGAAAAGAAATTTAAATTGGGAACTTGGAGTAATTTTTTTGTTTGTTATGATAATGACATTCCTGACATGAATAGCAATCAAAATGTTTGTCTTACCATGAATAAAGAAGCAAATAAAAGTTTCCTTGCTTCTAAAGAATTTTATATTTAGGGTTTGGGAAATATAAACAATAGGTGGAATATGGAGTAGAAGATCACATGATGATAAAGTAGCTGTAGGAATTAGGATAAGGGTGGGATTTCATGTGAGACAGGGTGGAATTGTATATAGGGCAGGGTGGGGTGGCATGTTGGTCAGGATGTGTTGGCATGTTGGACAGGGTGGGTTGGCATGTAGAACAGGGTGGGTTGGCATGTGGAACAAGGTGGGTTGGCATGTGGAACAAGGTGGGTTGGCATGTGGAATAGGATGGGTTGGCATGTGGAAAACAGGGTGGGTTGAAATGGGACGGAGGAATGGCTTGGAATGGATTTCAGTTGTGATGGCATGTGGGTCATGCATGTGGTGGAATGATAAAGTGTCTGGTTTTCAGGTGTGATTACATGTAGTATAGGTGTGGGATGTCATTTAGGACAGGTTGGGATGGAATGTGGGACAAGTTGGAATGTGCGTTATTAGCAGTGAGGGGATTTGTATCAATTCCAATGTCTAGTTTGTCATACGTCAAGCAATATTGTTTCGCATAATTTTGCTTAAACGTTATTGTACATTTTTCATGCTGTTTGACACATATAATTTCTTAAATTGGAAGTTGTGTTACAATCCAAGATGTAGTTCTGGGAATAGGGGCTGGGGGAGGGTGCAGGTTGGAAAGGGGGTTGAGTGGCATTCTTTCATTGGCAAGTTAGGGCCTCTCCTTTCTTTGTTGTTTAATTGATAGAACTAAAAGAGGTTTTATAGTTATAAAGACCACTAGCTTTTACATGTTTTCTGAGTTACTGGGTGAGGTAACCTTAAGCTTTTTTTTGTCTAATTTATCTGTGGAAACTAAAAGATATTTTAAAGCTTGTAGTAAAATGTGAAATTACCAAAGCAATTGAAAATGTTAGTGCATCTTTCAAATCTCAAGTTATTTGAAATCATCTGCTTATGCTACCCTATATACTTCCCTCAATAAGCCCATTCTCTATACTAGCTTTGAATAGTTAAGCATACTGTACTTCTGACAGTTATTGTTGGATCTTTTCCATAGCGCAATCAAATTCAAGAATTTGAATAAGTATATAAAGGTTTTGAGCTGTGTGTCCAGTCATAATATTATCAAATTAGCATAAAAGCTAAGCATGCTATTTTCAAAATTCAAAAACTGATCTGCTCAGATTGTAAAACTACCCAATAAGAAATTGCTGCATGCCATAGACCTTGAAGGTCATTCAGTGAATTTTTCAAAGACACCTCTCTGAAATTGATTGAGAGAGAGATGCCTGAAATGAAGAATGAGATGCAATAGATTTCATTGCTGTGCATTTATCTTTACATTATTTACAAAACACAAGTTAGTAAACACAATTCTACATGCTTGCTTAGAAATATGTCTATCCTGAACAGAAGCCAGTGTCCAACTGACTGAATTTCATGGTAATGACACATGGTATCAACCATGCCCTCTGAACCTCATGGTTGACACATGGTATCAACCATGTGTGGTATCAACCATGTGTGGTATCAACCATGTGTGGTATCAACCATGTGTGGTATCAACCATGTGTGGTATCAACCATGTGTGGTATCAACCATGTGTGGTATCAACCATGTGTGGTATCAACCATGTGTGGTATCAACCATGTGTGGTATCAACCATGTGTGGTATCAACCATGTGTGGTATCAACCATGTGTGGTATCAACCATGTGTGGTATCAACCATGCCCTATCAACTCTGAATATGATGCATGAATGACAGAACAGAGCAGGAAAGTACTGGTCAACTCTGCCTTATGCAGAATACCCTGGGAAGGATGGGATACTGATAAAATAATACATAAACACAGGGATGCTACGGCATCACAGTTCTTTGAAACTTATTTGGATCTTGTGTCTATGCTACTATACTGCAGTTTATTAGAGTCAGTGTTAGGATATGTCGCATAAAACTTGTCTCATTAAAGATTTTAGTCTCTCTATTGAGGAAAACAATGTTGCCACCACATAGACTTTTAGTTACTACTTGTACAATGATTTCTTTCAGGTTATTTCAGGAAATGACATCTATAAAAAAACAACGCCAGAAGAGTTCAATGCATTTATGAAATTTGTTGACACGAGTGGTGAATATGACCTTGTGATTGATGGACTGAACTTGGCCTTTCTCAGACATCCTATTATCAACCCATCCATCATGGTAAGTGATAGTAAATCAATATTATAAAATCTCTTTCTAATATTTGCATTTTCATGACCATTGCATTAAATCCCAGTAAGGGTCCACGTCACAAAGGCTCTATGGGTCGGTCGTACGACGGAGGCCGACCCGTCGCCGACCCAACCAAACACTGGGAGGGTCACCAGAGATATCTTGAACATTTGCCTACACAGGTGAAGATAAAGGGAAGATAACAACATTTTTGTTTAAATATTATGGGAGCATATGAATATTTTTAAAATACTCCCAACCCCTGCTCTCCTACAGTATGTCAGTATATGTCGGTTTCAAAAATTCAATATAAGCCTGGGCTATAGTAATGAAAGCTTTACGGTGAAAACGGCTGCTTCATTTCGCCACTCCGTGTGAAGTTTATTAGGCCCTAAGGGCTATGATATGAACTAGAATTTTTTTTTAACGACACATGGTATCAACCATGTGTGGTATCAACCATGTGTGGTATCAACCATGTGTGGTATCAACCATGTGTGGTATCAACCATGTGTGGTATCAACCATATGTGGTATCAACCATGTGTGGTATCAACCATGTGTGGTATCAACCATGTGTGGTATCAACCATGTGTGGTTTCAACCATGTGTGGTATCAACCATGTGTGGTATCAACCATGCCCTATCAACCCTGAATATGATGCATGAATGACGGAACAGAGCAGGAAAGTACTGGTCAACTCTGCCTTATGCAGAATACCCTGGGATACCATGTGTCGCAACCCGTCGCCGACCCAACCACACACTGGGAGGGTCACCAGAGATATCTTGAACATTTGCCTACACAGGTGAAGATAAAGGGAAGATAACAACATTTTTGTTTAAATATTATGGGAGCATATGAATATTTTTAAAATACCCTCAACCCCTGCTCTCCTACAGTATGTCAGTATATGTCGGTTTCAAAAATTCAATATAAGCCTGGGCTATAGTAATGAAAGCTTTACGGTGAAAACGGCTGCTTCATTTCGCCACTCCGTGTGAAGTTTATTAGGCCCTAAGGGCTATGATATGAACTAGAAACATTTTTTAACGTTTTTATTTTTCAGGGTTTGATAAAGTCGAGCTTCTTCTTTTTTTTTTTGGTTGAATTAAAATAGGTCTAAACCTGTAAACTTTGTGGAAAGAAAAGCCTCAAACAAACTGGGACCTAATTTATTTTTCCAATTACCTTTGGTATGAGAACACAAGAAATGCTTTTGAAAATATATTAATGCTCTATGAAGAAAAAAAAAAGGAATAGCCTATTTACATTGACTAAGACGATGATCTATCTCTTGGAATTATAAAATAAGAGAGTGAAGAAGTTCAAAATTAGCAACGATCAGTATCTTTATTTTTTAAGCAATTCATCAAATCCTGGAAAACAATTTTATGTAGGGCCTGCTGTACACTGTTTTAAGACAACCATCACACTGAACTTGTAACATAATATCGCCTATCGCACAAACATACCCACTTTTTACTTCACAAAATCGAATTCAAAACAAATCAATAATTTCCCCAACAAACCATGGGCAAACAAAAGAGATTATCTTTTGTTGAACTTTCACGGAGTTAATCCCCATTCATACCCAAACGAACACAGAAAGCTTACACACATTGTACAGTGCACTCAGTGCATACAAACTAAGAGTGAATGCGTGGACGCTCGTTTCTTGTGTTGACATTGATTCAATAGGCAACTCTGTGCTATTTTCAGACGGCCTCCGTTCGCGACCGGCCGCCTGTCGGTCAGGTGACGGTCGCATAAAGCCTTAATGACGTGGACCCTAATGCACTACTAAAATATATGGTGCGCCTGCTGCGCAGGTTCAGCCATTTTGTGTCAGGTAAATCTTTTAAGGTGCTTGAAATTCATTCTGTTATAATTTACACTGAGCATATTGTCTATATAATTATTAATCATGTAGTTTTGTAGAGCATGTGCCTTTGTGGAACTTTTGCATGCACCTTTTTAGAGCATGTGCTACTGCACAGCCATGACATTCAACAAAAAAAAGGAAAAGGAATTTAAATTCACTTAGGCTTATGCATCCAATAGACTTTGATTTTTCTTTTTATGATGAATTTTTGATCATATTGTCCAAAAACCATCAGATCAAATCTACAAGAATGATTTGCAAATTTGCAACATGGTGAGACTGAAAATGTAAAGCAGGCTTACTATCGGGTAAACAGTTGAAAACAGCAGAGGAATAAAAAAGTGTATTCCATATTTTTGAAAATATGCTTTGATCCAGTGAAATGAATATGGAGCAGGTTTGGTAAAAATGTTTATTGCTTAGGAAAAAAATTATATGAAAAAATAAAATCATTTTTTTGGTTCTAATGCGCTGGCACAATGAAGATATGCAGTCATGCTAGTGTGTGTATGTATGTATGTGTGGATGTATGTGTGTGTATCTGTGACACAATATCTCAAGAACGGTACATTGGGCTCATGTTATAGGTGGTGTACACACATATAACCCATGGTCTAAAGGTGTGCCTCTTTGTTTTTGGTGAATATGTCATGCATATTAATGAGTGAGCGGGGCTTAATGAAAAAACTTGAAATGCTTATATTTCAACGACCGTTTGTCTGTTTTGTTTCATATTTGATATAGTAATGTTGTTAGCTAGTGTGTACATGTTCATGGTATGAAAACATTGAATGTCATTAATATGTATAATTCCCACGCAGTCATGACATGACCGATTTGACATGCACTTTTTCAAAAATTATTTTACTTCTTCAAATAGGCAGTGATTCTGGTATCACTTGAAAGAGCTCGAATAGTTTCAGAAAATGTAACTTTTTGATGGAGATTATGTTGAAGATTTTTGAAATAAGATTGGTCGAGATAAAGAGAATTTTAAAAATGCACAAAATTTAGATGCAAAATATACTGTAAGAAAGGCCAATTCACATGCTTTTGATTGAAATTGAAAAGAGTAATTACCCCCTTTTTATTCATACCAATATTTAAGTATGAAAACAAATCTCATAGTAGAACAATGCAATGTAGTCTAGCGGTAACATGTGGGATTACTGTGTGGGCGCCCCTTGGTTCGAAAACCGCACAAATTGCACAGCTTTGTTTTTCGCGAATAATTAAAGTGGTAATCAATTTTTTGTTTATTTTTATCGTTTTTGCAGGTTTTACTTAAAGAAAAAAATTCAGACTGGTATCATTAGAAAGGAAATTTCACAAGCAATCTTCACCTCCACCTGTCCTCCTCATGCCTAATGGCACATACTGTAAGGCCTCCACCAAACTTCTCCATTTTTTCCTTTTGGTTGCCATAACCCGATTTCCATCCTGTCTCTATTCTCTCCTTTTCCTCTGTGCACCGCGATGTAGTTTTGGGTCTTTCTTGCTTCCTACGTCCTTTAGATGACCACGTCAAAGCTGTGTTGCAGTGATTGATTGAGTCTTGCATGCCTGAGTATGTGCCCAATAAATTTCCATCATTGCCTCAGTACTTTCTTACTTAGGGGTCTCATTTTTGTGCCATTCAGCAGTTCTCTATTGCTAATCATTTCTTCCCACCTGATGTTCATAAATTTTCTTGAGCATTTATTCTGGAATATGTCAATTGCTTTGTTATCTCCTTTATTCATTTTTCATGTTTCCAACCATAAAGTAATACAGGTAGTACCAGGGTTTTGAACAGTTTTTACTTTGTTTTCCTTCTTATATTGTTTTGAGTTCCACACTTTCTGTAACCTTCTGAAGGTACTTCTGGATTTTGCTAATCTATTCTTTATGTCACCAGTTCCTAAACCATCTTTATTTATTGTTACACCAAGGTACAGTAAACAAATTCCTGGATATCATCTATTGCATCATCACCAATCTGTATTCTTTCTTTGTTTCTTTCATTAGTTCTCATTGCTTCGGTTTTCTGGGTATTTACTTTTAAACCAACTCGCTTTGCTTCCTCATTCAGTCTATCTGATTTTAGTTGGATGTGTTGTTTTGTTGAAGACAATATAGCAATATTATCTGCAAAGTTTAGGTCATCTGGTTTGGTTGAGAATCTCCACCTTATACCAGTTTCTTTACGGACCTTTTCATGATCCAGTCTATAACCATCGGGAAAAGAAAGTCAGAAAATATTACAGACTGGCTTTACTCTGGTTTTAAAGTTAAACCACTGTGATGTTTCTCCTTGCTCAACCACAGCACATTTGAAGTCATCATAGAGTATTTTGATTGTCCGGTATTCCATAAAGCCTCAATATTTGCCATCAGCTGTCTCTATGAACTGAATCGAAAGCTTTTTCAAAGTTAATGAAGTTTATCAAATATTTATTCTGATGCGTTCCTTCCTTTTTAAAAACCGGCTTGTTCTGAGTCTTTCATCTATTCCTAGTCTAATTCTTTCCTTAATCACTTTGCTCAGGACTTTGCTGGCAGTTGGTAAGAGTGTTATGCCTCTTTATTTTTTGCATTGTTTGAGGTTCCCTTTCTTTGGTATTTTGATTATTAGCCCTATCTTTCAGCTTGTTGGTATTTTGATTATTAGTTCTCTCTGCCAGTTTGTTGGTATTTTGATTATTAGTCCTCTCTTCCAGTTTGTTGGTATTTTGATTGTTAAGTCCTCTCTGCCAGTTTGTTGGTATTTTGATTATTAGTTCTCTCTGCCAGTTTGTTGGTATTTTGATTATTAGTCTTCTCTTCCAGTTTGTTGGTATTTTGATTATTAGTCCTCTCTTCCAGTTTGTTGATATTTTGATTATTAGTCCTCTCTGCCAATTTGTTGGTGTTTTGATTATTAGTCCTCTCTTCCAGTTTGTTGGTATTTTGATTATTAGTCCTCTCTTCCAGTTTGTTGGTATTTTGATTATTAGTCACTCTTTTCCAGTTTGTTGGTATTTTGATTATTAGTCTTCTCTTCCAGTTTGTTGGTATTTTGATTATTAGTCCTGTCTTTCAGTTTGTTGGTATTATGATTATTAGTCCTCTCTTCCAGTTTGTTGATATTTTGATTATTAGTCCTCTTTTCCAGTTTGTTGGTATTTTGATTAATAGTCCTCTTTTCCAGTTTGTTGATATTTTGATTGTTACTCCTCTCTTCCAGTTTGTTGATATTTTGATTATTAGCCCTCTTCCAGTTTGTTGGTATTTTGATTATTAGTCCTCTCTTCCAGATTGTTGGTATTTTAGATATTAGTCCTCTCTTCCAATTTGTTGGTATTTTGATTATTAGTCTTCTCTTCCAGTTTGTTGATATTTTGATTATTAGTCCTCTCTTCCAGTTTGTTGGTATTTTGATTAATAGTCCTCTCTTCCAGTTTGTTGATATTTTGATTATTACTCCTCTTTTCCAGTTTGTTGGTATTTTGATTATAAGCCCTCTTACAGTTTGTCGGTATTTTTATTATTAGCCCTCTCTTTCAGTTGGTATTCTTTCATTCAGCCAAACCTTGTCTAGCAGTTCTTTCACTTTGTCAGTTGCAAATTCTGTATCTGCTTTTAAAAGTTCTGCTGTGATCGAATCTATTCCAGGTGACTTCCAATTCTTTAAGTACTTAATAGCATTCCTGATTTCAATTCTATCTGGTTTGTTAATATTAATTTCTACTATTGGCTCTTCCTCTCCATCATCATCATCTGTAATTGGCTGCCCTGTTTTTTCTCTATTAAGCACTTCCTTGAAGTGTTTGGGCCATCTTTGTAATAACTTTTCTTTGTCACTAATCAAGTTTCCATTATCGTCCTCAATTGCTATTCTTTGTTTTGGCCTTTCATTGCAAAGTACCTTTGTCAGCCCATTTAAATTGTTCATATGTTGATTTCTAGCTGCAGCTTCTGCTTATGTTGTAAAATCTGCCAACCACTGTCTTTTGTCTGATCTGACTTGACTCTTTACACTTCTATCTTTTTATTCTATACTCTTTTCTTAGTCTTCCTTTTATTTTTTCTGATTGTGTTCCCTTATAAACAATCTAATTATGTTAAAAATACTCCATTTTCATTATTCACAAGAAAAAATTAAACAAAATTGGCCTAATTTGGCCTAAAATTTGCTTGCATATTTATATTGGTATTTTCTTTATTTGGGCTTTTTTATTAAAAGTTTATTGTTTTAGCATTCATCTAAACCAAACTTGTAGTGATACAAAATGAAAAGAAAGATATGAAAATCAATTACGGAAAAAAAAATTCCGAAAAATAGAGTTAATATGATTTTCCTGGAAAGAGCTTGTAAACACGATATTTCAAGAACTGTAAACTGGATTCATGTCATATTTGGTACACATACAGCCTATGCTTTGTAGATGTGCCCTATTGTGTTTGGTGGTGTCATGCGTATTAATGAGTAGGTGGGGCTTGATGCAAAAATATTGAAATGCTCATATTTTAAGAACCACATGTCCGTTTTGTTTCATATGTGGTATAATTATGATGTTAGTTAGTATATTCATGGTATAAAACATTACATTTCATTAATATGTATAATGGGCGGGCCTAATATGTTTTTGCTGAAAAGAGCTTGTAATTAGCACAGTAACACAAAGACAATACATCAAGTTAGGGGGGGGAGAGAATTAGTATAAAATTTAGAAAAATATTGAAAATATGATAAATTTATAGCAACCATATGTCTGTTGGAATAATACTTACATGTTATTTGTCAGTTATTGTCTACATGCTTATGTTGTCAACAGCTAGTTCTATCACTAATATGTGTGCCTTATTGTGAAAATGCTTCAAAAAACTTAACACATTGCACACATGTTATATTTGGTACATTACAGATAAGTTATGGTCTGTTTTTATGACCTATTGGTTTGGTAGTGATGTCATGTAGGTCAGGCTTAATGTGAATTCTTAGCACAGTAATCAATGTGTAACTGTATGTATGTTTTGCGTCATACTTGTAATGTTGTCAACAGGTTATATTTTATTAATGGGCATGGCTTCTGAATATATGTTATTTAGCATAGTTCATGATATGATGCTAGTTAGCATAAAACTTGAAAATCATTGTACTATGAAAGAATGCGTCTACCACTAAATATTTTAATTTTATTGGTTCCAATGCGATCAGCATCAGGAACCTATCTGGTCTGCTTGTCATGTGTTTGTTTGTATGTTTGTGTGTGTGTGTTATGCCTAACTTGTAAACATGATATTGCAAGAATGGTACATTGAATTTATGTCATTTGTGGTACACTGATAGCCCATGGTACGAAGATGTGCCCTATTATTTTTGGTGATGATGTCATGCACATTAATGAGTGGGCATGGCCTAATGTAAAAAAATTGAAATGCTCAATTTCAACAACTGTTTGTCTGTTTTGTTAAATATTTGGTATAATACTGTTGTTAGCTAGTGTCCCACGTGCTCATGGTATAAAATTATTGAACCTCATTAGTATGCATAGTGGGCGGGAACTAATGTGGTTTTGCCAAATAGAACTTGTAAACATGAAATCTCTGAACAACACATTGGTTTTATGTCATATGTAGGTACACAGGTAGTGCATGGTCCACAGATGTGCCCTGTTAATTTTGGTGGTGATGTCATGTATATTAATGAGTGGGTGGGACTTGATGTAAAACTTTAGAAATGTTCATATTTTAACAACCGCTTGTCCGTTTTGTTTCATATTTGGGATAGTATGTATCCTAGTTCTAAATATATTTTGTAATGTTAATGATTAAATGTGATTTTTTTATTCACATCTTTGTTCAACTCTTAATTTTTGAAACCCTGCTGAATTTATGTTGTTAGATAGTGTCCACATGCTCATAATGTAAACAAAATGAGAATCTCATTAATATGCATAGTGGGCGGGGCTGAATGTGATTTTGCTAAATACAGCTTGTAAGCAAGAAATCTCTAGAACGACACATTGTGTTTATGTCATATGTGTTACATAGGTAGGCCATAGTCTGCAGATGTGCCCTATTGTTTTTGGTGATGATGTCACGCATAGTAATGAGTGGGCTGGGCTTAATGTAAAAATTGTGAAATGCTAGATTTTTAACAACCACTTGTCCATTTGGTTCATATGTGGTTTAATTATGTTTTAACTAGTGTGTATGTGTTCATGATTTTAAAACGTTGAAATTCATCAATATGTGTAGTACGCGGGGCTTAATATGATTTTGCTGAAAAGAGCTTGTAAACACGGTATTTCAAGAATGATAACTTGCATTCATGTCATATGTGCTACACAGATAGCCCATGGTCTGTAAACCTGCCCTATTGTTTTTGGTGGTGATGTCATGCATATTGATGAGTAGGTGGAGCTTAATGTAAAAATCTTGAAATGGTCATATTTGAACAACTACATGTATGTTTTTTTCATATTTGGTTTAGATATGATGTTAGCTGGTGTATACATGCTCATGGTATAAAACTGTGCATTTCATTAACATACATAGTGGGTGGAGCTTAATATGATTTTGCTAAAAAGAGCTTGTAAACATGATATCTAAAGAACAATAAGCTGGATTCGTATCATATATGGTACACAGATAGCACTTGGTCTGTGTGTGTGCTCTCTTGGTTTTGGTGGTGATGTCATGGATATCAATGATTAGGCGGGCTTAATCTAAAAATCTTTAAATGCTTATATTGTAACAACTACATGTCTCTTTATGATGTTAGCTAGTGTGTATTCGTTCATGATTTTAAAACGTTGAAATTCATCAATATGTGTGTACACAAGGCTTAATATGATTTTGCTGAAAGAGCTTGTAAACACGATATCTCAAGAATGATAAGTTGCATTCATGTCATATGTGGTACACAGATAGCTCATGGTCTGTAAACTTGCCCTATTGTTTTTGGTAGATGTCATGCATATTGATGAGTAGGTGGAGCTTAATGTAAAAATCTTGAAATGGTTATATTTGAACAACTACATGTGTGTTTTGTCATATTTGGTCTTGATATGTTTTTAGCTAGTACAGTACGTATACATATTCATGGTATGAATTGTTGAATATCATTAATATTTATAAAGGGTGGGGCTGAATAAGGTTTTGCTGAAAAGAGTTTGGAAACACAGTAACCGCAGGACAGTACCTTGGATACAGGTCATATGTGGTACACAGATAACCTATTGTACATTTGTGTGCCTTATTGTTTTTGGTGATGATCTCATGCATATTACTAAGTGGGGAGGGGATAGCTTAATATAAAGAAAATATTGAAAAAGTGATAAATTTATAGCAACAATATGTCTGTTTACATCATACTTGCATGTTATTTGTCTGTTATTGTGTACATGCTTATGTTGTCAACAGGTCCTACCACTAACATGCATGCTTTAATGTGAAAATGCTACAAAAAAAACTTGTAAACACATCGCACACATCATATGTTGTACACAGATTGAGTTATGGTCCATATACAAGAAAGAACAAAACCATCCTTTACACAATACATTACAAAGTCATCTAGCAGGTTCAAACAGAAACCTTCGAAACCCTAACATAGTGCCAAAATACAGAATAAACGTCTACAAAAATGTATTCATTTACCGTGCGGCAATTTACTTACAGACAGGAGAGTTAAATTACTGTTTTGAACCTTTTATCTTTAATTTTTTCCTTATTTATTTATTCATATTCTTTTATTTTCTGCTATGTGTTTTAATATGTATATGCATGTACTCTTTTCCTTTTTACAAAGTTTTAAATTTGTACTGGAATATTTAATATTTTGTAATATATATATACTAGTATGTGTTGGTAGCTAATGTCATATAGGAGTGGTATGTAAAATTCTTCAAATAGTGATAAATGTTTAACCATATCCAGGAGAAAATTCCACTTGAACCAGCTAAGATTCCCAAATGGTTCCAGCTGCGAAGTGTGTTTCCAACTGGAAATGGTATTTCCCAGCTGGGAATTCTAATTTCAGCTGGAAATTATAAATTCCAGTTGGAACCAACTAAGATTCTCAACTGGTTCCAGTTGGGAAGTGTGTTTTCCAGCTGGAAATGGTATTTTTCAGCTGGGAATTATAATTTCCAGCTGGAAATGATAAATTCCAGTTCAAACCAACTAAGAATCCCAACTGGTTCCATTTGGGAATTGTGTTTTCCAGCCGGAAATATTATTTCCCAGCTGGGAATTGTCATTTCCAGGTGGAAATTAGGTTTTCCAACTGAAAAAATATTAATAATGTGATGGGCAGAGTCATATTTGATGACACCAAGAAAATGTTCATGTAGAAATAGCATTAATATTTATATTTTGAAAATTTATATGATTAGCCTTGTCTCTATTTACTTAATCTTTGTAGTTTCATTCCTTTAGTATTTTGTTTAATTATTTATGTTGAATTTTTGATTATTTCCTGATAAAACTAAGGAAATAAATAAATAAAAAGATAGATTATACTCTTACGAATCATTTACAATTTGTCTCATTTAGTTGTGACTGATTGGCAAGAGGCAGTTTTGACAAAATGAAAGTCCTTCATAAAGCTGGTTCACCAATGTCACATATTGAAGGACGTTGGCTTTTTATGTTAACATTTTTTTGAAGTCTCTTTGGAAATTTGTTTTTGCACGGTATGGTAAAAGCAAAGTATAATTGGGAACTTCTGTTTCCAGCTGGAACCATCTGTTTATAGCTGGAACTAGCTAAGAATTGTGCCAAATTTTAGAGTAAAAATTTCCAGCTGGATAATTCCCAGCTGGAATTTTCTCCTGGGTATGCATGCTTTGCATCATACTTGTAATGTTGTCAAGTTCACTTCATGATATGCTTGGCTGGCATGGCTTATGAATATATGTTATTTAGCATAATTCATGACATGCAATGCCAGTAAGTATAAAATTTGAAAATTAACCAACAACAAAAGGATGCATCGGAACCACTCTACAATTTAGTTTTCTGGTTATTTAAGGATTTTAACTAATCATAAAAAAATTTTTTATAAAAAGATTAATGTTTAGGCATACTGTTTATTTACAATTTAATGCACTGTTCAAAGGAATTTACCTCACAAATGGCCCTCCTAAAGCCATACCACTGAGGCCAATTTGTTTTGCCTAATGCATTAAATGCATTTGTAAACACTCTGTTTCAACTTTAATCATAAATTATAGCATTTTCAATGGATTGTATTTGAGAGAACAAATCTTGATACAGTATGTTTAAATTGGCCTAAAACATGAATAGTTGCTTGATAGTTACAGAAAATCTATAACAAATAGAGTTATTAGAATTAAATGGGTATTTGACAGTATCTTGTGTAGATAGGTCTGAAAATATATTAAAAAACTATTTGCTGTGCAGCGTAAGCTCTTTTTGTAAATATTTATAAGAATAAAAAAAGAAATAGTGCAACTGAAGTTCAACATTACTAGCTTTGAATTTTCCGTTTCTGTCTCTTTCAAGCTTCGGAAGTGTGTTGAATATTTGGTCAATACCTGTCAGTTCCGGTGTCTTATTATTGGCAGAGAACACATGAGGACTGGAGGAAAGTGGATTCCAAGACACATGAAAGTTGTCACTGATATTGCCGACTGTTTCTTCACAACCAACATGTAATATTGATATCTTTTGTCTTGTATCTTAAAAATCAAGAAAGTAAAAAAATATGATCAAAATCGGTTGAAATTTGACCATTTTACTGCATTTTGAAATCTCATTTTTATGCAAGTTTGTGATTTATCACAGGGCAACCTTGGTAGTTTCTTTGTAAATCCTTTGCTTTGTAGATGGCTGTTAAAATTCTTTGATCTTGTGCAGCATATTTTGTTCAATAGTTTTGAGTCATCTTCCAACCACATTGTAGCAGGAGTAGGCTTTCCCAAGTTCCTAAAGAATAACATGAATATTTTGAGCTGTCCACTCCAGTTATACACCACAAAACTAGAATAAATTTAAACTGATGAAACTTATAGTATTTCAGCTAAAAGTGCTAATTTCATAATTAAGCCAGCACATCACTGATGCAGAAGCTCAACCCTTGAAATTGACTAAAGTTTTTAAATGTCCATTGGTGGTGATTTGTTGTCGATATAAGAGAGAGATGTCATGATGAAGGTTATTGATGTCAAGTCCCCAGTTCTTTGAAATAATGTAGCATCTTTTTATTGAGAAGATATTGATTGTTTGTAGTTAAGAGTTTCTAAAGCAATTATTTAAATTTCTGTCACTGAAAATTTTGATTGATTTATGATGGAGATCAAGTTCATAACTTCTACCCATATTCACCTACTCCCATTCAAATAATGTTGGTGGAGATTTGAAAAACAATAAGTTAACAATTTAACATAAGATTGATAGGCTTTATGGTTGTGATGACACACAATTTATATAAAATTTCCATTATTTATTATAGCAAGGCCTAAAATTAAAAAATAATGTAAATTAGTCAATTTCACAAATCTTAATGAAAATGTTTACTATTTTCATGCTTTCTAGCATATTTTATTCCAGTAAAGCTTAAGTCAAGCTTAAGCTACCCATCTATATAGATATTTAATTTTTACCCATCTATATAGATATTTAATTTTACCCATCTATATAGATATTTAATTTTCCATGAAGGTTTAATACAAAGTTGCAATTGGAGCAAGAATAAATATCATAACTGGAAACAATATCTATTGAGATGAGGAATTTAAGGAATTTTCAAGTAGTATCTTCGTGTTTTAAATAAGCATGTACAGTATCATAGATCATGGTGGTCTGCTGATTAACTAGAAGTAATTTGATGTCTGTTCATGTATGATTGACAGTTTTGATCAAGAAAGAAAATGCCTGAGAGGAGCCTGTGCTAACTGAGTGTGAAACATGACACCATGGGGTATTTCCATAATGACACTAAAATATGTAAATTTCTAAAAATATTTATCTATGACTCAAAAATTACATTGATTTACTCTTAGAAAAATAAAAGCTTTCATGTGCATGAAAACATCTGAGATTGGCAAATCTGAGGTTGTGGTTACAACAGGAATATCTGTTGTGCCATTAACAGACCTCCATGGCAATGCGGTAAAGCTTCAGCTTTCCAATCTAGCATCCTGGGTTCAAATTCCCGGTGGGTCTCCAACAACTTGTGCTCCCTGACAGGGTAATAAAATGGCCGTGGGTGTCTTGACGTGAATTCTCCAATGGAGGTCTGCTGGGAAGTTATAAACCTTGGTTGACCAACCAACCAACAGCTAGACATCTTTTTAAATATTTAAGCAGTAGTATTTAATAAACAAAAAAAATGTTTAAGTTGTTTTGGAAGGATTTTCATGATGTTGTTTATATTTTTACAGTTGTTCATATATTCCATTTTGCATAGTTCATCTGATGATCCCTTCATGTTATATGCTACCTTGAAGTCAGGATCAGCCACAAAGTACATCTCAAGAGATCTTTTCAGGGACCACAAGAACCTCTTGGACCCGGAACTACACATTTCCTTTTCAAAGTGGCAAAGGAGGAACCAATTGTTTCCAGTTGAGTTTAGAAATGGAAAGTTACATTTTGAGGTATGTTTTATTCCTTCTGAACATTTTTCATGATGTAAGGTGGTTCAAAATTTCCTAGATAGATAATTCAATTATAGCCTCCATGCAGGGGTGTAGCCAGCCTTTTGGATTGGGGGAATCGCAGAACAAAAGAGCTTGAAGAACAAACACCTAAAAAAAAGGTCATTGACTGAAATCTGGACCTTTTAGTAAACTTACTGGACCTTTTGCAAATTTCTGGACCTTTTAGCAAAATTTCTGGATATTTTAGTAAACTTTCTGTACCTGTTTATCTTCTGAGGAGCCGTTGGGGAGGTCAAATGGCCCAGACTCCACCCCATCCCCTGGCTACATCCATGCCATGTTTGTTTGCAAAGTACCATCATTCGTTGTAGATTTGTGATTATGACTAAGTGATTGACAGATATGAACAGGGTTTTTTGCTACAAACCCTTTCTTTACAGATAAATTTGATTCCTCTTACAATGATCATTCTCTTTTGGAATAAATACTTCCTTATTTGTTTTGTTTAAAAGCAGTTTGATATAGGAGTGGATCAGAAGTGATTCTTTCCAAAACCCTTTGTTTTCCAGTTGAAATCTCATATTGGTTGTTGATTATATGTTGGTTGTATTTGTCCAAGGAAAATTGATTGAAAATTATTTTAACAAGTTTTCTTGTACTTTTCAAATAAAAAAAAAAATTGCATTCAAGAGAAACAGTTGGTTGACATAGCAATGTTTGAATTGAATGAATTTGCAAAGAAATATTTTGTATTTTCTTGTTGGATATCCTACTTTATGGAAGTCAAATATATATTTTCTGGGAATAAATATTGTGGTACCTTTGCATTTAAAACTTGTGAACCTCTTTTAAACTTTTAAACTAAAAAGAATTTTGTATTTTTTTTGCAGCCTTTGACAAAGCATGACACCATTGTGCAGAGTACAGATGACAGCTGGCACATTCCGTATGTTGATGAGAATGACATCGATTCTAATCAACGGTTTCCTTTGACCTGGCTCTGTTTGACAAAGAAATCATAGTTCCATCTTCATTATAAAACTAATATGAGCATCAAAACTTGTCTTGGAACATGTGAGGTTCCTTGATACCAGAGATCACTTCACTTTGATTTTCTTTGAGTCCAGAAAATTGATTGTATGGCTCTTCTTTCATGGCATGAGTTCATTGTTCAGCACATTCCATTGGAAAGTTTAAACTAAGTCTTGTTAAATGCTGCCCTAAAATATCCCCACCCCTCCATTTTTACTCTCCCTCATTTTCCAATAAGTCCCAAATTTTAATCACTTCTTCCTTAAACATTAACAAAACCATTATTACAACAAACAACATAGACACTAAGATCATGTGGATAGGGCTTGCAAAATGTGGCAAAGCACTGATTTACAAACAGCAAAGATTCACTGTTTTTAGTTCACTCAATAAGTTATAAGAAAGTGCAAGAGCATTCCAGGTTTTAAAAGCAGCAATGTGGTTCTTTATTATCATTTCAATTGAGATTTTTGCTTTGTACATTTCATGTTTGCAAATTTAAATCAGTTGATGGGTGACTGGTTATGTTTTTGCCTTTGTTTGTTTGTCATTGGTGGATTTTGATATAAAACCTGTGGTTTTCTTAGTGCTTGCACAAAAAGTTATTTAAATGTGAGGTACATTGGAACAGGGAAAAGACAAATAGAATGGGGGGGAGGGTGTTTTAAGGTCATGAGACTTAATTTGATATTTTCTAATGGAATGTGCTCAACAATGAATTCATGCCCTAAAGGGAACCAATCAATCAATTTCCTGGACTCTTAATAAATTGAATTAAATGGGTTTCTGGGATGAAAGAAAAATGTTGGAATGCAAATCTTAGCTAAGAGGAACTCGAACAATGAATTCTTAGCCTGAAAACAATGATACAACCTTGGAAGAAGTTGGTCAGATTGCAGAATTTAGATAATCCTAAAGTGCTGTGGATTCAAGTGAGAAAGATAAATCTAAAGTTAGAAAGAAATTGTTTATTGATGAAGCTAGGGTTTGTGGGGTTTATTGTATTATGGATGGGGAATTCAAAGATATGAACTCTAAGAAATTGTAGGTGTGCTGTGGGTGGTGGCAGAGGTACATGCACTCCATAGTGTGTTAACATTCTAGTTACCATAGGTATTTGGTAAAGAAAACAATTTTCTCAGTAATATATGAATCATGTAGGCAAAATGCAGTGTAAATATACTCGCAAATGTTAAAGGAGATATGTATTAACCTAAGATAGTAGATTTTTGGCTTTCTGTCTATGGAGTGAGCACTCAGTGGAGTATTGATTAGTTTAAGATAGGCACATGTACATCCACCAAAAACTGCTTGAATTTATCACAGACATGTCCCCAGAATAGCAGGCAAGAGGCTAAAAATTCCTAAAAAACTAGTGTAACTTCCTGATCTAATTTGTGGTAATTAAATGACACAAGGCTTCAGGGTTAACTTGTGGGAGTCTCAAGTGGCATCGACTATCAGGTAGACTGTCAAGATTATCAGCACTTTTCATTTCTCATTTTTTTTTTTTTCTAATGTTCATGATATTTCTAGTTTCTCATAATACTTAATCAAATTCTATACTTCATCCATCTGCTTGTAAATGTATGTGAATTTTATCATTGGGATATTAAGCATGGCTGATAAAGTAATCAATCATTTGATTAAAATATATGAAATAAAGTATATAAATACTGATCTATAAATCTCTGAACTTTGCATTTTATTAAGCATAAAAGAAGTTTTTAAAATTTGTGGTCACTTATAAGATTTTGTAATTTGACCAACAGTTTTAATGCAATTTATAATTTCTTTGCCTCTTCTGTATTTGATGGTATTTTGTATGTTAGTTTTAAAGTTTTCTGCTCATCAATTCCACTTTGTTTCAGTGGTTGACAAACATGGAGTAAGATGAGTGGTGCAAAAGATGAATCCCTTTCGAAGATGTGAGAATGAAGTCACAACTGATATACTTGATATTAGAGAAGTTGATATCAGTTTAGTGGAATGTTATGGAGCTGAAAATGGACTTTGTCCATATGAATCACACATTTTAATACTAGGATATTTTGTCCAGGGATCTCTGTACCATTTCAGAACAAATGTTCTGATTTCTTCTTGGTGCTCATTTCAACATCTGCCATTCCAGCTAGATTTCACATTGATTAGCACAAGTCATAGAACATTGTCTCTTTTTAATTTTTTTAGTTTTGTCGACTTCTGGTCATTGCTTTGAAAAGTCGGCATCACCCTGGTTTGCAGTGCCTGGGGCTGCCACTCATTGAAATTAGTCTGCCCAAATGCTATGACCTACACTTGGGAAGTGATGGTGTTCTTTTTGCAGGAAAATATTAAAACCAAATTATTGTTTAAGGTCAATCCACATTTAATTTGCCTATGGTAGGTAAGCCCTGGACCTGGTATAGTCATTGATAGTGATGCATTGGAACCAGCATTCACCGGAACTTGCCAGAATTCAAAGCAAAGTTCGGCGAACCGGAACTTTCCGCCCAGCATTAACATCCATGAAAACAATATATTTATATGCATATTTGGAAACAAATTAGTTCAGCTCTAAAGTTTCATAGACATGTTAAGTTGATGAAACATTTACTAAATTGTTTTAAAATTTATTAAAATGCATTATATAGTAGCAAAAAAATTCATTAAATCAGTTATCATTTACCATTTTACAGCAGTTTTTAATCTCAATTTGCATATTTTATGCAAATTTTGTGATGAATTTACAGGGCAACCTTGGCATTTTCTTCATAAATCCTTTGATTTACTTCTAGTTATACCTTACCTTCCATGCTATAAATATGCAATCTGGTCACATGACCTGATTCTAAAGCACTTCTAAGCGACTTTAAAAACGTAGTTACCAGTCCAGTCTTGACCTCCATATAACCTCTACTAACCCTCACTTCTTTTCAGTGCAATGTTTTCACAACATTGCTGGAACTGGTCAAATTTTCTTTGATAAATTGAACCTTTTTCTAACAATTTTTTCCTTTGCAGTTTCTACCAGGCAGGTTTTTACGCTGCTCTATCTTATCTGGTTCGTTTTTTTAAATCTTCTGAAGTAAGACGAGGTAGCCTTGGGTCCGGGATTTCTTCAGTCCCACTCACAGGACTTTCCTGTGTAGCCTACACTTAGGATAGAGTGTTTTTGTCTCCATCCGTGTACAAAGTGGGTTAGGATATATTTAGTACTAGTTCTTGTATGCATTAGGCCAATTTCTCCAATCGATGTTAGCGCATGCATATTGAGTCAACGTTACCACAGGGTGTTCGAGGAGTCTGCTTCTTACAGCTTCAAGGAGCTACAGTTGTTACGAGAGAGCCTATATTTTATTTAACGTTACCAGTACATATCGTGTATTCGTTTTTCTCGCATATAATTAAGACAAAGTTTTTGATTTTCAAGCTTGAATTTAGGAGCGTTGGAGAGAACTTGAGGGAGTCTCTCTGACGTCTTCTTTACAGGAGATCTAATCTTTTCTTTTGATTTTCACAGATGCCAAGTTACTCATTGGTTCGTGTTTTCCACTCTACCCCTACGCTTATTAAAGAATTTACGTTCGGTGCATTTTCTCTGGTTTTTAAAAAATTTCAGATATAAATTTTTCTAATAATTTGTTTTGATGTACTTAATTGTTGTGGCTTGCCTCTTTATGTTTGACGAAGAGTCATAGGTACATCCCCTAGGGGCGTCTTGGTGTAAATGTATATGTATGCATTCATACATATATATTTTTACTTTCAGATAAACGCCAAGAGGCGATATAAATCAATTAGTCTCAGAGTTTCTACTTATGTGAGTTGTGGAGGCCTGTGTTTGTAGTTTACTTTATTAACTTTTTCCTGGTTAACACCTTGGAGGCCTCTGACCCAATAAATTACTGAGTCAAGAGGGCCACGGGTGTGGTCTATCAGATATAAGTTACCTGAATCTATATTGATAAGCTACTACTGCAACCGCTAATTTTGGCCAAAATCGACGGTTGCACATCACACGCCTCATCAGAGCAAGGGCAACCTAATATGATATCATTATTTGCTTGGCCTGGCACAGCTACAATCTAATTACATTGCCAACATGTGCGAGTGTAATATGATGCCTCTATCTGATGCACGTTGGGCATATTATTAATGCCCCTATGATAGCGTACTGAAAGGAAAGAGCTTGCACACTTAATGGACAACCACAAACTACCATTTTTTGCGCTCTTAAGACCCGACCCTAGGGTCTGGAAAGTCGACGCATTCACGATCAACGATCAGGTGGACCCACTTCATGGACTATGCTTTCCCACCGTTCGCTCTGATGCCGTGAGCACTGAGTAAGGTGATGTACGATCAGTGTCCCATGTTTCTTCTCTATCCGCGAATCCCTTGTGTCGCAGGCAGCTGCCCAAATGTATGCTTCCAGACTTGGAATGTTCCGAGACTGGTGGCAAGATAGATCGCATAGATCTGCACACGGTGACGTAGCAGATTTTTTGTTGGTCCAGTTTAACCTGAATAAATCTATTAATACAGTCAAGGGGTTCAGGATAGCCATAGCAGCTATCCACCGGGGCTTTGTAGATGGCTCAACGTCACCGACGCACAGCCTCTGGAAAGACTGATTAAAGGAGTGTTTTTACAAAGACCTTTGGAACCTCGCTCCCCCTTGGGATATGCTGGTGGTTCTCGAGACATTAGCACGGGCTCCTTTTGGAGCCTTTGCTAGAATGTCCACACAAGGAACTGACGATCAAAACGGTATTTTTACTCTCTGTAGCTCTGCTAGACGCAGAGGCGCCATTCACGCGCTTAAAGAGGGCCATATTTGCTTCGAATCGGGGGCGTTCGACTTGTGCCCGACCCGGCCTTTTTAGCCCAGAATCAGACAGAGTTTTTACCAGAATCCATTTTCCTTTGTTGCTCACCACGTTTTCTGACACGGCAGAGGACAAGACCTGGTGCCCTGTTCGATGTCTCAAGCACTATATTAAACCTATGCAATCCTTTGGAATGACGTCACCGCCTTATTCGTGTCCTTACAAAATCCACATTGCGCTGCTGCGCGTGATACGATTTCACGTTGGATTGTTCAGGCAATCACGTACAATAAATCCGTGTTATTCACGGAACATTCGGTTGAGGAACATCAGGCACGAGGCATAGCTACATCATTCACGCGCTTGGGCTCAAAGAGGGCCATATTCGTTTTGAATCGGGGGCGTTCGACTTGTGCCCGACCTTCTTAGCCAAGAATCAGACAGAGTTTTTGCTGGAATCTATTTTCCTTTGTTGCTCACTACGTTTTCTGACACGGCAGAGGACAACGCCTGGTGCCCCGTTCGATGTCTCAAGCACTATATTAAACGTATGCAATCCTTTCAGAATGACGTCACTGCCTTATTCGTGTCCTTATCAAATCCACATTGCGCTGTTACGCGTGATACGATTTCACGTTGGATTGTTCAGGCAATCACGTACAATAAATCCGTGTTATTCACGGAACATTCAGTTAAGGCACATCAGGTACGAGGCATAGCTACTGTACATCATTTGCGCTTTTTGGTGAGGTTCCTCTCACGAATTTCGGCAGCTGTTTTGGTAAGTTTAATTTGTTTCTTTTACTAACGACAAATTTTGGCCATTCAGACTCTTTTTATTTCGTTTATTCCAACTAACGAAACTTTGCCATTGTTTTGGCAATTGTTCTTTCGTCATTTTACTAACGGAATTTTGCCGATCTTGGGCAGCTTTTATTTCGTTTATGTTTTACTAACACGCTTCTGCCGCAGTTCTGGCAGCTTCTGCTTAGTTTAACTTTACAGACAGTTTGATCCCTAAACTGTTCTGGTTCTCTGACGAACCTGGTGAGTTTTCGTCATGGTCTTTTGAGCGTTGTTTACAGTTTGATTCTGTTCACTAACGGATTGTTTGCAAGTTTTCGTGGATGATTAACTTTGTTCTGTAGACGTTTTATTTCGGTTATTCTCAACAGAGTGCTCTCTTTTCTCTTGTTAAAACTAGCAGTGGGTCACTATTTTTGATAGTTCCTATTCGGAGGTCTTTCGTCCTTAAGAGGAGAAGAAATTTTGTCCTTTACGCAGGATTAAGACTAGTTCGAGTTTTAGTACCAGCCTTTAGAAAATTGTGCTGCGACCTGAACTCCCTTTCTATTCTCGGTTGCAATCTAATTGCATATTCATAGCATGGAAGGTAAAGTATAACTAGAAGTAAATTTACCCCTCTAAGTGTAGCGGGGATATTTACGAGAGTTATACTTGCCTTTCATGCATCCTGGCCCGCCTCTCATCTCGTTCAGGCCTCAGTGGAATGTTAAGTGAGGGTTAGTAGAAGTTATATGGAGGTCAGGACTGGGCTGGTAACTATGTTTTTAAAGTTGGTTAGAAGTGCGTTAAAATCAGGTCATGTGACCAGATTGCATATTCATAGCATGGATGGTAAGTATAACTCTCGTAAATGTCCCCGCTATGCTTATCAGGGTAAATTTGTAAATGTCTATTCATCATTTTATAAAGTGGTGCAGCATATTGTTATCAAAATTTTTGAGCCTTTGCCACACCCCCAATAAAATTCTAGCAGAAACAGACTTTCCCATCAATTTCAGTGATTGAGATTTAAGGAAGATGTTTGCCCAGTCATACATCACAAATTCTGCATAAATTAGAAACGAATCTAGCAATGAGCAACCAAAACCCTAAACTTTATGTGCTATTGTCAAAATTCCCAATCAAAAACCTATCAAGTTTTGGTTTCTTGTTTTGATCTTTTCTGTAGCTAATGCACTGCAGTTATGGCAATAACAATTTTGAATACTGTCGTGGAAAATATATCATAACAAAAAAATTGTGAAGTTCTGGTTACGGTGCAACATTTACACTCAGTTCTGGTTAGAACCGTAACCTGCACAAATCTTAAGTTCCGGCCCATCTCTAATAGTCAAGGTGAGAAAGGTACAAAACTTGAAAGACGGAAACAACTTTTTACAGGTATCCTACACAGCCATACAAAACACCAGACCCTCAGAAACGGGCTACATGGATATAATTTTGCAGGTCCAATTCTAATCTTCAGTCAGGTAAACTAACATTCGAGTCGCAGTAGTAATAAAGTAGGCTCTTACTTATCCTCATGTAGTTTACCTCCAGCTGTTTTGTCTTTGTAAAATTGTACATCCCTCCCTGTTTCTTCACCTATTGGTAGCATGATGCTGAGAAATGCAATCATTGCTGTTTCTAAAATCCTTGCAGTTTGTCAAGCACTATATTTCTGCTTTATTTCAGTAAGGAGCTTCATGCAAGCCACCCAAATAAATTCAACAATTGATTGTTGAGGAATATCTCCTTTACTGAGCTACTAGAATGAGTGACATTGTACTCTCTAAAAGAAGTAAAACTTTGGAAAGTGCAGTAAAGCTTGGCTTAGCGTCCCAGGTTCAATTCCAGCTGGGTCTTGTGATGTAAATAATCTTGTTGGGACATTATAAGTTTTGGTGATTTTGGTACACCAACCAACCAAACCTAGATTGGATATAATGGTTTGCAGAAAATCAATAAAAGTTCAGGAAGCAAGTACATCTATCAGTGAGTTATGATTAAACACTGATTCAGCTCATAATGCATCTTGGCAGATGCTGCTTAATTGAATTCATGACATATTCTAAGCTTGAGATATACTGAAGGTGTACAGCATTTTCTTAGGGAATTTTTAGAAATACAACTAATTTTTGCAAGATTATGGGGAATATGTGGTACAAAAATTGACAACCCAACAGTCCTTGTTTGCAAATTGTCAGCATATCTTTCCCCCTCCCCATTTGGAGATATTTATATATATATATATATATATATAAATATATATATATATATGTATATAATATATATATATATATATATATATATATATATATATATATATATATATATATATATATATATATATATATAAAAAAGCCATAATGCCATTTATTCCCTTATCAATTATTGGCATAAGTGCAAATCTGACAAATTTGTATGAAACTTAAAAAGCAGTATTTGCAAATAAATGTTGATCCAACACAGCGTGATGTTTGTTTGTATTTTTGTGAATCCACATTTGGTAATATGAAAACACTTTAAACCTATATTTGCTCCAGCTATTTATATATCTGTACAAGAGCTGCAAAAAGGAGACAACATCATCAAAATAAGCTTCTTAATATATGTTTATTTTTTGGTAATCATATCTGAAGAGTCATAAACACAAGCCAAAATCTGACATTTTCTGGAACACATGATGTAACTCATCAGTAACTCTTATCCTTCTATTATAATGAAAAAATACTGCTCACTTTTTGAAATTTAAACCATATAGAAATGGAATGAAAAGATTGCCCTGTACTGCTTTCCAGTGTTAAAATGTAACATAGAGAACCACCCAATTAAGTCTAATGTTAAGATTATCAGAAGATTGAAGCTTCATTGAGAGCTTGTCTTTTACACTGCACACCAGTAGTATGGTGGGCCCGCAGTTCGGCCACTCAAAAAATAAATTTGGATTATTTTTATGAAAACTGAAAACCTACTATTTCCAAAGACCCTACAGAACTTTCAAAGTTTCTCTTTTTCAAAATGATGACAATTTATTAAAATTTAGTGGTGTTTTATCAAACTATTGCTGAAAAGAGTGATGAGTTCAGTTGGATTTGAAACCTGATAATTGCTCTCAATTTTATTCATGTGTGATAAATAATGCCGATATATTCAGTTGTACTAAAAGTCTTGATTTGGACAAATCACTGATAATAAATGGTTCATAACTGCACAAGTATGAATAATCTAATCGAGTCAAATTAATCATTTCTTAATCGTTAAAGAGTTTTGCAGTGCTTTGGCCATGGTGGGTAAAATCAAGCAATTTAGGTCATGGATGAAGGGGGTGGACAAAATTTGGGTAACCTACTACACATATTTTAAAAAGCTGACCCTTTCAAGTTTCACATCATGGCATGGAGGTATAATCCTTGTATTACAGCTCCATGGTAAACCATTATCAGGTCACCTCCCTTTTCATTTAATTGAAGGAGGTTTTAGCAGCTTACATATATTCTACATGGATTGGATCCTTTTTTTTTAATTTTAAAAGAAACTGAAACTATGGCTAAGACATAGAACATGTGCTTAATTAAAAAGTGAAGATACTATTTAGCCTCACAAAAATGATGTATTTCTAAGAAAATGGCTGAAAATGCCTCATGACTTGTCCTTCTTAAAATTTGTTCCAGCAAATCATAACCACAAACTTACTGTAGCAAATAGTGAGACCACTTATCTTAAATAAAATAACCACACAATAAGGACTTCATCCATTGCTAATATGATACTCAGCACCAACTTCCACAACAACTAAGGTTTTTAGAATAAAGAGGAAAAATCTGACCTGACCTGGTTGTGTATCAGGTCGTGTCTGACTGTTTGAAACTTTCAGGAGCGGAACAACTAATGTCTCACATACATGTGAATGTCCAAACTTGGTCCTACATTATTATAAGATTTCCGAAAATGGATTAAACTGCTCAAAATCTTCTCCTGCTTTGGAGTTCAGTACACTTATATCAAAACCATATATTACAAACCAAAAATCAGTACAGGATGAAAATCAATAAAAATTAATTAGCCAAAATACAAATGTACACAAAATTAAGCAGTGCACTATCATCCCATTCCTTCCAAAGATGATATTTTATCCATATTCACCACATGCGACCCATGCATACAACTGCAAAGGTATGGACATGTAGAGGCAACATTAGCCAAATTGTTTCGAATTTATTAATAACCATGAAGTAACAACTCATAAAAATCGGAAGGATTTTTAATTCATGGGCATTGATATGCACATTTTTATGCAAATTTGTAAAGTATTACAGGGCTACCTTGGTATTTTCTGATGTAGATCCTTTTGTTTTAAATAGTGAATCATAATTCTTTGACAACGTTGTGTCTTTACCATACCCCCATCAAATTATAGCAGGAAAAACCATTCCTTCAAATTTCAGTAACTGGTTTTAGGAAAATAATGAAGAGAATAACAAACATACATTACAAATTTACATTAAAACTTGATGTGCAGTAATAACTAAAAACACTTATTTTTAAAGTTGAAAAACTTACTATGATTTTAACACTCCTTCCACCAGTATAGAACTTGCTACATGTCCATACAAATAGGCGTAGGAATATGTTCTTCATTGAGGGCGGGCACAAAGATATGCTACAACATTAGTTCAATGGCAAAAAAATTGACTTAATTGAGGGGGCACCACATAGGTCACTGCAACATTGGGGGGCACATGCCCCCGGTTCCTACGCCCATGTACATATACCTTTAAAAACATAAGTTAGGTTTAAAGGTCCAAGTATATCTATCAACTCTTTTCTTTTTCAGCCACTATTTCAAAAGTCTAAGAACAGTCCAAAAAGTTTGATAATAGCATTTTACAATCTCTGAGAACTGGTAGACCTTTTATGCAATTCTTTAAATATCTTTCCAAAATATTACTTGTTAACAATTAAAAGGTTAACGATTTGACTTAACAATATAATAGCTGAGGTCAAGAATGCCAAAGGAAAGTGAATGAGGGTAAGATTTGAGCAAGAAAATATAGGGAATGTGCAGTGAGAGATAATGAAGATCAGGGATGGCTGCACTATGGCTAGCCTCTTCTTGGTTAGGTCTTAAATTCCATCATAAAAGTTGGTCAGGCCCATAGGGTACATAAATCTCACATACCTCCATATAATTCATATCAAACTGGGAAATTTGATTGAGGAACCCCTCCTCATGTATATGAAATCTCATTGTGAAGAGAATAATTTGACATCAATACCCTGACTATTTAATGTGCATATATGGGAAATGTTCTCACAGAAGCTCAAAATCTTGAATTGATCCAATTCATTGAGGAAGCTCAAAATCTTGAATTTATCCAATTCATTGAGGAAGCTTATAAATCTTCATTTGATGCAATTCATTGAGGAAGCTCAAAATCTTGAATTGATCCAATTCATTGAGGTAACTAAAAAATCTTGATTTGATTTAATTCATTGAGGAAGCTCAAAACTCTTGAGGATCAATGTTTCACAAATGTTACCTTTCATCACATCAAACTACTCTTTGTGCATAATGTTTTTCAGTCATGTCAAATTCAGAGGTATCTACTTTCAGAAGTATAAAGGATAGTAAAAATAATAATAAGGTTATGTACAAAATTACCTCTTTGTATTGAAATATTTAAAGGTATATTCCCATGGTTTTTTGTCAAATTTTATTTGAAAGAGCATACTTTTTGAGCCAATTTGGTACAAATATCAGGTTGATATCATATTCTGTTCAGGAGATATGGATTTTTAAAGATTTCCCAATTGCATTTTAAAAGTTTTTGTACAGTATAATGAATTAGTGTTTGACGGTGTCATAAGAGGCAATTCCATTGCAAATAATTATGTATTTCTTTGATCGTTAATTGGTTGATTCTGTATGATTAGAAACAATTTTCGAAAACATATTGAAGTAGGGTATATTTGGCAATATACATAAATACCCAACTTTAATCAATTCATTTTTCTAGCAGGTTTTATTAATAAAAAAAGGATAATAGATTTTAATGAAATACATCAAGTTTGTGGGAGAATGTGGCTGTGATGTCATACCGAGACTTTCCCTATTCGTTTTATTGGCATTTTTTGGGAACCTTAAGATTTGAATATCTCCTGGTAGGAATAACTTATCAACATGATTTTTGTATTGAAATTGTTTCTAAAAATGTTCTTTCTTATAAAAGGTTACAAAAAACAGGGAAATATTCCTTTAAGCAAACACAAATCTCAATCTAAAAAAGACAAAAAAAAAAAGGAAATAGAAAATTATGAACAAAACGCAAAAAAGAGTGGCTGATTGTGGCAATTTTGCTATCATGAATTGTGACCTTCATCGTTTCTTTCCCTGAGACTGCTAGTAAGACCACAAGAGCTCAATTATTCATAATCAAGACATGAATAATTCAGCACACAGTGTTGCATCATTTTCAATATTCACAAATTTCAACTTACAATCCAACTGTTGGGAAAGTTCAATTGATTAGGCTGCTGTAATTTTGGGCATGAACTTGCAGTCATTCAGCAAAAAGATTTCCTTCCTCCAGCCTGATTTTTCATTGAACACCTGAGCTTAAGGATTAGTTTAGTGGTCAGAGAACTTCAACTTGTATGAATGAAAACTTGAAAAGTTTTCAGTCACATTTGTGAAGAAATGACTACTGTGGAAATTCTACTGTAGATGCTTGACACCCCCCTACACGGTTTTAGTAATATATCTAGAGAGGATTAAACTATATTTTTTACTAATTGATTTTTTTTCTTCAATCTTTTCAGGATGTCAATGATAATAACTTTACTAGATTCTGTTTTATAACTACTTTCCTGACATACCCAATGGGTCTATGAGCCACAACATCTCAGGAAAAAAACCAAATTTACCCCGCTAAGTGTAGCGGGGATATTTACGAGAGTTATACTTACTTCCATGCAATAAATATGCAATCTGGTCACATGACCTGATTCTAACGCACTTCTAGCCGACATTAAAAACATAGTTACCAGCCCAGTTCTGACCTCCATATTACCTCTACTAGCCCTCACTTAACATTCCACTGAGGTCTGAATGAGAGGGAAGGCGGTCTTAACATTCCACTGAGGTCTGAACGAGATGAGAGGCGGGCAGGGATGCATGGAAGGTAAGTATAACTCTCGTAAATATTCCCACTACACTTAGAGGGGTAAATTTACTTCTAACTATACCTTACCTTCCATGCTATAAATATGCAATCAGATTGCAACCGAGGATAGGAAGGGATTTCAGGTCGCAGCACAATTTTCTAAAGGTTGGCACTAAAACTTGCACTAGTCTTATCCTGCTTAAAGGACAAAATTCCTTCTCCTCTAAGGAAAAAAAACCTCCGAATAGGAACTATCAAAAATAGTGACCCGCTGCTAGTTATAACAAGAGAAAAGAGAGCACTCTCTTGAGAATAACCGAGGTAAAACGTCTACAGAATAAAGGTTAATCATCCACAAAAACGTGCAAACACAATTCGTTAGTAAACAGAACCAAACTGTGAACAACGCTCAATAAACCATGACGAAAACTCACCAGGTTCGTCAGAGGACCAGAGCGGTTTAGGGATCAAACTGTCTGTAAACTTAAACTAAGCAGAAGCTGCCAGAACAGCAGCAGAACCGTGTTAGTAAAAGATAAATGAAATAAAAGGTGCTGAAGATCGGTAAAATTCCGTTAGTAAAACAACGAAAGAACAATCGGCAAAACAACGGCAAAGTTTTGTTAGTAGGAATAAACGAAATAAAAAGGGCCTAAACAATTGCCTAAATTTTCATTAGTAAAAAGAAACGAATTAAACTTGCCAGAACAGCAACCGAAATTCGTTAGCGAGCAATTAAGACGTTAAGAAATTTAAAGTAATAACTCCAACAGAATGAGAAAATGTGAATAATTGAAAATGAGAATATTCACCTCAAGAAAGGGGTGGTCCTCCTCTTAAAAGAACGGCCCTTGCAACTCCGCCTTGATAGTCTGGTATATCCTTCAGATATGCGGAGACGAACGTGGCTGGTGTTTTCCATACCGCAGCACGAAGAATCTTGTTGAGGGGAACCCCACCAAAAAGCGCAATTGATGTAGCTAAGCCTGATGTACCTGATGTGCTTTAACCGAATGTTCTGTGAACAACGCGGATTTATTGTATGTGATTGCTAGAACAATCCAACGTGAAATCGTATCACGCAAGACGGCGCAATGTGGATTTTGAAGGACACGAATAAGGCGATGACGTTGTTCCCAAAAGATTGCGTACGTTTAATATAGTGTTTGAGACATCATACGGGGCACTAGGCCTTGTCCTCTGACGTGTCAGAAAACGTAGCGAGCGACGGAAGGAAAATAGGTTCTGGTAAAAACTTTTGTCTGATTCTTGGCTAAGAATCAGACAAAGCGAATATGGCCTTCTTTGAGCGAAAGCGCGTGAATGGCGCCTCTGCGTTAAGCAGAGGAGAGTAAAAATACCGTTTTGATCGTCAGTTCTTTGAGTGGACATTCTGGCAAAGGCTCAAACGGAGCCCGTGGTAATGTCTCGAGAACCACCTGCATATCCCAAGGGGAAGCGAGGTTTCCAACTGAAGGTCTTTGTAAGAACATTCCTCTAATCAATCTTTCCAGAAGCTGTGCATTAGTGACGGTCGAGCCATCTAGAAAACCCCAGTGGATCGCTGCTATGGCTGTCCTGAACCCCTTGACTGTATTGATGGATTTATTCAGGTTAAACTGGACCAACAAAAGATCCGCTACGTCACCAGAAACCGATCTATCCTGGCACCAGTCTTGGAACATTCCGAGTCTGGAAGCATGCATCCCTAAAGTGGAAGACCTCCGGCTTCAGGCTGCCATTGGGGCAGCTGCCTCCGAAAGACCCTGCGACACAAGGGATTCACGGATAGAGGCCACACAGTCAAATGGAGTGCTCTTGGATTGTGGTGCAGTTTGCTGGAGCCACAGATGGCCAGGCCAGTTGGGAGCTACCAGAAGAAACATGGGACACCGATCCTACACCACCTTGCCCAGTGCTCTCGGTACCAGAGCGAGCGGTGGGAAGGTGTAGCCCATGAAGTGGGTCTACCTGATCGTGAATGCATTGACTTTCCAAACCTTCTGGTCTGGTGTCAGAGCGCAAAAAATTGGTAGCTTGTGGTTATCCACGGACGCGAACAGATCTACATCCGGGAAACCAAAGGTCAACCAGATCGCCTCGGCCACCCACGGGAGGATGGCCCATTCTGTGGGGGCTTCTTGGAGACGGGATAACAGATCCGCTATCGTGTTCTCCTTGCCTGGCAGGTGGACTGACTGGAGTGTGACCTTGTTCGTCATGCACCAAGACATGAGGGACTTGGCTAGGATCTAAAGACTCCTGGACCTCGTGCCTCCCTGTCTCTTGATAAATGCCACTACCGTGGTGTTGTCGGTGCATATAAGAACAGTCCTGTTCTGAACCCATGGTAGGATATGAACAAGAGCCCAGCGTACTGCCTCTAGTTCCAACAGATTGATGTGCTGACCGCACCAAGTGTCCATCTAAAATCCTGCGACTTGGAACCACGTTAAATGCGCTCCCCACCCCGTCAAAGACGCATCGGTCACCACTGACACTAAAGGTCTAATGGGTGGAAAAATCGTTCCCTGTGACAGGTGAAAGTAGACGCACCACCACCAAATGTGGGGGCCCACCGCCTGCGTACCGGGGACGAGGACACTATGGTCTCTCCTGGATGGTATGAAATGATTCAATAGATGAAATTGTAGATCCCGCATGTAAAACCTGCACATGGGGACTACATCTACTAGGCTGGCTAGGTATCCTAAGAATACCAGCCAAGTTGAATGTGAATGTGTACGTAATTCCCTCGAATTGGAACGACAGAAAACGCCAGAGTTCCTCGAGCATCTGCACATAGAGATATGCGTCCGCGAGGTCAACGGAGGTGGCCCACAGGCCCTTGTCAACTGAAGGAGGATGGAGTGAAGTTTCCATTTTGAACTTCAATGGACGAATGAACCTGTTGAGTGGTCTCAGATTGATTATCGAGCGCCACTTATTCTCCTTCTTGGGGGCCAGGAAAAACGTGGACATTACGAGGTTCCTGAGAGGATTCGAAATGGGGGTGATGGCGCTCTTTGCCAGCAGCTCCCCAATTTCTGTCCTAAACAACTCTGCGTGGTCGCTCAAGTGAGGCGTGGGGGTGAGGCAAAAGACCCCCTTGGGGCGGGGTAGTCGTGAACTCTAAACGGTAACCCTGCCAAATGGTTCGTAGCACCCATTTGTCTGTGGTGACTCTCTCCCATGCCTCTGAAAATTTCCCAAACGCCCCCCGATTGGAACACCCGTCAACGAGGCGTCGGGGGTGGGTCAAAAACGCTGTCCAATGCCCTTCCTCCTCCCTCGTGAGGAGGAGGTACCCGCTCTGTGTGCAGAGGGGCAGGAGCGTTGACTGGTCTCTGCTATGTTCACTATGCCGGTCCACGCAGTGGACTTCTGGCGAGAGGAAGAAGCTGTATAGGGTCCCGTTACTGCATTACCGCAACGATGGACCCGTCGCTGGTTAGAGGCACTCCAGCCCCGTAGAGGGGCCGAAGGACGGCGACGTGTGGGAAGAGAAGAAAAAGACTTCTGTTGGTAAGTAACGAAGGTCCTTCTGAGTGGCGTCAAAGAGTGCAAGGAGAGGGAGAACATTCTTGCGCCTCTCCCGGACTACCTTTGCGGAGGCTTGGGCGAGTTGGTCAACTGTCGCGTCGAGCAAATCCGAGAATCCGGTTAACAAAGGCGCTGTCTTTGTAAGGACGTCGGCTGGTAGATGCCTATGCAAAACCGAGTCTAAGCCCTCTGTCACCCATACGGCAAGGGCTTGGTATTTAAAACCCCACCGTAAGGCCCGGTCAACAGCTGTTAGGAAATATTCCCCCGCTTGACCGCAGAGTTAAGAATTTTCTAAGCCCTGGCCATGGGGCTGGACACCGCTGCAGTGTCGCTGGGGTGTTTATAAGCACCTGATAGGCAGCTGGTTGGACATGCCTGGCCTTGTCAAGTTCTTTGTTATAGGCTGTCCATTCCGTGTCCGGGGTCCTGGCCCAATGGCGAACCCTTGTCACTAGGTAGGCATCAATGGGAAACTGTCTAGCCATTGACTGTGGGCCAGCCTCTATGAGAGGTGCTTCTGCAATATCTAGCTTGATTTCCCATTCTAGAAGGTCAATAAACTGGGCAACCCGCTCCTCTTGTAAAAGGGGGTCCACTGGGAGGGGGGATGGCGGGAAGAGGACCTTGTCTGGTATGTGGTAGGATACGAGGGTCTTATCTAGTGCGGTTTGCATTGTTGATGCGGCACTGGGGACGGCTTGAACCGGGGCGGCGGGAGAAATCCCCCGTTCTGGGGGGGTGGTCCCGTGCCGTGGGGGTGTCCAGAGTCTCCACCGGAGGGTCCATATCGTCCAAAAAATCAACTTCCTCTCCCGAGGAATAGATGTGGAGGGCATCCTCCTCCGAGACCTCAGGGTCGAGGGAATGCCATGCAGCGGCAGTGGCAGCTGCCGGGGGGCGAGGTGCAGGAGGTGGTAGCCTCCTCTCCAGCGCCTGGGACACCAAAGTCTCAAGTGTTTTCTTGAGTGTGTCCTGAAAGGTGGGATCCTCGAGGGGGTTTCCCCTGTGTCGCTTCCTTCCCCTCCGCCTGGGTTCAGGGGAGGATGAGGAAGAGAAGGAAGAGGACTGGTGATGTCTACTCTGTCCCCCCTTGTATGCACTATCTTGTTCCGTCTCTCCCCCGGGGTCTGCCTCGTTCAGGAGACCTCATCGGGGGAATGAGGGGGTTCTGCTCCACCACAGCCATTTGGCACTAATGGGGTACGTGTTAACGCACGCCTGCTCGGCTGCGGGGCCCCCGTTGTCGGGTGCCTTGCTGAAAGTGGGTGGAGGCCCCGCCCCCCGGGCGTGAGGGGGCTGCGGATTACGGATGGGTGGCCGTGGCGGGGAAGACGAAAAAAGCCTATCTGACCATCGCTTCTCCACTCTCTTGCCTGCTTTTTTAAAGTGCCGGTCGCTGTGGAGTCTGTGCTCCGACCACGCCGCTTGATCCCAGTCGCTGCATAGAATACAAGGGTTGGACTCGCAGCATAATCTACACGCGTAACACGTGAGATGGATGTCACCACAGCATAATTTAAAGGAGCGTTTACATGCTATACATCTTGGGTGCGTAACGCACGACACTCCGGGACCTGTCCTACGTGTCCATGATACTGGTGAAAATAATTGCAGAACTGTAACGTTCAACGCGAACAATCTTAAAAATGGCATTCACACGGCCGTGGAACTGCGTAGCTAATGGCTACGGGACCAAGAAGAAAATAGCTCTCGTGGTGCTATACTTCTTGCAAAGATTGTCACTTGTCACCTAACCACGTAGCTTCATAGCTAGTGGGTGTAATTCCGGATTAAACTTATGGTGTACATTATCTCGTCACAAAACTATCGAGCCGTACGGACCCGTTTACCGGAGCCGTAGGCCACATCTCAATAATCTTATCGAGAAGGGGGCGCTTCTTTATAGTAGCTTATTCTAAGTGATGTCTAGGACACCACGTAGCTTATCAATATAGACTCAGGTAACTTACGTCTGATAGACTGCACCCGTGGCCCTCCCGACTCAGTAATCTATCGAGTCAAGAGGCCTCCAGGGGGTTAATCAGGAAAAAGTTAACAAAGTAAAGTACAAACACAGGCCTCCACAACTCAGTAATTCATCCAGAAGGTGGCCCTCGCGCAAGTAAAAACTCTGATACTAATTAATTTATGTCGCCTCTTGGCGTTTATCTTAAATTAGAAATACATATATATATGAATGCATACATATACACTTACACCAAGACGCCCCTGGGGGGGGGGATGTACCTACGACCCTTTGTCAAATATAGAGAGGCAAGCCACAACAATTTAGTACATTTAAAAATATTATTGGAAAAATTATATCTGAATTTTTTTTTAAACCTGAGAAAATGCACTGAACGTAAATTATTTAATAGCGTAGGGGTAGCGTGTAAAACACGAACCACTGAGTAACTTGGCGTCTGTGGAGATAAAAACAAAAGATTAGATCTCCTGTAAAGAAGACGTCGGAGAGACCCCCTCAAGGTCTCTCCAACGCCCCAAAATTAAAGCTTGAAAATTAAAAGCTTTTTTTAATTATATGCTAGAAAAACGAATACACGATATGTACTGGTAACAATATATAAAATATAGGCTCTCTTGTAACAACTGTAGCTCCTTGCAGCTGTAAGAAGCCGACTCCTCGAACACCCTGTGGTGATGTCGACCCAATACGTGTGCGCCAACATCGATTGAAGAAATTGGCCTAAAGCATACGAGAACCTGTACTGAAGATATTCTAACATGCAAATACAATGCATAGTATGACGCTAGGCTCTCCTCGTGGAAGGGCAGGGCCGAGGGTGAAAAACACTTAAACCCTGGGGCAAGAGGTCCACTAGACAGGCACCCTAGGGCCTAAAAACACCCACCGCGAGAGTGAAACTCTCTCGAACTAGCCACCCGCTTTGTACGGATGAAGACAAAAACACTCTATCCTAAGTGTAGGCTACACAGGAAAGTCCTGTGAGTCGGACTGAAGAAATCCTACACCCATGGCTACCTCGTCTTACCTCAGAAGACTTGAAAAGGCGAACCGGATAAAGTAGAGCAGCGTAAAAACCTGCATGGTAGAAGCTGCAAGGGAGAAAATTGTTAAAAAAAGTTTAAATTGATAAAATAAGTGAGGATTAGTAGAGGTAATATGGAGGTCAGGACTGGGCTGGTAACTACGTTTTTAGGTCGGTTAGAAGTGTGTTAGAATCAGGTCATGTGACCAGATTGCATTTTTCAACAATCTATTCTCTTTCATGAAAGATGGACTTTTGACCCATGAACTTCTCCTTTTATTCCTCTGCTCTTTTCAATGTAAGCAAAGTTTTATCTGGAATGTGCCCTGTAAAGTCTACCCGCTAGAGAGGAAAAGTATTTACATAAAATGTAGTGTTCCGAAGAAAATATTTTTTCAATACAAGATAAATTCAATTTGCAGTTTCTTTGTAGATCAGCCTAAACAGGTAAATTCAAAATAAATAAAAAAGTTGCAAACAGGTCAACACCATTATACTAAAATACTTCCCTTAAGCTTTCAAACCAAATCAATGATTGTACACTGTATCTTTAAGTCTCAAATGCTGACATTTTTTTGAAATACCTTTGTGCACACCAGACAAAATGGTGTTAATCAAAGCACCAAATAAAGTATTTCTTATTGCCTTTACAAAAGCGATTTGCAACTTGGCTTAGAAAAAACAGCAACTATCAATAGTTTGAATTTGACAGCTGATAAGGGTCTTGCATTCATCCATAAAAATAAATAAGTTTGATATAATTATCCATTCATTTGCTTGAGACCAAAGTAAAGCACCCAACCATATGGTTAAAATTGTTATTGGATGACATGAAGTCCACTGTAAGCAACTTAGTGGCTAATGCGAGGATTTGCATTGAAAATGGATATGAGTTTAGGACTGATAGCCACTCATATCAAAACCGGCAGCAAATGCCTAAAGTTTAACAGTCTCTTCCAAGAACAATACTTTTTTACTACATATATCAAGGTAGTAGGAATGTGTACTCTAGAATAGTCAGTATACATGTATGACAGTACTGGATATCTGCTGAATGGGACGTCAGTTATACCTCCCCTGGGATACAAAATCCTCAACAAACTATTTTCATTCCCCTTAAGCTTCCCAAGCTTTTCCCTCACTTAACAATTTATTTATACATGAAAGTATGCAATAAAAATCTTCTATTTTCACCCCATATTGGTACAACACAAACTTTTAAACTATCCATATTTACATTTACAATTACAGATCTGCCACTTGATTGGCCAGTTTTACTATGCTTCGATGGGTATGGCTAGTCCCTGTCAAATGAAAGAATATTGCCTAGGTGTGGTGTGGAAATTTCCCAGCTTATCCAAACTCATCTGAATATTTCAATTTAGATGAAACAAACTCAGGAACTTGTTTCCTTTACCTACATATCATAGAAAGGCAAAGTTGCCAGGGCCATTTAACTTTGTTACTATCAAATTCTGAAATGTACTGATATTAAGAAGATGTTTTTCCACAAATTTGCTACATCTCCAAAATGACTTTTTGTCATTTAAAAACAAAATTGCTCTCTTAAGTGTAAAAATGCTATCTCACTGGTGATTTTGGCCTTTTGCTTGATCCTTGCACCCTTTTGGACTATTCTTCGCTGGAACCGGAAACTTCACAAAGAATATCCTACCTCCACCGTGGTTGTATAATTGTTACATTTTATTAGAAAAATACCTTGGTGAACAACTTCATATTTAAAGTGGTACAAAAGAATGAAAAAAGATGTACAAAAAAGTGTTAAATTTCAGGACAAAAATAAAACAAATTTAAAAACAAACAGCACACTACAAACATTTTTAGGCTTAAATACATTACTCTAAAAAGTGGTATTCAGGAGAAAAAATAAATAATTGTGTTATACACTACTTAACATGAAGTTGTATACATACAGTGTAGTATGCGCTTTACCCACAAATTGAGCAGCAGGATTCTTCAAAGTAAAGGCTTTTGGAGTATTTCCTCTTGTCCTCACAATGTTTTACTTTTAATTTTGAAAAGCACATTTTTATCATTAGGAGGACATCAAAGATATACTTGCAAAACAGTTTCTTCAAAAGGTTCTCCACACAATTCCTTATAATTTCATTGCAATTAATGAAACTCATAACAATGTTACAAACAGCTGATAAGTACACTCCAAAGTTATCACTATTTCAATATCTTAGCTTTCACATATTGAATTAAGGAAATGGATCCTATGACTGAAATAAATACAGCATATAAAATAAATATATGAAAGAACTCTGTACTTATTACACTTTATTATCTCCACTTGGCAGTGAACTCACAGGCTTTGGTTTGGATTTCTTTGAGCGTGCATACACTCTCAAAAACAGTGCTAGGAACACAACAGACACACCCAGAATACCAACAATGGTAACAGGATGCCCATAAATAACACAAGATAGCAATATTGCCAAAGCCTGTCTGGTTGTCATTATAATTGTAAAAATAACAGCTCCAAATTGAGAAATGGTGTAAAAAATAAACAGTTGGCCAGTGGCAGAGCAAATTGAGAGAAGCACAACATGAAGAAAGAAGAGGCTGTACTTTGTCATAAACTCAAAGCCCTCAGTAAACCCACCCTGCTCTAGCAACGACCAGCTTGTTAAGATACAGGAGAAAAGATTGACGCCAAACATCATCTGGATGCTCGACATCTTGTACTGACTGTACAGTTCTGCTTGCCAGTTGGATGTAAAGCTGTCAAACATCATGTATCCAATTAGTATAATGACGCCAGACATGGTGGTCACAGACGAGTGCTTGTCTTGGGTTTGGGACAGCATGAACATGGTCACACCAATTGATATCATGACTGCCGTAACGTACTCATAGTATTCAAATGTTTTCTTTGAAACAACCTTTCCCATGAGCATGACTGGGATCACCTTAGAAGCTTTAGCCATGACCTGAGTTGGGAAACTTACAAATTTAAGGGCCTCATACTGGCACCAGCTGCTTAGGATGTTTGACAGAGAACAGTAGGAGTATCTGTAAAGTGGTGCTGTATGACGAAGCTGACGGGTGACAGACATGATGACTGCTGCTGCCAAGAATGCCAAGATGCGGTTCATAAACACCAGGAACTGGGAATTCTTGAACTTTTCCCCTGGCCTACCTTCTTCTTTACCATACTCATGGGCCATGATCCTTTCTTGCAGGACGCCCCATGTCAGATAAGAACCTTGAAGACCAACCACACAGAACATCAGAATCAAGCTTTTGTGGAACTGTGAAGAGAATATTTGAACATTGGTGAAATAGTCATTGCATTAAAAGATGCACCAAAACTATTTCACAGTAAGAGTTGTAGTGAACAAATTTAGATCCACACATACTATAATAATTTAGAGGCTGCTTTCAAATCATAAAAGACGTGACATTTTCCTAACAGAATCCACTCATACAGGACATCCAAACTAGAAAACACTTACATGAGATAATTTTAATTCAGAACCAAAGAATCTCTTATGTGTAAAGTTCTGACAAACAGTTCAAATTATACATACCTAATGTTAAAAGAGCCAAAATAAAATATCTGTTTAATTCAAATTGCAGACTAGGCATCAGAAAGAAGTGCTGACCATACACATTTAATTACCACTTAAAAAAAAGTAATTTGCAAAAAGGGCCTTTACTGAAATCTTACAGCGAGTTAACAGATCTGAAATAAATAACATATTCTTTCACATTGTCCTAAAAGCAAAAAACTCACACATTAAAGTAAGATAAAGTCACAGTGTTTTTGACTCATTTATCTTTCATGAAGTCCACAAGCAGATAAGTTTCCAATAAGAAAAGTAGAATCAAAAGTTTTTGCAAAACAAAATCAGAAACCTGCATATATTTTATTTTGGCCCAATGATGATGAAAAAGATGGAAATTTGATGTTCGATAATATGACTGATTAATCAACTAAGCACCTTTCCCCAGTAGTATATTGAAAGTGCACAGTTTGGAGGTTAAAAGTACAATATGCCATTTCCATCAATTTAGGTTTCTGAATTGTATTGCTATGCCCTGGGTCACAAATCAAACATAAGTAAAATCTGAACTTTGGTAAAGTCCTTATTTGAAAGCCGCCTTGGAAATGGCTAAGCCTAGAATCAGGAACATCTCAACCAGCCCTCAAATGGAGCAGGGCCGATCAATGGGAGTAAAAGTCATATGTTTCTTTTGTTTCCCAAACCACAAAACTGTATACAGTTTCACCTCTCGAAGGCTCCTTCAATATAACAACTACTTCCACTGTTGTTACATGGTATTTTTAAGGACACAAGTCTGAATATAATGGCATTCCTTTGTAATATAAGTAGTAACTGTAATCAATGCTGGCATTGTTTGTCTTTGCTGCTGGGGAAAGGTAAAATAAACTATGAGCATAGACCTATTTATACCTCAATGTTATGATGCAAAGTTAATCTTGTGAAATGATGTGGTTAATTTGTTGCTTCAAAAATTGCAGACCAAATTTTTAAGCAGTGCCTTTACTAATGAGTGCTCTTACAAATTTACAAACAAAGAAAAAAGGGTTAAGCAGCAGTGAAAGCATTATCAGTCTGTCAGTAGCAAAATTACTAAGTATGGCAAGACAATATTTTAAGGGCTCAAACTAGAAAAGAGAGTATGCATGTAAAAATTTAGTTTTATCCCTGAGGTATATCCTACACTTCAATAAAAAATAATTCATATACTGTACACTGTAAGGGGACATATTTTCAATATTTGAAAGGGCATATTTAATTTCGGTGCGAGGGATTTTTTAAAAACCTAAATTCAAAAATGTAGGAATGGGCAGGTCAGCTTTTCATAAGACCCAACTTATATTCATGGAATTTTCACATGCATACATCATTTTCAAGTTTTCACCCGTAAACCAATGTCTTGCCTTATGTTGCAATTTTTGGTATGATATTTGGGTTGGTTCACACACTTTGGCAAAGATCAGAGAAAAATGATACACAGAGGTGAAAGCTTTATCAGTGTGAAAAAAATCCAATATAGGGCTTCTGATGTTGATGTTATAAGATGGTGTATGCATGTATGGCATGATTTTTTTCTCTTTTAGGATGATATCTGTGTAAAACTTTCTTGAAAATGAAAAGACTTTTATATAAGGAAGTATTAAGATGGTTGTTTTGTTAAAATGACACTTTTCACCTCTCAAAAAGGCAGTTTTTAAACTTGTGGGGTATGCGCCCTCCAGTTTCACTATCACTAGTCATACCTCTCCTTTCTCAGGTGCCAAAGACTTGCTTCCACCTTCCTCTAAACTGGGTTTAATTTCATCTGCTCCAGTAACACATGATTTAACCACCCGATATGTACAATCCTGACCTGCAAAAAGAAAAATTAAAGAGATTCGAATTCATATAATTCCTTCAAAACTTTAATTAAATTTACTTATCACTGAACGATTCCACATAGTCAGTTAAAGAATGATTATTCTACAAATTCTGTATGGACAATCCCTCCAACAATATGCATGTTCTTTTGTGGTGGTGGTGGTGTTAGTTTGGGCTTTTTATGGTGTGACAAAACCTTCTTTGCCTGTTATCTTGATTCGTTATGTTAACTATCCTCACACTTAAGTTCAAATCAAGTTCCATTTGAAACAATGCAAAAATTCTTCAGAGCAAAACAAAATCTTTTAAAACAAAGGAATTGAACAAAGGAAAACAACCATCGTAATTGACATTTTAACTACTGATTTCATAAAACATCACCTAATATCTTTCCAAAAAATGCTGGTAAATCAAAAACCACATATAATATACAGAGACAATAAGAAAATGTAATTCATACTATATGGTGATCAGTTGCTGTGAAATGTATTTTTTAACTTGAGTCAATTCATAGATACATAATACTTGATACACAGATTCATACACAAACTGCACATAATAAAACTTCACTGCAGTAGTTTATATAACATGGACATAAACCCACATGATGAAGCTTAAAGGTATATGGACACGTAGAGGTAACAGTAGCTACAGTACATTGCTTTAAAAAGCTATTGAAAACCATCACAATAGCAAATGATTTTAATCAAAATCAGTTTAACAATGACCATTTTACAGCGTTTTTAAATCTTAGGCATCAATTTGCATATTGAATGCAGATGCACATGTATTACAGGATGACCTTGGTATTTTCTGTTGTAAATTCTTTTGTTTTTTAAATGTATATTATAATTCTTTAAAATAGTGAAGCGAATGCTGACCAAATTCTCCGAGTCTTTATCATAGTACTGAACCTCCAATCAAAATCCAGCAGGAATTTTTTTCCCATCATTTTCAGTGACTAAGACTGAGGAAGGAAATTAAAATATTTACATTTAAAATTTCAGCTGTCTGCCCAGTAATACATCACAAACTTAAGATGAAATAAAAACTGATTTAAATTTTATCAGTCATAACCCAAAAACTTAAGTGTTTTTAAAACTAAAAGTTTTTTCAAAATTAAAAAACTGATCTGCTTAGATTTAAATATGCTTTCAACCAATATAGAAATTGTTACATGTCTATAAACCTATAAGAGAACAATGGCAGATTGCACAATAGCAGCCTTACTGCTTTTGTTTTTAATGACATACTTGGTCCTCTTTTTTGCTATCAGACGTTTGCTACTTGTGCATTACCTCAGTGGCATAAACTTTAGCATGTCCATTCACAAAATTATTATTATTATCATTAATATTATTACTATTATCAAGGAATCTATATGGAGCACATATTTGTACCCAAACATACATTCAATGGCGCCTTTCACGAAAAGCATGAAAAAATAAATGGCATTTTTAATTTCCGTTTAAATGAGTTAAACTTTGTACATTCTCGCACTTCACTGGGAAGGTATTCCATTGTTTTGGTGCATCAACTGCCAACGAGCGATCACCCAGTGTTACACAGCTCGTGGATGGTATCTTGAAATTCTTTTGGCAATTTGATCGTAGGGTATATTGACTAGTGTTTGTATTGACGAACATTTCTTGGAGGTAGTATGTAGATGCATGGCCATTGACACATTTGAAAGCTAAGAAATTACAGTAAATCAGTTTACTGTCTAGAGTCTGGACAATGTTTGGAATTCTGCCAAAATTCCATTACTTGAAAATATAACTAAGGCTGCATTAAAATATACTATACAGCAATTTACACTAATTTTCTTCTTTCATATCACACAAGTATTCTAAATACTGGGATACACAAAATTAATTGTAAATTAATGTTCTTATGTGTTACAATGAAAAGAACAAAAAATTGTTGTGGCATCAAAATATTCTGCAAATTCCATTAATCTCATTGCAGACTTAATTTCTCATTTAAGCACTGTTCACAGCAGAACCAATGAGGTGAATTCATGCAACTTTAGGTTACAGAAATCAGACACGATTTTCAGTTTGCTACAATCAGATGAAAAGCATCTTCTTTCCTACTGCATTTGTATCCACATGGGTAACAAGTACCACCAACATGGTGAATGCTTAGAAAAGACAAATATAAAAAGCTACCATGAAAGTTACGATGAAAAGAAGAAAAAGAGGTCGATGGGAGCATGCATCAACATCAGAAAGATTGTCTCATACCATCCTCACCTCCTCTCTCCAGGTACCCTGATCTCCTGACGTAGGTGATGATGACCCATGCTGGAATGATAACAGATGCGTACCCAAGTAGATTCAGCAATAGACGGATAAACCACAAATCTGTCCATTCATTTTCAGCTGCAAGTTGTGGGTTACCTGCAACCTGAGAGGAACTCAGAAGAGGAAGCAGCAGCAACACAAACCATCTTGTAGTATACCCACATGAAGACATCTTGATAGGATGATTGGAATATCTGAATGAGAAAAGACAGACTAAACATAAGTATGAAGCAACACTGTCTGTATGATCATACTATTCACATTACCAATGGCTAATTGGCCATTGATGTGTCTTTGGAGTCCCCATGCCGAATGCAAAAGGAACCTAGGTATGCATGTTAGTGTGTTTAAATTTATGTATGGTTAGTGTATGTTCACACAATAGATTTCAAGAATGGTACAGCAGAATTGTTTCACATATTGTATATGGATAAACCATTTGTCTACAGTGTATTTGAATATCAAAACTTGACAATAGTTTTCCAATACCAAAGAAAGTGAATTCATGTGATATTTGGCATTTCTATAAGAATAGATTTAGGGTTTGTATGTCTGTCATATTTTCTTTAGTGAATACTTTATTTGTTTAATATTTCAGCATTGTCTATAATATATAATAGGTAAAATTACCATACTGTATTTTCTTTTGATTTGATTCTAATGAAAAATCCAAAACTTTTAGGACTGCTTTGGATATTTTCATGTTTTGGAACCTCTGTTGTGTGATTATCATTCAAGCCTTCGATGGTTTTGAAATTGATGAAAGAGCATTGTTTTCTAAAGTTGTACTTAATCAAAAAGGACTATTACAGGGTGATTGAAGTTACATTTTGAATGGCCTCCCTTTATTCAAAAATTAAGTGTTTTTAGGCCATGATGTTTTAGTCTGGATGCACACTAGTGTTAGAAGGTACATGTATCTGATGGCACAAATGGAGTATGACTAAGATAGGGTGTGGCTGAGAACACCAAAGAAAATTGTGGCGTGACTTACGTTACAAAAACATTGTAAGATGTAAAGATGTAAAAATTTACCAAACTTCATATGAAAATTCTCCAAACCATAGGTTGGGAACAAACAGTTTTATCATCTCAAAGAAAGTAATGTAATACTTAATAAAACTTTTAAAATAAAGATAGAAACAAGTGTGGAACACAACAGTAGCAATGAAATAACTCCATCGTGAGCTGACCTCTGATTACTTTTGAGCCTTCAAGAACAACTTTCTGTGACCTGTAGTGTAGGAAGCTCGAGATCCATCTGTTCTTGCATTCTCTGATTGCTTGAGCTTATAAAGAAGCCGTTTTTGGCCAACCTTGTCGAAAGCCTTGCTGAAATCGGTGACAATACCATCAGTCTATATGTTTTGGAGAGGTGATTGATAAAGCCAAACAGTTGAGAGTTCACAGGATCTCTTTTTCTCTGAAGCCATGCTGTAGTGGGAATAGGATGTTGTTATCATCCCCATGTCTCAAAATGCTGCTAACTTACAGAAAATACAGTGTCTTGGCACCTTTCTTGTAGATAGGGATAATCTTGACTTGGAGCCAGGCTTCAGAAATTTCACAGGTCATAAGTTTGAAAATGGAGCAGAGTAAAGGGGCCACCACAGTTGATAACTTTTTCAGGACTAATACTGAGATACCATCAGGTCCTGGGGCTTAGTGGTCCTTGAGCTTGCTAAGCATCCTACAATGCCAGTGTTATGTCAATATACAGTATTAGTAGTGAAAGTTAAGGTCGTTGGCAAGAGATGGGGAGGTACAGGAGTTTCAGTGGTGATGACTTACAGTAGTTCAGACATGCATTAAAGATATTAGCCTTTTCAGCTGGATCGGTTACTTCTTGTCCTTCTGATTTCAGTAGAGTGATACCACTTGAGACAGATCTGTTGCTTTTCACAAACCTCAAACCTCCAGAATCTTTTCATGCAATCAAACTGATTATGATTACATCATCTGTGAATAAAGATTCCAGATGGTTCTAATGCACCATTCTCATCTTAGCTTGTTAGGCTTAGGCTAGGCTTCAGTAAATCATGATTCATCATGGAGTGAGATTACCTCAAGTTTGTCTTTTCTAGCCATATTGATAACATTTACAGTCCTAAGGTTAAAAGAGTATTGGGCTTAGTTCAAGGATCTTTTACCTGTATGGACATTGTCATATTTACATTAATCTACAAATCAATGATTATCATTCCCTTCTCAAGTACTGTACTTGTGTCTGGAATCCTTTTACGAAATGTGACACTAAGAACTTGAGCAAATTTAAAGAAGAGTAACAAGGATTGTGAAAAATGATTTGTCATATAGCGAGCATTTAATAAAAATGGTATTCCTTCCCTACAATCAAAGGTTGCATTTTACACCAAAATGGCCATTTTTTACACTTTACTAATACATATCTACGTCCAAATAATTGCTTCTAATGTACAAAATAAATATCAGTTACATGTACATGAACGTACGTCCTAAAATTCTGTATAAAATTTACCAAAATACTAAATATACAGTAATTGGTTAATCAAATCATTAAAAATAAGAGTTTTATATTACAATTATAGGTGAAATATGATCAAATACCTAAATGTTTTACCATTTATTCCAATTTGTTGTTCTTCCCTACACATTGTATGTATCACGTTTATAGCTAGCTACTGTAGCTGCTAATATACAGTACGGCCCTGTACTCAGGCACAACGTTGTTATGAAATGCTTGTTGTTTATACTGTACTGTGTACAGTACATGCACTTACGCTAGTACATGCACTGCACTAGCACTGCATGTACTGTTATGTCATGTGTGTACACTGTATGGTGTATTAGCGGTGGACATGATGGTTGTTGATTAGAAAATGAAATAATGTGGATGATATTTTTAGTTTACTTAATAAAGTTTACTGACATTGGTATTCTTAAAACCTATCATGTGATAAGGATCGTTTTCTAGGACATTTCAACGATACAAGAGGGTAAGGAAACTTTGAATCTGCTAGGCCAAGACTCGTAATGTTCCTTGTTAATTTCCTGCAATCGTTAGTCAGTAGGAATACATATACTAACGTAAGGCCTAGTACAGTAATACTAGAGCTCTATTTACGCCTAAAAGTTTGAAACTTACGACCAAAAATTGAAGTCTGGCGTAAAATAAAAAATAACGTAACAAAAGCTAAAACCATTTTTTTTGGAAACGCAAGCTTTGCCTACAATACAGAGGGGATATGATTTAAAAAAAAATTCTTCATGCGTTGGAAGACACAAATCCAGATTTATTTTTTTAACAAAGTCATATTTCTCATACAAGACTCGGGGTCACAATTGAAAGTTTGTTATAGGCCACACTTGAAATGGCAACCATAGGGGTCATTATAGGCTGCATGGAAAAACCTCACAATTTGTTGAATTTTAATTCTTATTTAAAAAGTCTCCATCCTTCGTCATGAAACTTTTAGAAATGGCAAGATAAATTTCATTAACAACCCATTCCCTGCAAATGTTCAAAAACTGTCCTCTTTAGTACAAAATTGGGACAAATTTAAAGCTGTTCTGTTTAATGTTAGACTTCTTACATCAAATTCATTGAGATATTAATTAATAAATGACTAAATAATGGTTAACATATTGTTGAAAGGTTATTTTTAATCCAAATTTCATATTTATTGATGATCATATGTAAATAGTGTGATTTAACTTGATTTTGGTATTTAAAAACAACTTGAGTTCATTTTTAAGGCATCCAAAAGTGTCTCAAATTTTCCCCAATTTTATACCCGAGGAAGGTTTTTGAATATTTTTTGCAGGGAATGGATTGTTAAGGAATCTATCTTTAAATTTTTAAGAGTTTCGTAATCAGAGATGCAAGAGTTGTTAAATAAGAATCACTGTGCAACATTACAGTAACATTAATGACTCCTATATGGTTGTCATTTGATGTGTGGCCTATATTAAACTTGGGCAGAGGCAAAAACAACAAGACATATCTTTACCTTTTGTTATTGCTAACTCTTGGAATAACTTGTTGAATGCTGTCGTTGAATGCCAGCTCTCTCAACAGTTTCAAATCTCAATAAGATATTTTCTGGAGGGATCATCCATTAAAGTTTAACGTTAGGCTACACCTGACTGTTTTGTTTTTAGTTTGGATTGTAAATCAATTTGTTTTGTACAGTATAACTTGGCCCTAATGTTAGGCCTACTATTAGTAAACTATATTGACATTTTTCTTCTGTGCATGACTAAAGTGCCGTATTTGTTTGTTTATAAATGATCCTCCCTTACAGAAACTCGGCACGATTTCTATATGGAGCATAGATGATAAGCTACAGTATAAGCTATAGCCTGCATAGCAGATGCCACTCTTGTGCGACCAGGACGGAAGTGGATGAACATCGGGTTTTCACCCTACTCTTTTCAAGAAGTATTCAGAGAACCAGGTAGGGTGTGATTGTCCTACCATCGGGACCGATGGCTTAACGTCACCTCCAAATTCAACCATTGCCACTTCTCTCAATAGATGAATGAGAAGCAGGAGCTGCAAACGATGTAGCCTCCTTCTGCTTTTTGATGAAGTCATACATCATAATTTTATTCTGCATTTGAAATTCCTCCAACTTCGATGAGCTAAGTTAAAACTCAAAGCTAAACGTGTATTGCTAAAGTAGTTTTTTTAGATATTATTTACTCATACTTTTTACGTTCGGTTGGCGTTCATGTCCTCTTGAAGGATTTTTGCCGACTTAACCGACTTAATTTCAGATTCAGCCATAATTTCCGAATTTCTGCATAGCTGTGGAAAAACTGGTTAGACATGTCTGAGGCTTGAACCGGGTATCTCCATCGCTCTACCAACTGAGCTACCTGACTCATCCTAACAGACGATTGGCCTGCGTAGGAGACAACAAGTCTACAACAACTTCAACGCCTCATCGTCATATAAAGAATCAGTAAGGAATTTTCAAGTTCTTTAAATATTTCGTGGATTAGGTATGATAAGTGTAATAAAAACCGAGCCATTGTAAATAGGCCTACCATTTGTCAAATTTATCAGTAATTGGTCACAAACCTCATTTATGATGATGAATTGAAGATGAATGCAGCCTTTAATTTTCTAATCAAGTGCTCCTCATTCTAAGAGATCTTTATTTTTCTTACGAAAATGGTGACTTTAGTTAAAGTTTCAACAGTAACGACGCACCAATGTCAGATGTGCCCCGTTGGCCAAAATGTAATGCAATGTAACAGATGCGATTTAGGCCTATATTTTGTACGTAGCCTACGCGTGGCACGGCGCTGGCTCGAAAATTCGAAAATTATGGCTGATCAAAGTTGACTGGTTGGAGGAATATTAAATGCAGAATAAATGTATGATGTATGACTAGGTGGATTTAATTTACCAGGGATATTTATTATACTAGTAGTACCGTCGATCAAAAATGGGGTAATGAGATTTCTAGGGACATGGGCGTTGCCAGGATAAAATGACAGAGGGAAGGACGGGGGACGGAACCAAACCAGAGATGATGTGATAACGTGTTTTATGAGCAGTTTTGACATGATTAATGGAAGATATTGAGACAAGGGTGCATGGTATTATAAGCGGGAAGCAGAAAGCCTCCTCCCTGAAATATAGAGTTCACTACTCTATAATTATTTAAGAACACGGATGGATAAGAAAGTTGCGAAGCATCGTCAGATTACAACAATTGCTTCCTCTAAGCTTAACAGCATCGTAGACCTTGTCAGTAAAGCCGTCGAAGATGGGAACGTTTCTGATTCGGAATTTCAGACCTTCCTTGCAGAATTTGAACGTTATAAAGTCTTAAAAGAGAACGCCAGAGCTGCTAAAAAGATGGGGAGGATAAAAAAAGCAGCTTCTGGAAGATGGGAAACAAATTGGGCGGTTGGAGGTGCAGCAGGCTATTGCAAAGCACTGGGTGGAGCCTCAAGTTAAGCTTTCAGCGAGATCCACCTATATATCGAAGGTGTCAGATGTCAGAAAGGTTTTTCTGGAAAAGGGGTTGGGGGAGGTTGAGGGCAAGCTTAGCGGCTGCATCAGCCCTGTCAATGCCAGGGATGCCAACATGGCTGGTATCCAGAAGAAAATAACACTTTTCCTGCAGAGAGTGGGCGAAAGGAGTTTCCGGAGGAGGAGGTGGGATGTGAAGTTATCCCATTTAAGATTGAGTAAAGAAGTAAGAACAGCCTTCCAGTTGGAGAAAATGGCAAAGTGGTTGAGCAAAGAATACTCAACAAAATTGAGGGCGAGGAGAATGGCCTTTGCCTCGGCTGAAAAGATGGACGAGTAGTCGGGAAGTCTGCTACTAAGGGTGATGTCTTGGATGACGTAGCAGCAGCTGTCTTGTTGCCTTCCTTGGAGCCATCAGTATTGATGGAGGTATAATTTGAGAGTTGGTCTTTGATTTGGTTGTGGAGATTGATGAAGAGGTTAGGGTGGGTTTTGGTTTTGGTGATGAGTGGAGAGGCCCAGGTGGATAGAAGGGAAGGTGGCCCAAGGAGGAAAAGTGGGCCAGGAGAAGGTACCGAAAGTGGCAGGGTTGATGCCGAAATGGGAGAGGTATGAATAGTGATGTCACTTCAGTTGATAAATTATGATTATGTATGATTTGCTCATAGCCATTACGCACCTCTAATTTGATGGTGTTCACGCCATCATCAATATGTTAAAGTTTCTTCTTGAGTTTTTGACATTTAACAAAGTTTCAGATTTAATTCCAAAAGGTGAATACATATAGCAAGATCCCTTAAAAGGGGAGGCACATGATCACTCCTATATACACCTGCACCCATCCATTCATCCGTAAGATTAATTCCCCAAAAATATAGAAAGTTACTGCTGAATTTGACTTCGCAAGTCACAGCCGGTATGACTAATTTGATTTGTAAAGTGTTTTGTTTTAAGAACATACCTGCTCTTTCTTCTCTTTCTTTCTCCCTATCAATTCTTTTCTTGAGTGTATTGAAAGTATAGAAGCCTGGTTGAATGGTTACTCTTTTAATTCGCTTACCCTCTGAAGGTGTACATCTAATGTCTAAAAATCACGCTCCTTTCAGGTTATACCAACCATTGGTGAAGAACAAATCTGTGATACCAACTTATTTTACTTGAAGAGGGTTTTAGGTTTCTTGGTTTTCGGTAACTAGATATGTGCTGTAATACATCGATTACTTTAAAAACAATGTAACTTCAATGGGGAGATTGTGGTTATTCAAAGATTTACCATTGTTTCGTACCTCTAAGGTGATGGTATTTAGCACATCCTTCGCAAGTCGATGCATTCTTGGATGAATATATCGTATATGAGTCATTCGGCCTATATCAGTCTTATTCACAAGAAATTTAATAAGTCTTCCGTGGGATGTCCATCAACAAGGTTATGCGAAACATCTAACTTCCGGAGGTGAACGCTTAAGAAAAGATCCACCATAATGGGGAGGTACACGATCGCTCCTATACACACCTGGGTTTATTGCCCTATTTTCATTAGTAAGTTCGAATCCAAATAGCTTTAAGATATTTTGGCTTAAAAGAAGTGCAGTCCCATCTGGCACAGTTATACGGATTAATGGGGTGATCGACTTGAAAATTAATACCAACCGCATTATTCTGGATTATCCCTTTATCTAATCTTCTTTTAATCATATTGAAATTATACAGGCCTGCCTCAATCTTCGTTATCTTGGTCTTTCTACTATCAAAAAACAAAATACTCATCTTCCCATCCTCATTAAGGTTATGCAACCACTAGTAAAGCACACATCATTGATTCTTATTTCGCTTACTACCTGGAGCGGGAATTGTAGGTTGGCAGATTCTCCGATGATGATATGCGTGCTGTAATACATCGTAGTATCAAATATCATGTGATATCTTCAATTTGATCGCCTGGATACCCATGCGATAAGTGCACCACCCACTGCAAGCACAAGTGCCCACAAGTGACTCCCTACCTTTGTAAATATCTCACCAACTAGATTGAAAAGCAAAGAAAGGGTACCACCAATGATGCCTGGTAGAGCTGCACCGAGCCATTTACCAAAACGTTTCATCACCCGGTTTAGTGCTTTGACAACATTATCCTTCACTGGCGGCGTCGGCTGTGGTGTTGGCACGAGAACTCCTCCCAGCCCAAGTGCCAGTATTATAGTGAATATTATAAACCCTTATGCGGTCAGAATGGAAGTAATCCTCACACCCTGCTCTCGAAACAAGTTAACCATTTTTTTATTTTTTCGCAGAGAAAGGTCGCTATATACAAGCTCACGTGTAAGGTCACGTATCTGCCGTACCTGAGATTTCAGATCACCACGAAGTGTGTCTATGCTGGTCTGTAGGGCGTGCAGACCTTCAGCTGTTCAATCTCTCTGCGTATACTTGTCTTTTCGTCTTCATCGCTGGTTGCTTCGAGGCGGTCTCTTGCCTTTTCGAGTTATTGGTCAGTTTCCACAAGCTTGCTTTCTTGAGCCGATAATTTACCCCATATAGTTCTAAGCTGCTTGTCGAGTCCCATGAGTTCCCGTAGGGGTAATGGGGAGCATCAGTCTGAACAGCTACATCTGTTCCCATTATCAATTCTTCGATATCATCCAACAGCGCATTTATATCGGGATCTGTGCCATCAAGGACGTTAGACGCCGTATTCTCTATTTCTGTAGCAGCATTTTGTCTAGAACTATCACCAAATAATTCCCTGACTGCCACCACCCCTCCTCTTTGTTTCTTGATTGTTGATACAGTAATCCATCTACCAGACCGAACGTTGTTGAGACGGATCTCACTACCCCTGTGTGTAAGATACAAATTATGCTCCGAATCCAACTTAAATAGCTCATACTTTGGAGTACCAGCAATTTTCATATTAGCGTAAAATTTGTCTACGAGCTGAATCTTGTCAACTTCGACGATAGCCAGCCGCAGTGAGTACATCTGGAAGGAAACCATCCAAGTACTGATCATCAACCGGGTCATCAGCCAGGTCATCCCTTCGATCAAAATCGTCCATTGATATATCCTCCATTGTTATAATATCACGGATTTTAACTTCAATTTAACAAGAAATAAGCAGAACCCATTCCAATCGTAGCAATTGTAATAAAAGCCAACTCTCGGTTGTGTTGTTGAGGGGATGGTGAATATAAGTCTTCTAGGCGAGGCTTTGAATCTAGTCTTATAGAGTCTGCACCATAAACCTGCTTGTAAAATCTCATTGCGTCATCTACATTTTTGAAGGTCTGTACAGCACGTCTTTCTGCCATAAGTCTTTGATTCACCCTGTCTAGCTTCTCTTGCCTATCACGAGCCCACTCAATTTGACTGAGCTGCTTGCAGTTTTTTCACGACTTTATCATGACGCGTATGTTCTTCCTGTGCAGCAGGGTTCTGGCGAGCTGACTAAGTACAAAGTTTGAGCCTGAAAATGCTAGGGCGTTTACTAAAGCCCTACCAACAAGCAAGGCAATCGTAGCCATCATCTATCAGACACATATATTTAATTAGGTGGTGTAGTAATGATTTTATCAGGAATGATACCTTGGGAAACTAGCCACTCACGAGTCATAGTAGCTGCCGTAAAATTCAAAGTAAGGAGTGCTACATTGCGAGGTTTCATTCCTAATGAGGGTGATGGCTTTAAGCTTTTCATAACTGCACTTCCAAGGAGTGCATAGTCCGTGGCTAATAAAGCTATTGTTCCGCCCTGGTACAGGGAATTCATAACTTGGTTAGATTGCATCATTGTCCAGTATATATAAGCATCTACAGTTATGTTCAATTGGTTTTCAGGCATGGGGGGGGGGGGGGGATTGGGTGTGGGGGGACTAGATGTATGGCAATTTTGAGCTAAAACGACAGCAGCAGAAGCAACTACGACAGCGGCAGCAGCTAGTACACCCTACCAAATATCCCAAAAAGCCCTAGGTGGATCTGTCTCTGCAGCGGGTGGCCACTGGGGTTTCTTTTCTTCCAAAGTTCCCCTTCAAACATTCAAAGCGCTCGGTCTCCTTCGAATGCGGGACATACATCGTTATCTGACGTTTTGCCATGCGTGTCTCCGCAGCACGTTTCCCGGCCTCCACCTCTTGGGGTTTTCAACCTCTGTATATCCATTGTTTATATCATTTGTTTTTGTACATTCAATATGGCGCCCAGTTGTAAGAACCATACTCACTGGTGCAATCCAGAACCCATTTATGAAATAGTCTGCAACTAACACTTCTTAATGCAGTGTGTATATAGGGATCTTCTCCAAGGTGTGTAGCAAGGGCCTGCTAACTGTCAATGTTAAATATACTGGCTGCTACACGTACATATAAATTCATTGCTGTTTTCCCCAAGCTTGTAGTCATTTTATCACCAAACGAGCCTCATATACAGCATGTAATCGTTCCACATCTGCACCCGACATGTCTTGAAGCTGTTGAGATAAAATATGCTTTCCTAAATAGTCTATGGACATGCCTCCATGGATAACGACAGCTAGCTGCTTGCGTTGGTCATCTTGTGATGGCTCTTGCGATGGCTCACCTAGTGATTCTATTAGACTATCGATATTCATTATCACTGTACGAATACGCAATACAATGGGATAAATATACCACAGGTGTAGTGCAAGTATGAATATTAATAATGCTGTGTTCAACATGATGTTATCGCTGGACATTACTTAAGTATTACTAAACATTACTTAAAAATTACTAAGCATTACTTAACTATCACTAAGCATTACTTAGCTATTACTACGCATTACTTAACTATTACTAAGCTTTACTTAACTATTACTAAGCATTACTAAACTATTACTAAGCATTACTTAACTATTACTAAGCATTACTAAACTATTACTAGGCATTACTTAACTATCACTAAGCACAACTGAGCTATTACTAAGCATTACTTAACTATTACTAAGCATTACTGAGCATCACCAAACTATTACTAAGCATTACTGAACTATTACTAAGCATTACTGAAGTATAACTAAGTATTACTTAACTATTACTAAGCATTACTGAACTATTACTAAGCATTACTGAACTATTACTAAGTATTACTGAGCATTACTAAACCATTACTAAGCATTACTTATCTATTACTGAACCATTACTAAGCATTACTGAACTATTATTGAGCATTACTGAACTATTACTAAGCATTACTGAACTATTACTAAGCATTGCTGAGCATAACTGAGCATTACTTAACTATTACTAGGCATTACGTAACTATTTCTAAGCATTACTGAACTATTACTAAGCTCTTAACTATTACTAAGCATTACTTAACTATTACTAAGCATTACTTAACTATTACTGACCATTTCTTACTCAATTGTGTACTCAAAAGGGGGTCCAATTTTCAACACAAGTTTAGCATACTACAGTACTTAATAGCTTATCACGGATTTCTCGCCACCTTTCTTGTGGAATGCCACTGTTTTCTTTCGCAATGAGCTGACTTGCAGTGGAATAAAGTAATCCACTCAGTCTGTTCACGTACATCAGTAACAACCGAGCTCCATTTTTGAGTTAACATGCATAGCGAGTGCTGATGATGTTTACCTGAAAAAGCTAAATTTAATAAAGCTTTCCTCTTTTTTACAAGGTCACTTTTGCAGAACAATGATTGACTATGCAGAGGGTAGGTATACCTTAATAAAGCTTGCCTATGATTTCAAGATTTTTTTGCAATTTATCTCCAGAGGGATTTAGAGAGAAGACATTGCAGTCGTCAGAAAGGGACTCGCGTTGTAAGTATGTTTGATTGTAAGACCAGGTGGGGCATAATATGAAAATTCTTGCAAATACGCCCGAATAGCTGATTTCTAATAAGTTCAACACAAACTGCGTCTATCCAGAACCTGTTTTACCGCATATAATCACAGTGTAGGGATCTCTTGGTAAGTCCATTTTTTATATAGTTTTTACATCTAACTCCACACTCTGGCTAGGCGACCGTTCTTGATAACCAGTTGTTTATCCGAAAGGACGAAGTACATAATCACTGTACCTTCATCTGCAGGAACGCGATTGATCTCCAGAGTCATGCCCACACTACCGTTACCTAGCTTGCGGCCGTTACCATGTAGAGCATCATCATCGGTGCTGTGCAGATCAAGAACAAGTGCGCAGTAATTTTGGAGATATGTTGATAAATCGATGAAATGTAGACCGATCTCCTTAACAACTAAGCCTACCTCGGGATTGAGGCCCTCGCCCGTGGACAATCTATCTGAGCCGAATACCTCTTAGCCTTGTCTCAGTGGTGATATAGGAGAGCCGTCGCCTTGGGCATATAGCTGATTAGGAATATTTTAATGGTTACACTGACCTTAGTAGTATCGGGGTTCAGGAAAATCTCAGGTTTTCGTGTAAATCCACCATCATCAACTGGTTTGACGAACAACAGGACAACGACGCTGGTACTGTGTCGAGGTAAATTCAAAGGGATTGTCCACACAGAGCTAGTGAGGTCTAGCATTTCTCTCCGGTGCCTTTGTATATCTGTATAGTTTAACAAATTATTCTCATATTTCTGCTGCAAGGCTCGCTTGATGCACAACATCAAATTCCGGAGTCAAGTTCTTCAAAGTGTAGGAAGCGTTGGTGTCATCGTTTGCAATGATAACCTTCTCGTTAGGTGCAAAGTATATTTAATCCAATCGTGCAGACCTGATAGGTGAAATGGGGCGTGGCCACTTAAGAGACTAAAATCTAATGGTATAGCAAATCTATTGCCAAAAGCTTTAGCAATCGCGTTGTCACCCTTATTATCAGTAGCTTTATCACCAGCACCTACACGAATTTTAAGCCAATTTTCTTTGCTTATGCCCTGGTAGTTGGTGTTATCTCTCGCGTTATAGGAGAGCCATAGGTCTGCATAGTCGTAGAACATATCTGCGCTGTCCAAACTCATGACAACCTCACCTCCAAGTTTTACCTCTAGTTTGCTCACAATGTTACGGCCTATGTTGCTGACAATAGTGGGATTGACATCTGTGCTATTCAGAGTGATGTTGAAGGCCAGTCTGACCGTGCCTGGGACAATGACATCATGCTGCTGCAGCTTCGGGAATTTGACAATCACATGATTACCTGCTGTGGCCGTTGGGGTATCAAGAGTAACTTAATGAGTTGTGCGTACACCTTTCACACCCAGACCTGTGCGGGTCCTTCGTGTAGGCGCTAGTTTCTTTCTGTAATTCATTGCCATATTGAATATATATGCATATGTCTAATATGAGATGAAACTAGCAGAAATCAACTATAGTCCTCAGAGGTATTGGAGAGGAACCCCAGCTATTAAGAAACTTGTAAAAGCTGCAAAGATGTCTGAAGATGAATCCCGGGCTTGGCTAAAGAAGCAGGCTATGTAGCAGATCTACCTACCTCATCCCCACCATATACCACGACCCAAGTTTGACATTTCTACACCAAATCAAGTCCATCAAGCCGACCTCTTGTTTCTACCGCATGACAAAGTTGGACGCAAGACTTATAAATATGCATTAGTTGTGGTCGATGTTGCCAGTCGGTATAAAGAGGCTGAGCCTTTAAGTTCGAAGTACTCAACAGAGGTTGCTTCTGCGTTTACCCACATCTATAATCGTAGTCCACTCGATTGGAGGAAACTACTTCAGGTGGATCCAGGCCGTGAGTTCATGGGTTCTGTAACTGATACATTGAAAAAGCATGGTGTTGAGGTGAGACGTGGAATCCCAGACGTTCATCGCTATCAAGCTTTTGCAGAGCAGTTTAATCGTACACTAGCAGAACAGCTGTTTGGACATCAGTATGCTCAGGAAATGAAATTGCCTAAGGGAGAGAGATCGACAGAATGGGTAAAGAGACTACCTGCCGTTGTTTCAGCTTTGAAGAACGAAGTCACACGACTGATCGGAAAGAAGCCTGTCAATGCTATCAAAGTTAAAATGCTGAAACAGAAACTAGAATCTCCAGCTGATCGCTTGGAGGAGCAAAAAGTACCTACCGATGTTGTAATGCGTTATCTATACCAACGAAGTGAGCTGGAAGGAGGTCGACGTCGTGCTACAGGCCCTGTGAATGTTTATCGGATACTAGGACGGTATGTTACACAGCCTGGAGAGCCTGTCCTACACTATCTTCAAGATAGTCCGGACCGTGGATTTGTTCGTGAAGAGTTGTTGATTGTTCCTCACAACACCGAGCCCCCACCAAAATAATGCAATTAGAGATAGGGTATTATAACGATATAAGATGTAAGTACGTGCAGAGAACAAGTGTAATTGGCTGCCGCTATGGAGACGGGAGTATTTTGCTCCGCTCGGTATTTGTTCATCAGATGGTAACTGCATGTTTCTCAATAATGTCAAAAAATTTGGAATCACATTAAATTAAGTAGACTCAATCAGCCGTTTTTCCAGTGGTACTAAGTCTGAGATTTTTGTGTGATTCCCGTGACGTGGGGCACAATTTAGGCTGATTACACCCGGAAATGTCAAATATTTCAGAAATATTTTTTGTCTGGGGGACAGGGGATTGTTAGACCTTTCATTTGATATGCGATATTCTATATCAAATTTTAGCTAGCCACCTCTAATTAGCTGTACCCGCAAAGCAATAATTATGCACGCACCAAGTCAATGAGACTTAAAACCGTCAAACAGGATGGGGTGGCAAGCTATGGGTGCGGAAGTATTTTGCTCCGCTCGGTATTTGTTAATTAAGGGGTGACCAGGCTTCTCAATAATGTCAAAAAATATTCGGAATTAAATTAAATTAAGTAGACTCAATCAGCCGTTTTTGCAGTGGTACTAAGTCAGATTTGTTTTGTGATCCCCGTGACGTGGAGCAAAATTTGGGCTGATTACGTCCAGAAATGTTAAATTTTTCACAAATTTGTTTGATCTAACTGTCTAAGGAACAGGAGATTATCAGACCTTTCGTTTGATATGCAATATTCTATATTGAATTTTATTTAGCCACCTCTAATTAGCTGTACCCGCAAGGCAATAATTATAAGTCAATGAGACTTAAAACAGTCAAACAGGAAGGGGGGTGGCAAGTTATGGGTACGGAAGTATTTTGCTCCGCTTGGTATTTGTTCATCAGTAAGGTGACCGTCCAGGCTTCTCAATAATGTCAAAAAATTCGGAATCAAATTAAATTAAGTAGACTCAATCAGCCGTCTTTTCAGTGGTACTAAGTCTGAGATTTTTGTGTGATTTCCGTGCCGTGGGGCGCAATTTGGGCTGATTACGCCAAGAAATTTCATAATTTTCACAAATGTTTTTATCTGGGGGACAGGGGACTATGAGACCTTTCGCTTGATATGCGATATTTTATATTAAATTTTATTTAGCCACCTCTCATAGGCTGTACCCGCAAGGAAATAATTATGCACACACTAAGTCAATGAGACTTACAACCGTCAAACAGCGGGTGGGGTGGCAAGCTAGGTGAGAAAGAAACATGTGGAAGACCTGTTAGGCATGATCAATGCTGGCAGCATCGAGTAGTGATTAGAAATGGTAAACGTCCAACAGCACCAAGCCGCAAGTGTGGGTTTGGTGTTCATTCTCAGACACAACTTTGCCGTGGTTGTGGTGGTAAAAAGGTTGTTACAAAAATACTGCGCATTGAAAAAGAAGCTCGTATAGATTTTAAAGAAGTGCTTGCCGAAATGATGTCCTATTAGAGACATGGTGTATCATGGTATACCATCTGGTGTGAAAACCAATTAGAGAAATAACATACGATAGTATAGCAGCGTATGATGAATAACCTAAATAGAACTGTACTTAGAAGAGAGAGAGAGAGAGAGTCGAGGCGTTGAGAAACTATGTGGTTCAAAACAATATCCTTCTTGATGACTCATCAGGTTAAAGAGGAAATCATATTAAAAACAACTAAATAAATGCCATCATCGCTTATAGGTATATGCCAGCCCGCAGACCAGTTCCTCTTCAAGAGCGCGAAGGTCTGTTCCTACTCCTAGACCTGTTCCTGCACCGATACCTGTTCCTGCACCGAGACCT
>JAIGNY010002809.1:0-155000 GCA_020152595.1 Chiridota heheva | reverse complement strand
ATATATATATATATATATATATATATATATATATATATATATATATATATATATATATATATATATATATATATATATATAAATACATATATATATATATATATATATATATATATATATATATATATATATATAAATATATATATCAATAAAAAATAAAAAAAAATAAACAAATATGTCATACATTTTCAAGATAAGTGGGTGGCCCAAAACGAAATAAAAAGTGCGTCAGAACCCCCAAAATATAACAACGACGCAAATTAGTGACATAAAAAGTGGCTGAAAACCAAATGACATAAAAAGTGTCCCGTAGTAGTATACAAAAGGGGGTCCAGTGAAATAAAAAGCGACGCAAAAGTGCCCCAGAACCCAGCCCAAAACGAAAACGACATTAAAACAACGCAAAAGTGTTCCAGAACACCCCTTTTGTATACTACTAATGGCCCGAAAAGAGTCAGTGGTCCGTAAATGAAAATGCAAGGGGCGGCCCGTAACCTCGAAAAAGTTTTAACTTGAAGGTCAATAGTCAGGTAGTAACAATTTGATCTTAAATGGCAGAAATAGGTTGTAATTCATGAGAATAGCAAAATATTTCATCAAAATCGTCTAAAAATGATTATTTTACAGCAGTTTGGATTTAACGCCTTAGTATAGTCCTATAATAAAATTATGCGGCTTTTATTAAAATCTTGTTACTGGCAATCTAATAATTTGCTATCTTAAAGGAGCACTAGATCGAAAAGTGAGTTCGTATTTTTAGGGTTCCCCTAAAAATCAAATGCTTATCTAGCACACAACGGTATAGCAATTTTCTGGTTAATAGGATATTTGAGTGACCGTCGCCTGTGGGCTATGGAGGCATGAAGTTTGTTAATTTAATGTGGATAATATATTTGTGAAATTTGGAAAAACGAGCGCCCTTATTTTTCGGTTTAGTACTACTTTAATATAATGTAATTCAATCCTTCACCAACGTTATTTGAATGGGAAAGGTTGAATATGACGAAGAGGTTTTATCGCCATCATACACATGGTCGTATTTGGCATTGTTGACCATGAAAAAGCAATGTACTGGTGCCCCTAGCTACCCACGATTCTGCAGCATGGGGTCCAACGGTCCTATGTGGTATCTAAGGGCCCTGGTAGGGTCCAATGGCCCTGTGGGGGGAGGGTGTGTGTTCAGGGGTGGAGTCCTGGTAGGGATATAAGGGAGCGAAGCTTTGAAAGCTCTTGCAAGATTAAACGCTTTGAGAGCATGCAAGGAATGATATGTCTCAACACATAGCGAGAAGGTATATTTCAAAGATAAATTTCATGTCAAATAGATCTATGGCTATAGGTCTACGATCGATTTTTGGTGAATATGTGTGGTCGTAAGGAAAACTCTTAATAAGTAATATCTTGATAAGTTCAATTAATTCACTAAAGGCAGATAGGCCTAAGAACTTAAGAAGAATATCATGCCTGTTTTGTGTTCACATCTGCTATCCTCTTTCTCTGAGTATAACTTGTTGTTCAGTTCGTGTGGCTGCTAAAATGATATGATGACATAATTTCTAATACTCTATTAACGGGGATTCTCGTGAGGATCTAGGCAACCTCCCAGCCTTGCCAGCGTGCCCATGCATTAAAATTTCCCGCTCTGATCATACCCATGTCTGGAAATTCAGCCGTTTATTTTCCCCAGTTTCAGAGAGTTCACCGTCGTCTATTTAAGGGAGATGATCAGTGGCGTGTCTAAGAGGGGCTATATAGAAAACTATATAGAAAACAGATGTTGGCAATTATAATCGTATCGACTGAATTATCGCTAATTTTGGATCAAAACTTTTACACGTTTAAACAGTTAATTTGGTGGCCCTGAAATCTTTAATTTGAGATTTTTTGTTTGTTTGTTCAAATCTGTACCAAAAACCTTAAGAATGGGCAATAGGGTGAACGTCTAATAATACCCCCCCTCTCCCCGTTGAACAAAAGTGTGTTCAACGCATGGTATGTTTTCAGTGGGGAAATAAATGTGTGTCGTAACTTTGGCTTGATTCAATACTTATTTATATGACCAAAAGAGAGAGCTACGCCCTCTCACTAAAAGGTCACCAACCAAATGGAATATCGATCAATAAATTGCAGACCATATCGATTGAGTATTATAGTCTTATACAGTACAATTTGAGGTTAGATTATGTGACTGTTTTACGTTATTTCTCTCCGATTTACGTCATTTTCTCGTGTTTTGGTCATTTCTCCCATTAAAAAACGCAGTTGTGTTCTGTCAATCCCACGATGAAATCCCTGTAGAGCCCATTTTACTAGCTAAAAGACAGTTTTGTTCTGTTATTCTCACAACTAATCCCTGTAGACCCATTTTGCTCGTTAAAACGTAGTTTTAACCTGTCAAGTGATAGGGTTTGAGCAAAATATTATCTCAAATGACGTTTCAGAAAAAATGTTTTTCAAATGTTATGTGTAAACAAAATATCTCTTCTCAAATTTTACCCTCTGTGTTATTTCAATGAGATTTTGAAATAAATTTTCGTTCTCAAATGACGTGCTCAAACTAAAACTTGTATTTCAAAACACACACTTATAAAAAAATGTTTCTCAAATAAGTGTTGGAGAATTTTTTTTGTCACAATTGACAATGTTTCAGAAAAATCATTTCTTGAATGTTGTGTGCAAACAAAATATCTCTTCTCAATTTTTGCTTCCTTTATTACCTTAATGGGATTTTTAAAAAATTCTCAAATTTTACTCTTTTTTCAAAAATGTGTTCTCAACACACACACTTTGAAAGAAATGTTTCTTAAATGTCATTTGCAAAAAATCTCTTTTCAAAGTGTTTAGGTGAAATAAAAGTAGATTTATACAAAGTCTTCCGGGAAAATCAATATCAGAGGTAAGCATATCTTGATTCTTAGCAAAATAGAGTATCGATTTTTCCCCGCGAGTTTATTTGAATGTTTAGTATGTACTATGAAACTAACCGCATACATCAAGATTTATGAAATTTGATGATGCCTCTGGGGTCATTTCAGGACATGCATTAGATGAAGGATTAAAGTACTAAATGTAAAAAACAGACAAAATCACACCGAGCGCAATTTGACTGACCTGTAAGATATATCATTCGTGAAACAAATAACGGTAAAACGGTCCTTCATTATTTAACGGTCTTTCCTTAGCATATGACAAATATAGCCGATCAATAAATCATTTATGTACATAATATGTTTGTCTTTCTGTTAGGCTGGTAAATGGCGAGTGCCCTGATTGTTTGATTATTCTATGTATAATAATGGGGTAAAATGTTGTATGACAAAAAAAACCCAATAGATACATCATTTCTGTACAAAATACGTGTTTGTTAGGTCTGGTAAAAGTACCAGTGCCTTGAATGTTTATCTATTTTATGTATAATACTGAAGCAAATCTATCTGTTAAGATGAAGACTGTTTGTGCGACCAAGAATGGACCGATCAAGCGAAACAATAAGAAAACACATTAATAACCCTATTTTGTACAAAAATGATGTATCGATCGGCTATATTTGTCATATAACATTTTACCCCTATTATTTTACATAAGATAATCAAACAATCGAAGCACTCAATATTTACCCACCTAACAGAAAAAGCAAACGTATTATGTACAGAAATGCTTTATCGATCGGCTATATTTGTCTTATCCATGATGATTCAATAATGGATAAAAATAGATCCTCTGCTTATACGTCCCTGATGTGCTTGTTGATGTCTGTTACCATGGTATTCTGGGATAAGGGACGAAATACTTTAATATTAAATAATGGTATTTGTCCATTACATACGCAAAAGAATTATGTCATTTTTTAACCAATCAGATTGGTCAATAAATAATTGTGTGATGGCTTTATATGGTAACATTATTGAACGTCATTCAACATTCCAATATTGTGCTCCGACATGTACAACATTGCTACACGCAGCGCCTTTACTCAATAATTCTTAAAAAATTGAAACGCTGTGTCCGTTTAAACCATTTCAGAAATAAACTCCGTACGTACGGTGTATGTATAATCGTACATTACTGTATATATATGGGGTGTGGGGCAATAATGCGTAACTTTTCGGTGGCCTTGAGATGTTTAAAAAGCGAGCATAAGATTTTGTTATCATTTATTCATTAGCGACGCTAACAACTACAAGGTGTTATTGTATATTGAGTTATATCAATCATAACGTGTTGACATATCGTGTTATACTTACCGTGGTGTATTACTACATCGTGTGCATACTGCGTGTTTGATTACAATGACTCACTATAAAGAGAATAAGAGAGGCCAATCGTCGTTTAGGAGAACAGCAAGGGTGGTGGAATATGAGTCTGTTCCTGAGGACAAAGAGTCGTTTTTGGCGTCGTCCAATTATGGGATGCAAATGGATATGGAGGAGTGGGATATTGACGGACCAAACTATGAATAGCAAATGGACATGGAAGAATGGGACGTCGATTTGCAAGAATTCCATACCATCATCGACGAACTAGACTACATGATGCCTAGAGGGAGAAGTTTGCCCCAGGAACTCGACCAATTCGTAGACAACTTGCTACAACAGTACAATGTCGGAGAGCAGCTAGGAATGGGTGGCAATTTTGAAGATCAGGACGGAATCAGAGGAGAACAGAACAAAGTTGGAGAATATAGACGTAGAAATCAACGAAGCGGGGGACGAGGAAGTCACTGCCGAGAGCTGATATCACATCGTCGAGACTCGAAGACGTCAGATTGTAAGGTACCATTCAGAAGCTAATGAACATGTGATTTGTTTTGACAGGGAGAGAATTGCCAAACTGGTCAATAGAGGGGGAGATCTTGTCCCCACCTTACACGCCGTTTTCGAAAGTTTCATTGAGCGACTGGTCCAAGGCTTTGCAGCACAAGACAAAGTCGAATTCGAAATATACGCACCGGTGTAAGACGTCCCGATATGGATTCAACTCATGCGGAAAGATCAAGTAAGTGTTCAACACATCCTATCCGCGATCGTCCGAGTACTACAATCCAAGACCGCCTTTGTACTTGGCGGAAACGTCGAAATCCGAGTTCTTCTTATTAAGATGCCACAAAGAAGCGGACGCAGTAAAAGAAAGGATGGACTCAACAAAAACGTTTCATCATCCGCATCACAAACAAAGATCACCTCTGTTTATCCCGAACCCACGTAACCGCAAAAGCTCGAATTGACAAAGAGAGCGGTCGCACTGTAAACTGGAACAATATTCATCAAGGTTATGGCAAGCAGGAACATTTAGCGAAAGAATTACACAAACGAGCCGGCGTGGCGCTATGGCCTTGTGGATTAGACGAAGTCAACGAATTCCAAGCCGTGTTGCCCGATTACCAAGTCAATGCGACGAGTCCCAACGACTTATTTGTTCCGAGGGCCTCCTAGTAAGAAACAGCTTATCTACTCTACCAGAACGCTCATATCGACGTAGCCCAATAAACCCGCTACCGTATTATTGGATGATGTCAACTTTTGCGATCGATGTCTATAAGGGTACCAAGACTTTGACCACCACCGTTGTCGTAACATCTACGAGTGTTGTTTCAATGCAGGGAAGGAAGAATGTCAGTTGACTGAATGGAGGCTTTGCGACGATTGTGATCGATCGTTCAAAAATCCGACCTGTTTTTAAAACAACATGAAGACTCCGAAAAAAGCAACGTCACCATCAAAACCAAAATAAAAAATTCACCACGCACGATCTGTCAACGTATCGTCGCTGCAAGAATTTTGGTGCCACCCTAAGAATCAACATCGGTGTGGGGACACACTGTAAGAGTTACCAACCAAACGACCATCTTTGCTACATGCATTTAAGATGACAAGCTCAACAACATCGACGACAAAGAGGCACGAACTATTCTCGTTCTGGGAGACGAGGTGGAGGAGAAAGAAGAGATCCCTCCGTTGAAATATATCTTCTTCGACTTCGAATGCATTTAAGATGACAAGCTCAACAACGGTGGTTACGCTCACGTACCGAACTACTGTATAGCGCATAGTGTTTGTTTGACATGCATCCACGACCACGATATTCACCGAGGCTGTGAATCATGTGGTGTGCAAGAACACATCTTCTCAGGAAATCACACCAAAAGGATTTTTGCCAATGGTTACTTTCTCCAGAACAACAAAAAGGCAACGGCTATCGCACACAACATGGAAGGATACTATGGTCTATTTTTTCTGGACTACATGAACATCATTGGTCTATGTCCCAACGTCATCGTTAATAGATCCAAACTGATGAGCATGGTCTTGAAAGAAACAGCCAGAAATAAGGAAAAGAAAGATGTCACGACCTTGAGGATTATTGACTCGTGCAACTTCCTTGCAAATCCGCTTTCATCCTTTCCCAAGACGTTTGGGTTAAACAGAGATGATAAAGGTTTATTTTTCGTACCCTTTTAATACCAAAGCTAATGGAAAACTATGTCGGTACGTGGCCTGTAGTCGAAATCTACAACTCCATTACATGAAGTCCAGTCAACACAAAGATTTTCTCATCTGGTACGAGGAGCAGAAGAACAAGATTTTCGATATGGCTCGAGAAATGCACGAGCATTGTTGCAGCGACGTATAACTGCTTCGCCGGGAGAGTACCAGAGAAGGCTACCGGAGAAGATCCTTTGAAAACTGCATCACCATCTGAATGGCCTGTATGCGGATGTTTCGACAAAAATTCCTACGTCCTATTGCTCTAATTCCTCACCTCGGTTACGATAATGCCGTCCATTTCGTTAAAGCTCTCCAATTGATAAAATGGTTGGAACACTGACACGGTTGATACATTCAGCATGCTCGTTCTCGTGGAGGAGAAAAACACATCGGTCCTTACAAAGTAGACGAATGGGATGAAACGTCAAAGACCGCCTGTGAGTTTTACGGTTGTTTGTGGTACGCTTGTTCTTCTTGCTACCCGAAAAGAGATAAGAAACTGCCAGGTATAGAAACAACTGTCGAGGATGCTCTTGTTAAGCTGAACCGACGACGAAAGTGGTTGGTTAACGAAGGTCATCGCCAAAACTGGCAATTGGTGGATATCTGGGAATGTGAGTTTCGAGATGAGCTCAAAATGAACCCGTTGATGAAAGACTTTGCTGGCACCCTCAATATTCCATAATCCTTTAGTCCTCGGGACGCTTTCTTTGGAGGACGCACCAATGTCAATAGACTGCATCACGGCTTCCATGACGATAAAAAATACATCGATATGTGCTCTCTTTACCCGTGGGTCAACAAATACTACAAGTATCCCATTGGTCACCCCGCCATTATCAAGGCCCCGGACACGACCGATGTGAGCGACTACTAAGGACTGATCAAATGCACCGTGTTACCACCTCGTGGCCTGTACCATCTCGTACTCCCGTACCGATGTCGAGGAAAACTCTTGTTCCCACTATGTACCACCTGCGCAGAAGCATTAACCAAAGAACCATGTAAACACCACGAAGATCAACGAGCTTCCTTGGAATTGGGTGAGCTGTGAGTTGAAGAAAGCAGTAGAGATGGGGTATCGCGTTATACATGTCGAAGAAATAAGGCATTTAAACCAAAGGTACGCTACGACCCCTCAACCAGAGTGATCGTCTATTCACGGCCTATATCAACACATTCCTGAAAATGAAACAAGAAGCTAACCAATGGCCTCCAGGATGCGACCTGAAGAGCAGCGTCGCCATTACATCAACAACTACGAAGCTCGAAAGGCATCCGACTCGACCCACAAAACATTGCAAACAAAATTAGGGAAAGCGTGTCCTGGCTAAGCTGATGTTGAACTCCTTCTGGGGAATGTTTGGTCAACGCATTGCACTCACCAAGACAGAGTTTGTCAACACCCTTAAAAGTTCTACAAGTGTTCATGGACAAATCCAAAGAAGTCAAATATGTGCAGTTCAACAATAAGTTCACCGCTCGCATTTACTGGGCAGACACCGATGAGTACATTAAAGTGCCTCCCAACACTAACATATTCAATGCAGCCTATACCACGGACGCCCGCCTCAAACTTTACAGAGACCTGGAGAAACTAGGGGAACGTGTCTTCTACTTCGACATGAATTTCATCGTCCACGTCCATCGACCCGGAGATTGGCAACCACCTGTCGGGAACTTTCTGGGAGACATGACCGATGAGCTCGAGAAACCTTGCTGTGTCGGGAGTTACATCATCGTATCGGGAAGTCCAAAGGACTACGCTTACAAATAACACTCAACAAAAACTGACACCGTCATTGTCGGGGAATGCAAAGTGAAGGGCATCACTCTTGACCACAATGCCATTCAAATGGTTAACTTTGAAGCAATGGAAAATATTGACAATCACGTGGATCCAGGAAGCGGCAGGGCCTGTGACGATGATGAAGAAATCAATGTTCCCGTCCACTACGCTCACCGCATCCAGAGAGAGGGAACCGGTAAAGTTCTCACCACAGCCATCACCAAGGAATTTCGAATCTACACAAAACGCATCATTCAGCCCGATCTCACAACCCTCCCGTACAGGTATTAAACCCTTCATCCCTACATATCCCCTTACATGGAACCTACAGGCTCGTCTACGACAAACGGGTGATTCAACTAGACTTACATCTACCGGATGCCAACAATAGCAACTCAGCACCCGATAAAACCCTAATGAGGGTGGAAGGAGGGGAGAGAGCTATCATGGCTTGCCTCCTATGGTACTCCCCTGCGTTGGTCTGTTGGTTGGGGGCAGGAACTTTTACCCTGCAATCACAAAACACACCCAGTCAGGAAAAGCTATAAATCTCGTTGACTGGTTGAAAGGACTCTATGCCGTCGTCAAGAATATCCTGTGACGGCAATCCGATGACTTGTATGAAATATCTTAGGCGGTCGCTATACAGTCGCTGACCAATCAAAAGCGAACCACGGCAAACCTATGATGTCATAGCAAAGCCAGATTCTGATTGGTCAGCGACTGAATAGTGACCTCTCACAACTTTTACGTTAAATGTGTTCATAACAGCATGCAGGGGCGGAGCCAGGTTAAAATTTAAGGGTGCTAAGCCAATCAGAGATGATGTTGATAAGATGTTTTATCTGTTTATTGGCAGTTTTGTCATCATGATCAATTGAACACAGGTGGGATCAAGTGGCTGACTGGTGAAGTGGGAAGAGGACAGAGATGTAGGAGTATAGAAAGCGATGGGGGGAGGGGGGGGGGGGTGCTGACCATGAGAGGAGTTCACCTTCGGTTGGGAGGTACAGTTGTTGTTGGGAAATTATCAACATGATATTTAACAAATTGGTAAAATTGAAGGAAAATTTGGTAAAATTGAAGGCACACTTAGTCTGGTAAAATTAAATGGAATCAAATGAAACATAAATGGGGTCAACTGGCTGACTGCTGGAGTGGGAAGAAGACAGGTGTAGGAGTATAGGAAACGGTGGAAGGGGGGAGGGGGGGGGGACTGACCATAAGAGGAGTTCACTTTCAGTTGAGAGGTAAAGTTGGAAAATTATTAACATGATATTTAACAAATTGGTAAAATTGAAGTAAAATTTTGTAAAATTGAAGAAAAACTGGTAAAATTAACCAAAAGCGATCAAATTGAAGGAAATTTTGTCAAATTGAAAGACAATTTTGTCAAATAAAGGAATATTCAGTAAAATTGACAAAAATTTAGTCGTTTTCTTAAACATGAAAGAAATTTCTTGAAAATTGACATAGATTTCCCAACAATAAATACACTGAATATTCTTAAAATAAAGGACGTTACCCCAAAATGGAAGATTTCCCGATTAGCTGCAACTTTTGAAACAGTGTAATTTTGAGGATTTTTGCCCCATTGGTGGCTTATCCAGCTTTCGCACCTGAACGGAGGGGTCAAACCTAAATTTGGTTTATGCAAAAATGTTATCCAAATTTAAATTGGCGCACGACTGGGCACAAAATAAGGGATGTTTTAATCCAATATTAAAGATTTTGGTCGAATATTAAAAGTTGTGGTTTAAAATGATGGTCTGAAATTGAAGACGTTTGGTCCAAAATTGAAGATTTTGGATCCAAAATAGAAGATTTTTGGACAAAAAAGACAACCATATTATACATTTTTTACAAGAATCTGTCAGGGAGCAACGTGCCTTCCTTTTTAATAGGCCTACACCAACGGGATTGGAGCGACCACTAGTACGGCACCAATTATTTGCCTTATTCAAACCTACAATAAAAGCATCCGAATTCGGAACTTTCGTGGTCATTTTCATATAAAAAAGTGACATATTGTTATTTTTCGTAACCGTCGTTTCTGAAAAATGATGATCTAGTATTTTCCCCATGAGGGTATAATACCTGGTATTTATTTTGTTCCCCTTTCGATCCCAAAGTGAAACGGTAGTAAGAGTTTCGATCCCAAAGTGAAACGGTAGTAAGAGTAAGCCTTATCCTGGCAGGAGCGGATACAGATTGAGATGTTAGTGGTTAAAGTCAAACCACAGATTTATTTACGGGGAGTGGAAAGTGGGGAGGAGGAAGGGAGGGGGAGGGGGGGGTGATAATGCTAATATTTTACCTGCTACAAACGTTTAAGCTATTAACCATTTTTATATTTTTTGTATCTTTATAAAATAAATCCAAAAGAAACCAATTTCAACACTCTACCTTTTCTTGGTTTCCTGCCAAGGTATAATACCTCTCTTAGATGATAGACACATCCAATAATTTGATTATTTCATAAACTAATCTTAGATGATAAGATCTCATGGTAAAAAAGTCATCCAAAAATCAGATTAACCCCGCCCCTCCTTTTGATAAGTCAGATTTTCAGAAACTGAAAACAAGGAATATCTGAAAAAGGGGAACGGGTCCCTAAATGAAAATATTTGGAGCCTTGGCCTCTGCCTCCGATTATTATGATCATCTGTTAATTAAATACAAAATATTAAAAAAGATTCATAAAAGCCCAAACTTTATATTTTATCAGTTAAATAATTTATTGTCAATATATAAATAATTTGATTATTTCATAAACTAATCCTATTGCCATCATCATAAACCGTAACTTTAGATCTAATGGTAAAAAAGTCTCATCGGCAAAAATCACAATGGATCATATCCCCGCCCCCTCCTTTTGGATAAGTCAGATTTTTCAGAAACTGAAAACTTCGTCAATTTTTAATGAAAGCAAAAAATAAAATATCTGGAAAAAGTAAAGGCGATTGGTAAAATGGTACTTGGGTCCCTAAATGAAAATATTTGGAGCCTTGGCCTTGCCTCCGATTCCTACGCTACTGAGATCATGATGAGAAAAACTATATTCATGAGCACTTAATTAAATACAAAAAAATATATATTTATATATTCTAAAAAAATTATTCATAAAAAGCCCAAACTAACATATATATATATATATATATATATATATATATATATATATATATATATATATATATATATATATATATATATATATATATATATATATATATATATATATATATATATATATATATATATATATATATATATATATATATATATATATATATATATATATATATATATATATATATATATATATATATATATATATATATATATATATATATATATATATATATATATATATATATATATATATATATATATATATATATATATATATATATATATATATATATATATATATATATATATATATATATATATATATATATATATATATATATATATATATATATATATATTCCACCACCACCCCTACAAAAAAAAAAATCAAAAACGTCCAGAGTTAAGAAATTATCACTTATCACTTATCAAGAATAAACCACTGTTTGGTCTCTGGATAGGAGAAAGTGCAGGGCCGGGAGGAGGAGATATAGGCGCATCCCGTTATAAATTATGTCTTCCAGCCATCTTTTCTTGAAGTTATATATCAATACGGACTGCTTATTCGCACGTATCTTCACACGCATCCGTGTGAACAAGCAAATGAGTTTCTTAATTGTCGTGTTAATAAGAAGATATAATTTGTTATGTACACGACTGCCGTGTCGATAGGCCTATTAATAGCCAGTACAGTGGCCAAGATTGTTCTCCGATAAAATGCCTCCCACTATTCAAAGTGGAAGCAGAAATGAGCGCGATCGGAAGTAAGTGTATTCATTTCTGAAATTTAAAGTAAATATATTAACTTGTTAGTATCTTTTGTGAAATGGTTAATGACATGCGCTTTATTATGTCAAGTTAAGATTGGCTTCGTACAGTAGGCCTAAGTAACGTTAGCCTAACCTACATACATGTAGGCCTAGGTCACAGGTGTTTCTAGCGTTATGGCAACCATGATATAGCCTACTTAATACATATATATATATATATATATATATATATATATATATATATATATATATATATATATATATATATATATATATATATATATATATATATATATATATATATATATATATATATATATATATATATATATATATATATATATATATATATATACACACATACATACATACATACATACATACATACATACATATATAGCCTATATATATATATATATATATATATATATAGGCCTATATAAAGGTAGGTCACTTCCTAACGCGACTTTCGAACAGTAGGATATGAAAATTCCTTTTTTGCTGGAGACATTTCACATTTGCTGGAGACTCCCTTCTTCGTTTATAACTTAGCCACAGTAGGGCCTAGGGCCTATTTGTTCTTTTTTTCTGATGAGATGTACAAACGATGGATTTTCTACAGACATTACAGTCATGACTGTGTAAAAGCATAACAATTTGCTGCAAACTAATTGAAGTGCTGCTTCTTCATGACATCGCAACGCTTCTTTGGTTTGCAGCAAATTGTTGGGCTTTTACACTGTAATGTTGGTAGAAAATCAATAATTTGTACATCTCATCAGAAAAAAGGAACAAATACCGTGGCTTATAAATGAAGTAGGGAATCTCCAGCAAATGTGAAAAAATTATTGTCTTTTTTTTCTTTTCTCCTATGCCACAATGGTCACACTTGTCCACAATGATGTAAATATAGGAAACTCCGATAAATTAACCAAGTCCGAACTGCAGATTATTATTATTATTAATTTTTTTTCGGTTTTCATATGCCACAATGCCACACTTGTCCACAATGATGTAAGTATAGGAAACTCCGAAAAATTAAGTCCGAAACAAAAATTATTCTCTTTTTTTCGGTCCTCATATGCCACAATGCCACACTTGTCCACAATGATGTAAGTATAGGAAACTCCAAAAAATTAACAGTCCGAAACAAAGATTATTCTCTTTTTTTTCTTTACTCCTATGCCACAATGGTCACACTTGTCAACAATGATATAAGTATAAGAAACTCCGAAAAATTAACCAAGTCCGAAACAATTTTTTTCTTTTTTTCTTTCCGCTTCTCATATGCCACAATGTCACACTTGTCCACAAAATTGCAAAAAAAATCTCTCTTTATATATATATATAATATATATATATATATATCTATGATATATATATATTTATATATATATATATATATATATATTTATATATATATATATATATGTGTATATGTATATGTATATATATATATATATATATATATATATATATATATATTATATATATATATATATATCTATATATATATATATATATATAAATATATATATATTTATATTTATATATATATATATATATATACATTTAAATTTATATTTATATATATATATATATATGTATATATATATATATATATATATATATATATATATATATATATATATATATATATATATATATATATATATATATATATATATATATATATATATATATATATATATATATATATATATGTATATATATATATATATATATATATATATATATATATATATATATATATATATATATATATATATATATATATATATATATATATATATATATATATATATATATATATATATATAAAGAGAGAATAATATTTGCTTCGGACTTTGTTAATTTTTCGGAGTTTCCTATACTTACATCATTGTGGACAAGTGTGACATTGTGGCATATGAGAAGCGAAAAAGAAAAAAAATAATAATTTTGTTTCGGACTTGGCTAATTTTTTGGAGTTTCCTATACTTACATCATTGTAGACAAGTGTGACATTGTGGCATATGAGAACCGAAAAAAATCTCGTTTTGTTTATTACTACATCGTAAGGATGAAATTCGAACAGGATCTGACTTATCTATAGCCTAGTGTTAAAGTGTGACATTGTGACAATGTGTGCTGTGTCACAAAATAAATTACTGATTTCACTCGGTCTTAAATGTGGCCACATATGTATGCCGCCCTGCCCCTCATGAGAACAAATATGTATATATATTTTTCTTTATATATTTTTTTAAAAAATTATTGATCTTAATTAATATCATAAATGAATACCTTACATGGATACAGAACACAGAATGATAGCATAGTATTAAAGCAATTGTCCTGTTTGGCTCGTGAATGGTCCTTAACAATAAAAATAGTTTCATTCTGAGGTATGATTATAGCTAAAATCCCAGAGCTTCTTCACCATGGGATTGAGCCTTGAGGGGGCCCCTGGACTCCATGTTGAAAAGACACAGCGCTTTGTGCGCGCATTAATGTGCCCCTCAACAAGTCTAGCACCCTGCCCCTTTTTAAATCAAGCTAGGGGTCTGTACATGGTATGATAAAATCATGATAACTATAACAGGGTTCTAGCTAGACAAGTTTGAGTGCCGGGCTCCAGTGATAATCCAGGGTGACCTCCTAGAATGAAAAACTGATCAAATTTAGTCCACTCTTATTGACAAATTGTTAATTAATTTTTATTTAGTTTTATTGAAATGCTAGAAACTTTTACAAAATATTTGTTATGTACAATGGATATTCAAAATACAATAGATATTCAACTGTCAAAGTGCATCCCCCTCTCCCCCCCCCAAAAAAAATACAAACATATGCTGGAAGCTCTTCTCTCAATTCCCATTGTTATTCTTCTTGCCTAAACTTTTTACCCCTTTTGTTTTCGCCCCAGTATCGTTCGACGAAAGCCAAGCGGCACATGCTCCTATGAAGTACGCAACAACTTTTATCAATATAAAATGCTCCACAAATCAAAAGAATATCAATCAGTCCGTTATAATGTTAAGTGCATATAGGGTTTATAACAAATGTGATTGGTTACTTACATTTGGAACGGTCTATAAGCACGCCTTGGGCCTTTGGGGGTGTAATTTTTACTTTGTTAAAGTTTGTTTGTATGGTAAGTGACGGACTTGAAAGCTGCCAGCAGTGATTCACAAGGATTAAACCTGAATTGTGTGCATGTATGTACGTTTATGCAAAGAGCTTTGTGTATATGTGATTTTATGATAATACAGTATGTACATTCAATTGGGTTAAATTCCTATAGATCAGTTGTTTTGATCGGAATTTAATGTGCATAATGTATGTTATGTTTTGTGTGTAAATCGGCGGATGACATATATAGAGCGAGATTAAAATAAGATTTTTTTTAACACTTAATTATTTAACCGAATTAAACTTTTGAGTGCTGGGTGAAGAGTGAATCTTAGAGCAGAGTGGTGGGCGGGAGTTGCAAGTCCTGGGCGGGCCCGCCCAGCGCCGCCCACCGTAGCTAGAACCCTGAACCATAAGTACATACTAAAGGTACCCAGAGAAAGCAAAGGTACTTAGATGATTGAGCTGATAGATAAGATAAAAGTAAAGCAACTTAGTTGGCAAACTGTTTAGCTCCAAGATAAGACATGTTCTCCCTATTCTGCTGCAGTCACAAATGAGAGTAGAATGCAGTAGAATGTGCATGTAGTCCACAAACAAAAAACTGAACTGAACAAAACATTCCACAACACACAAAACTGAACTGAACCTGGAACCTAACAAGAGCTACACACAATCTGAGACAATGCAACTGAGGGAAGTACCAAACCTCTACAGAAGTTGCATACTACTGTAGTAGTTCCGCGAAATCAACCGTTTCTTTGTAATAAGAGACAAAAGAATGAAGAAATTTATATATAAATACCTAATTTCAGGCACAGGGTACTGACCATTTAATAATGGCAGGGCTGATTTTGGGAAAGGATGGGGGCTTAGGGCCTGAGTCCCCATGGTTAAGAATTGACCTGAGTTTGATCTGACTCAGCCCCCTCCGAAATGGTAGGAAGTGTTTGGAAATCGAGGAAAATTGCCCAAACTTGAAGAAAATTGCCTGGAAAATAAAGTAATAAACTCAAATTTCCCAAAATCATAAAACGTGCCTGAAAAATCAAAGAAATATTAAAAAAAATGTCCCTCTCTTTGTGAGCCCATCTTGTTATTTTTTTTTTTAAAAATCAGCCCTGATTAGCTGCAATTTGGAGCCTATCAACCTCAGGAACTTCGTCTTTTACATCCTTTTCTGCACCACCTCTCACAGTTGCCAATGGCTCAAACTGGTATGGTTGCAGACCAAATACTTCCTCTTCTTCGTAACTATTTTTGTCCTCACTCTCATCAAAACTGGATGAAGAGCAAGACAAATTTAAGTCTAATTCCTCTGAGATATCTTCGGGCATTTTAAACATTTCTGATGTATTTTGTATTTTATTTTTAGATGGTAAACAAATTGATGACATGACGCTTGTAATGAACAGTGTATAATATGATCAGTGTGTGTATGTGCTATTTGTGTTGTTATGGGAGTTGCTTCGTGCGTGCAATGACATCACACGGCTTATCACTGCAGTGATTCATTTTTACACTTCCGGGTTTTGAATGTGGCATAGTTCATGATTTTCTTTTACATTTTGTTTGTGAAAAAAAATGATTCTGTGATAAAAAAATATATATATTTGTCTATCAAATTGTCCAAATATTTCATTCCAATAACTGAAATGTGCACGTGTCATGACCGCTTTAACTGTTAAACCCGAAGCAGCTGCCGGGAGCACTATGCTAATATACATTCAAGCATTTAGGAATGCTGGTCCTGCTAATATGGCATACAGTAGAGCTATAGTACAAAACCCTCCAACACGGGAGAGAGAGAGACGTCAAATATGTCTGCTGTGCTCAAGATCGAAAGGTACACTGAAGCTGATCAATGATGCAATCTCTCATGTGATGCCTGAGTGTATTGTAGACTTCACATTTGTAAGCTACATTTCATACACACATACTGTACTGTAATGTCCATGCATAATACTGCAGATAGAAAGGTATGGTTTATGAAAAGACAACATTCCTGTGCGTAAAGTTAGAAATTGAATCAACATTATCAAAATCGTTTTTGTTTGTTTTCCAACTTTGCAAGGGTTTCCTAGTATTGTCGAAAACACCTGGCTGTTTAGGACTAACAAGTTCAGGTGATTGATTACACGTACCTAGCTTGGCCATGGATCAAACGTAACATGACACTGTACTGCACCATACTCAGAAATACAAACATTAACTCAATTCAAAACATGAGGTTGATCATGAAGTTTATTCACATACAAACATTCTCGAACAGGAAATTATAAAATGTTGGTTGAATTACAGTAGTTGTCATGTCTTGTCAAAATCTTGGAGAAAGTCTCCTGTTTTGCCATTTATGGTTTATAATGCAAATGACCTTAGAATAAGTATTCAAATATCCAGCTGAGTGAAACAGATTTGTAGTACATTTACATGTAGGTGTACCATATGCTCGAAAAAAAGCTACATTAGAACTGAGTTAACTCTATTACACATGCACATAACAAGAATACTGATATCTAGCAAAATGATTCCCTCTTTTGACATCATTATTTTTAATTTTATAGGTCATCATCCCGGTCAACAGTTCCCAGGAGGTAAGTAAACTGGGGTTTTATTTTCAATAAAAGAACCATGTCAAACTTTCTACTTTGTCAAACTATTTACTATTAATTCATAAACCTTTTCCCTTTAATTTGAAACTAAGAGATACAGTAAGTCCCTTATACCTGAACTCCAGATCACACCTCTCCCCACCATCTCAATTTCTGATCTATTCAAGAGCCATCCTACCTCCAGCTGTATCACCTCTCTCCGCAACAACAATTTATTCCACCTGATCTAAACTTCCCCCTTCCCTTCCCTTCTCTGCCTTACCTTCCTCACCTTTTTTATTACCTTAACTTTTTTCCTTATCAACCTTCTCTCCCTCCTTCCCTCTATGCCACCTCTCTTTCCTCTCTGTCCTAACCCAAGCACCTTAGTATTTACCACCCTCTTGGCACATTTGACTCTTGACTGCCGTGGTGCCGTTAAATAACAACAAACTAAACCAGACCAAAGCATACAGTTAGTAATTCTTTCATCCTTAAAAGACAATGTTATATTTAAGAGGAGATATTCTTTGTATGTTTTTTTTCATTTTTATCTTTCTCCTGCTCTGGAGTCAACATGGCTTATTTGTAATTATTTTAGGATGATCTTAAAGGACTATGGACATCTATCAGATTTTAAATATGTGAAAGAAGATGGAATTCTGAGTAGAATAGTTTTCAAAATTTGTAAAAAACTTATTTAGTTATGACTAAACAAAGTTTCATAATTTGTTCATTTGTCTGGAATTTGTGATATACTAAGAGGAACACATCTCAATATCTTTATATAATTTTTCAAATTCTGTTCATCAAATTCAGCTACTTGTGAATTTCAAAATGTATTTTCTAGATACATGATGATTCATGGCATGACAAAGTTCCATCAAGTTTTGCCCGAAATCCAATTTATATTTCAGACAACATTGACAGAGGAATAAAAAAACAAAGGTTTTGCAAAAGATAATGAAGGATCCTTCTTCGATTGATGTCACACATTATTGCACAATAACAGTTAAAGATTGAAAATGCTGTAAATTTTAAACCAATTTTAATGGAATATTTGCTGTTTGGTTTAGATTATATTTAAACCAATTAAGCCCATGTTGCCTCTACATGTCCATGGTCCTTTAAAAAAAGTTTAAATCTTGACTAAATGTAAATTATTCAAAGTATAAAAAGTATATTTTAACCCTTACTGTATATGAAGTTAATTGATATCAGTTTTATTTGTTCTTAGTTTCAAGGTTCAAACTGACTTTTATTGTTAAGAGGATTGAAAATAAAATATAAAATCTTTAATAAGGGGAAGTAAGAAAGGGGTTCAGGTTTGTATTGGAGTGAGGGCTGAAAATTGAAAAAAAAGAGACTATTTTGTAAAGAAAGTGGCCCTGGCTTGGTAGTTACTGTAGTTCATGATAAGTGGAGACTAGCTACATTGGAGACTGATAGATAGAGTTAAGTTAGTTTAGTTAGCATAGCAGATAAAGGACCAGGCAGGCCATGTGAAATGCTAATTCATTGCAAAAAGTAGTTTTGTACATTTATTGAATAATCTTAGCTTGATATTATTGTGCAGTGTCAATTTACAATTAATTAATGTATAATGCTTTGTTGTTAAATGGGAATTATCTCTTCTTGTGCTTAACGCTCATTTTCTTTTTGTCCTGCATTTAAGGTCAGACATAGTGTGCAGAATCAAATATTACAACCAGCTTCCTGATATTCCTTTCGATCCCAAGTTCATTAAGTATCCTTTTGAGCAAAAGAGGTTTGTGGAGTACAATGCCACTTCTCTTGAACGAAACTACAAGCATGAGCTATTGGCAGAGCATGACCTGGGTGTAACAATTGACCTCATCAATCCAGAGACTTATAAGATAGATCCAAAAGGTAAATGATTCAATAAATGTCTTATAGGATTCTTAGCTTGACCAATGCAGAGTGTTTAGTGTTGGGTTGAGATTATAAAATCATACAGATTTCTCAACTTTTTGTCCTTTAAAAAGCTTCACCTCCTAGTTTGAACACTTTTGGTCTTGAAATTTTGGCTCATGTGATTATATTTTCATGCCCATTAAAGCTTGTATTTTTCTAAGAGTAAATCAATGCAATTTTTGAGTTATAGCTAAAGATAAACAAGGTGCAATTTTTTTCAAAACATTTTTAGTAGAGACCTCCCATGATGTCATATTTGACACTTGCCTCAGGCATTTTTTTTTTACAATCAAAGTGCCCATTGTGCATGAATAGACATCAGGTAATTACTTCTACTTAAGCTATGAACCACTATCCATTGCTCATTTGAAAGATGGACATACTCTTTGGGAATTCCTTAAATTCCTCAATAGATTTGTATCCAGTTATGATATTTATTCTTGTTCCAATTGCAACTTTGTATGAAACTTTAATGGAAATTTAAATATCTATATAGATGGGTAGCTTGAGCTTAATTTGACTTAAGCTTTATACTTGCAGATAATAGGCTACAAAACATGAAAATAGTAAACATTTTCATTAAAATCTTTGAAAAATTGAGCAATTTACATCATTTTTGGTGAGCATGCGAAGCATAATGCGAACCTATGTAATGGCATTTTAGTCCGGCCTGCCGGCCACAGTTTTTCCTGAGATTTCCTCAGAATGTTTAAGTTTCTTCAGAGTTCCTCAGAAAAAGTTAAAAGTTTCTTCAGATAACCTCAAAGAAGGCTGAAATTTTCTTACTAAATGTTAAAGTTTTTCAGAGACTCTTGAGAGAGGTTGAAGATTAGTTTTCTTAAAAAGTCTACAAAATATTTAATATTTTCTTCAAAGATAATTGTAAGATGATATCATTTCCCAAAATTCTTCAGAAATCCTCAAGTGTCTCTCATAACACTGGAGGTTTAAAACCCTTAAACTTCCTCAAAATATTTGTGCACCAACGGCTGTATCAGGCATGATTATTAAACTCCGCCTTTATTATTGTGGTCATTTGCACTAAGTTGCTACAGTGTATGAACTGAAGACTTTTTTTTACTTTGTATGCTCAGTCAGGCAGTGTGACAGGATGGGACAGCATATGGACATATGGGGAGGGATGCCTTATGGGACATGGATGGGGGCCATGCGGGACATAGGATAGAATATATACCATGTGGTATGCACCAAGGGCTCTATATCAGGCATGATTTTTGACTTTGCTTTTTTCTTTCTTATTCAATAATTTATTTGCATATAAGTTATTGTAACTGACAGACTTTCATACATAGTGTGGTCAATCAGGGATTGTGACAGCTAGGACGAGACTTCTTATAGAGCCTATGGGATGTCATATGGGATATGGGGTGGGATGTCATATGGGGTGGGATGCCATGTGGGACATGGGGTGGGATGTCATGTGGAACAGGGTGGGATGCCATGAAGAATATATGGTGTAATGCCATGCGGGACATAGGGTGGAATGCCATGGGATGAGATGTCATGTGGGACATGGGATGGTGTGGGATGTCATGTGGAAGATAGGATGGGATGCCATGTGGGACATGGCATGAAATGCCATGAGTAACACAGAGTGACATAGGTTGGGATGTCATGTGTGACATAGGGTAGAAGGCTATGGGGACATGGGATGTGATGCCATGTGGGACATAAAGTAGGATGTCATTGGGACATTAGGAGGGATACCATGTGGAACATATGGTGGGATCCAATGTGGGACATAAGGTGGGATGCTATGTGGGACATCAGGTGGGAAGCCACTGATGCGGGACATAAGGTGGGATGCCATGGGGGACATATGGTGGGATGCCATGGGGGACATATGGTGGTATGCCATGTGGAACATATGGTAGAATGCCATGTGGGACGTATGTAGGAATGCCATGTGGGACACACAGTATGGTGGAATGTCATGTGGGAGAAATGGTGGAATGCCATGTGGGACATGGGTTGGGATGTCATTTGGGACATGGGATGGGATGTCATTTGGGACATGGGATGGGATGTCATTTGGGACATGGGATGGCAATCATGTGGGACATAAAATGGAATGCCATGTGGATCATAGGATGGGATCCCATGTACAGTAGGACATATGGTGGAATGCCACATGGGACATATAGTGGAATGCAATATGGGGCATATGATGGAATGCCATGTAGGAGATATGGTGGAATGCCATGTGGGACAAGCGATTGGATGGGATGTCATGTGGAACAAGGGATTGGATGGGAAGTCATGTGGGACATGGGGTGGGATGCCATGTGGGACATGTGATGCCATGTGGGACTTGCCATTTTTATAATTGGCTGGATCATATGATATGGGTGTTAATTTGCATGGGCATGCAAACCATGATGGTATTTAATGTTCTTGTTAATTTCTAATCTTTGCTGTAATAAATAATGGAAATTTTGTATAAATTTCATGACATAAGAACCATAGAACCTATCAATCTCCTGATATTTAGTTGTTAATTTATTGTTTTCAAATCTCCACCAAAGTTATTTGAATGGCAGCAGTTGAATATGACAAATAAGTTTTGAACTTTGATCTCCATCATATATCCTAGCTCAATCAAAATTACAGCAGGAGAAACTGGTCAGTTTGATGATTTTCAGAGACTGAAGTTTAGGACAGAATAATAAAGAATTGCATTAAAAACTTTTCAACTACAAACAGTCAATATCTTTTCAATAAAAACATGTCACATTATTTTAAAGAACTGGGGTACTTGACATTAATAACGTTCATCATGCCATCTTTCTATTATATTGACAACAAATCAAAATGAAATTGACAACTTTTCTCAAAATGTAAAAGGTTGAGCTTCTGCATCAGTGATCCTCTGCTTAAGTGTTGTATTTTCATTATTTTATTAACTGATAGCTTTGTTTACAATGTATGTATTCATTATTATCATTATTATTATTATTATTATTAGGTTATCAAATTGCAAATACTTAAAAGCATATTCAAATGCGCTGTACATAAAATAAAGGTAAAATGGAAGAATTGAAACTCTAAAATATAGATACATAAATAATCTAAAATACCTGTATATGATAAAGATAACGATAATAAATTAAAATTAAACGGCTATAAAGTAAAGATGTAAAAAGGAAAATAAAATGATAAAACAATGTTCAAAAAATGTAAAATGAGCTAACACTCTAAAATCCTAAAATTTATCAAAGCTGGAAAAAAGTCTTGGCCCTTCTTTTCACCCTTAACCCTGTTTTAATGTTGACTTACACCTTCAACTCATTAACATTCCCTTTCAACATTGAAATGGGGTGGAAGGAATAAAGAAAAAGGGTCAAATACTTTTATGCATGATTATGTATAAGTTCATATGGCTTTGTAAGGTAGATGATTTTGCCATGGCTACAGTGTTCAGTTGCTCACTGGTTAAAGAGTCTTGGTCATATGTGAAAGGTACCGGATTCGATTCCTGATGCGAGCACTGCATTGTGTCCTTCAGCAAGACACTTTGCTCTACTTGCTTCATACTGCTCATCTGTAAAATGAGTATTGCTGGGGAGTTCACCTGCGATTGACTGCCACTTATTTATTTTTTTACATTCTTTCTTTAAACTCTTTTCAGACCTGATTATAAGAAATGTTGTAAAACCTAGAAGGAAGGTGATAATTATATTGTGCAAATTGGTTAAATATGCTCTAAATTATACATTATCAATTCTTGCTCTAGCTACTTTGGATCCCAAAGATGAATTCCTCCTTGAAGAAGAAATTCTTGCCAAAGGTGACAGTAAAAGGTAGATATGAAATCCCACAATAGACAGGGATATACCCTTCTTACTGTAGGTAAAATAGAATGTTTGAATGATAAAAGCTTGTTCAAATTTGTACAACAGTGATTGGACTTAAGACACAAATGTATTATACTTAGCAATACTTATCTATTTGGATATGGAGTTATCCTTTTTCTGAATTTTTATTGTAATGTGCAAGACAGATCGGATAATGTGGACATTCATATATACAGGCTGTCAGGCTATCCCTTCCAACCACGCCTACCTAAGGTCTGCATGATAAACTTAAATTCATCATCTAGTAATCTATTCTACCAATGTTTTTAATTCAGTAATATTAGCATAGAATTGCATCATGATGAAAATTTCATATTGTACACAAACCTGTATGAAGTACTGTACCTATTGCTATTTAAAAAACAAGGTACTGTATGTGGTAATGTACTTCCCAAATGTTGAGTTAAATTTTCAACAAATTGTGTGAAAATATTTTCAGTACAAATATCTCTGAAAAGAGTAAAGCAATCGAAAATAAACCAGCTGCTTCTTGCAGGCATTTTTATTGCCAATTATCATCCTTCAAGTGTTGACATAAATAACTTTCACATTAAATAGTACCATTGCAGGACCTAAAACAAGTTCTATAACAACCCACAAAATGTTTATGGAGGGAAACTACTGTACCCTCATGTAACATGCCTCTTATTGTAAACAAATGGTTTTGAAATCAGGACACTAATCAATCCTGCTTAATTCTTATTGTACATGAAATCAATAATAATTATTTTTACATGAAATCATTTTTGTTTTCTATTTATTATGACATCCATAGAATGACAAATTTTGAGATATTTATCCAAAACTTGTAATTTTATGTATTGTATACAAATTTCATTTTTGTACTTTCACCCATCAACTGTTTTTGTTTGTGATTACAGATCAGCCCGGCATGCTAGGAATGTGTCCTGGTTGAGGAAGACACAGTACATATCAAGTGAATACACAAGGTCAACACCCACCTCAGAAAAACCTGAGACAAGGTCAGTAATAAACGAAAGCTGCCATTTTAAGGAATTTGGCAGGGCATCTTCAGATACAAGAAATACTCTTTTGCTCTTATTCTTGAAAATTGCATTATCTTTAAACAATTTAAAAGCAACCAAAAATAATAAATTCTGGCATATTCGAAAATATTTTTCCTTTATAAAGCATGTAGCAAAAGTTGAAAATAAAATATTAATGTAAGCCTGACTAAATGCCCAACAAAAAATCAATTACTGTAGTTCAAAACTGTCTTAGAATTGGATTATCTGAGAGATGCATAGTTGTGATAGTTTTAGAGCTTTTGAAGAAAAAACTTTTCAGGGTTCAGGGTTTTCATATGGTTGTTATTATTCTATAAACTGATAAAAATAATTCCACCTAAACAAAGAACTAATTGATTATTATCAATTAATCAATTGATTATTATCAATTAATCATATATTATTTTCATTGAACCATATTATCATGGGAAGACTCTTTTTTTTGGAACATAAATGAAGATATGTACTGTATATAGAATTGTCATAATTGTTTGGGATAGATTATTATTTCTTACAAGCAAGTAGTTTTAAAGGGAATAGCCCTTCAGCTTTGGAATTAAGATATTTTAAATTTGCAGTGACCCCAAAGCAATCAATTCTGTTAATTTGATACATAGGAGTAGGTTACCATCCTTCTATGCAACATATGTAATATATGTTAACAACTTGAAAAGCGATATCAAAATCGTTCTGATCTGAAAATGACAATTCATTAAGAAAAATGGTGTTTACTTTACACTTGTGAAAGATTCTGATTCATATTACTAATGCATGAGGAAAGGTCAAGGAAAGGATGTTTTTCTACTGGAGAAAGTCACAGGCAATTGAAAGTGTATTCTTTAAACCTATGATTGATGCTTAAAAATAAAATTGAAGTAGTTTGTTGAAATTTTAACAATAGGATGTGTGGTTAATAGAAGTGGGCATTTTGCCATGTTTTCCTATTTTCAGAGTTGCCTACACCTTGAAGAAAAATTTCAAGGAAGAAGATGCATACCAGGTAGATCTTTTTATTTTTGGACATTTCTAATATTGTTAGCTTTCAGCCATAATATCACCTGCATTATATATTTTCATATGTGTTTTACACATAATGGAAATAAGCAGTATGCATATGTGTAGAGGTTAAGATATTTCGTCAGAAATTATAACATTTTTATTGTAAGGCATTAGTGAGGGGACTTCCTTGCATGAAACTCTTTGAAATTTCCAGGTTTAGTATCGTTTTAGGTAAAAGCAGTTTGTTGAAGTAAGAAACAGTTTTTGGCATTTAAATTAAGAAACTTTACAGACAGATAAGACATGCTTGAAGTCGCCATAAACTTACATATCATACCTAAATGAATTCATTACACATTTGATGCCAGACAGTGTTTCTTGACATTGAAATATTTGTAAAAGATAGGATCTTTGCTGCAGAGTGCACTTCATAATGGGTACAATTAAGAAAACAAAACTAGTAATGATCATTCTTATTTGGCAGGAATATTTATGTAGATGCTTGTCATTCATAGCAACCCACCAGAGGATCAAATCCCATGTTGAGAAGTGTTTAGAAGTTCAAAACATGCACCCTACAGCAGATTTCATGTTTTTAATGCCAGAAATGGCTCGTGTTTTGGAATTTTGATATTGGATAAAGAGCCATTTTGAACTATATTACAAAGCAATACATTCCATTGTAACAATACCAACAAAATCTTGAGATTACATGAAGTTATCAAAATTGACAAGTCTTGATGTTAGAAGCTCTTAAACAAATGATAGCAATGATGCAGAAAGCTTTGATGTTTTAGATTATGTCTTTGTATGGTGCGGCAAGTGGTAGCATGGTTTGAAATATTGCACACAACTGTGCCAAAAAAATTACTTACCATTCTAGCAGGCACCTACCTGACTGTCAAAGCTTTGTCTGTGGTACTATATGCAAAGTTGAGAAATTTAGAATAGCATTATCAATTGCATCCATAGATACAACCTGAAAATTACACACCGTTGATACACATTAAAAAGAAAACTAGTATCATATCAAGAGAAAATCAGACATGATTATTTTTGCCAATTTTGTGATGTCAGTTTGATTAGGAATTTGTTTGGTTACAAAGTGAATTTTACTATCCAACTGATGAATTCATGCTCTAACTGTATGCTGTATTTAAAAAAATTCAGATTGTGATTTTACTAAAGGTTATGTATTGTGCTTTAATTCATGTTTTAAATGTTGGTATCATTTACATGCATGCTCATATACTGAAGTGGAGAAAACGACAAGAAATGCTCACTTCTCTCAATTTTGTTTCAGGATCGTGATGTTCAAATTACTTCCATTCAAAAGACATTTGAAGATGCCAAGAAGCCGGTATGTAGTACTGTGATATTTTTTTTCTGATGATTATCTTGGATTTTTGATTTTTTTTTTATGTAAAAGTTGATATCTATTATTATTTTCTTTATGTTAGCACTGTGAACAGAGTATTCTTTTAACATACTGGTATTAGGTGTACAGCTTTTTTAACTTATTAACAAAAACACAAATTCTGTATCTGTTCATTCTCGTTGCTTGTGTGTATCTCTGGTGAATTCACATGGTGCCATCCAACCCCTAATTCTTCTCTTTGCTTGTGTGTATCTCTGGTGAATTCACACGATGCCATCCAATGCTTAATTCTTCTCTTTGTTTGTGTGTTTCTCTGGTGATTTCACATGGTGCCATCCAGCCCCTTATTCTTCTCTTTGCTTGTGTGTATCTCTGGTGAATTCACATGGTGCCATCCAGCCCATATTTCTTCTCGTTGCTTGTGTGTATCTCTGGTGAATTCACATGGTGCAATTCAACCCCTAATTCTTCTCTTTGCTTGTGTGTATCTCTGGTGAATTCACATGGTGCAATCCAACCCCTAATTCTTCTCTTTGCTTGTGTGTATCTTTGGTGAATTCACATGGTGCCATCCAGCCCATAATTCTTCTCTATGCCTCTCTGTATCTTTGGTGAATTCACATGGTGCCATCCAGCCCCTAATTCTATTCTTTGCTTGTGTATATTTCTGGTGAGTTCACATGGTACCATCCAGCCCTTAATTCTTCTCTTTGCTTGTGTGTATCTCTGGTGAATTCACATGGTGCAATCCAACCCCTAATTCTTCTCTTTGCTTGTGTGTATCTCTGGTGAATTCACATGGTGCAATTCAACCCCTAATTCTTCTCTTTGCTTGTGTGTATCTCTGGTGATTTCACATGGTGCCATCCAGCCCCTAATTCTTCTCTATGCCTCTCTGTATTTTTGGTGAATTCACATGGTGCCATCCAGCCCCTAATTCTATTCTTTGCTTGTGTATATTTCTGGTGAGTTCACATGGTGCCATCTAGCCCCTAATTCTTCTCTTTGCTTGTGTGTATCTCTGGTAAATTTACATGGTGCAATCCAACCCCTAATTCTTCTCTTCGCTTGTGTGTATCTCTGGTGAATTCACATTGTGCCATCCAGCGCTTAATTATTCTCTTGTGTGTACCTCTGGTTAATTCACACGGTGCCATCCAGCCCATATTTCTTCTCTTTGCTTGTGTGTATCTCTGGTTAATTCACACGGTGCCATCCAGCCCATATTACTTCTTTTTGCTTGTGTGTATCACTGGTTAATTCACATGGTGCCATCCAGCCCATATTTCTTCTCTTTGCTTGTGTGTATCACTGGTGAATTCACATGGTGCCATCTAGGCCACAGGTGTTCCTAGCATTATGGCAACTAGAGCTGTGACCGTTTAGCGTGTACTCGCTACACGCTCGCAAATCTTGTAAACGTTTACTAAATACTTCATTGCGAGTAATCGTTTTTCATACATTGTAGGCCTAGAGTCTTGCCGTTGAAAATCAATATTCATGATTCAAATCACACACACATTCGGCTGACAAAATTCCAATCAATGATTTTTTACAAACTGTAAACCCGATTAGCATTATCTTTTTTAAATGTGCGAATCACAAATGCGCAGTAATCACCAATGAATGGATATATTATGCACTTTGATTTCGCCAAAATCTGAGTAATCTAACTTGTAAAATGCACCGCGAATGTGCAGCAGTAAACAGTGAAACTAACAATAGGCCTAACGTTAGGCCATAAGGCTTTAAATCCCATGCAATCAAGGCCTGTTTCATTGACCAAAAAACACTCGAATCGTGACAATTAGTACATTTACATGTAAATATTACCTGATGAGTCAAATAAATTTTGCAAGAAAGAAAAAATATTGCATAATAAATAAACAGAAAAAGGTTTTAACAAAGCTGAAATTCTGCATGCTTCGCAAAGATAGCGGCCATTTTTTCGAGAGGACTGATATTTCAGAACTTCCTGGTGATGGTGGCGTAGTTTTGAAATGTTTTACGGCGAGGTATATCATAGGCCTCAGTATGCAAGATACAGAACTTTGAAAGCCGTACACGAATAGGACAAACGAGTTACGTAATGTTGAGTTTAAATGACATTGAAAGAAAGTTATCTGTTCTTTCTAAACTGAATTTCCATGCATATTTTCCATAAAAATAATGATTTGTACTGTAGAAGTAAAGTTTTTACGATTTGGAAAGCAAAACTCAGCATCTATTTGGGCAATGCAGTCAGTACTTTTGCCATACTAGTTGCGCGATTTTTTTACTTCGCCTCGTAGTTTTGGAGCAATTTTGGTGTATTTCCGAAAATTACGGTACTAAACTCGTGTACACGATACACGCTCGCTTTTTTTGGCGTGTACACGTTTACTAAAATCCCTAAACGTTCACAGCTCTAATGGCAACCTATACTATATGCTTATTACATATTTATAACAAGGTAGGTCACCTTCTACCGCGATTTTCGAACCGTCATGAAGAAGCTGCACTTCAATGACCTCATCACAATGTTTCTTTGGTTTGCAGCAAATTGTCAGGCATTTAAACTGTCATGACGGTAACGGGGGTAGAAAATTCATGGTTTGTACATCTCATCAGTAAAAAATAACAAATACTGTAAATACTGTGGCTTATAAACGAATAAGGGAGTCTTCGGCAAATGTGAGGTTAGTAAAAAAATGTAATTAAGATTCACGAGTGGTCAAAAAAAAGGAATTTTCATATACGGTTCGAAAGTCGCGGTAGGTGAACTACCTTGTTATATATATGTAATAAGTATGTAGGTTGCCATAATGCTAGAAACATCTGTGATCCAGCCCCTAATTCTCATCATGTTAAGATTTCATCTGCTCAACTTCTTCAGCATTGAGCACCACAGATGGGAAACTTAGGCAAAAGAAATCTGGTGTTTTCATTAACATAAATACACAATTTTGTAGAAATATACTAGAATTAAAAGTGTCGTGCCATTTTGTAGCTCTTTTATGCAAAAGTAGAACATCCAGTACTGTTGTGCTATCTTATATTGAGAATAATGTATTAAGTTAAATGAAATACAATTTTGCTGATTCAACGTGATAGGAGACTTTAAGTGTCAGACTCTGAAATGTATCCACATTGATTTATTGCTCAGCTGTATTTGTCTTTTTCATGAACAAGACTTCATGATTGAGTTACTGTACCTTCTCTCTTTTGACATCTTTGTGCATTTCAGTATCTTCCTTCCTTCTTAGATAAAGGATATCTTATCTTATGCCCGTCACACCTTCTGGTGCTTAGGCCACCAACCAAAGTGCACCACAATCCTCTGTCCCTGGCTATTTGTTCAAGTTCATGTATGGCCTGTTTACTGGTGTCTACAAGCAGGTAGCGTCACCAAGAGTTGTTGAGTCTGCCGCCCTTCCTCTTCTCCTGGGGGTTCCAGGTTAAGGCCTACCTGGTAATACTGGTACTAGGCTCCTTTAAGGTGTGGCCAATCCACCCCCTTTTTGCTTGCGGATCATATCATCTGCTGGTAACTGATTGGTGGTTTGCCAGAGGTCTGAATTTATTATAATAATAAAGGAAGCTATTTGTCTCATCTCAAGTTAAGATTCTATTTCTCATGCCCCATCTCTTTATTTAAATCTTAATTGTTTAAATTTATTTGACTTGCATAGTTGTCAGATATGTATTTTTATCTTTCATTGGTTAAATTCTAATCTTCCTCAAAACTTTAGAAGCATGTTTTCTTTCCTCAAAAATACTCCCTTATATAAAACTAGATATTCTGACAACCTATCACTTCCCCTTTTAAAATTGTCACTTTCACAACACACCATCCATTTCAATGGCTCAGAGGTTTGGAAAAGTATCCCCCTATTTCCTTAGAAACATTAATTTGATTACCTTAGGCCTATTTAAAAAGAAACTCATACTATTTTTTCTATCATCTTATAAATAAAACTTAGTTAATATGCTTCTATGACCAATTTTTCATTATGTTTTTTATTTAATAACTTTTGTTTTCCCTTAACTTTTAAATGTTTTTTCTGTAACTTTTCTTGCAGAAATGCACAATCATAAGTTTTTATAAACTTCCCATGTGCTTTCCCCTTAGTCACTTTTCATATCGTTCTGAATGTATATATAAATTCTGCATTTCACTATTTTTAATTTTTAATATTTTCTCTGTAAATTTGTACACATAAATGTAAATTGTAAATAACGAAAAGATGACTTAAATGTTGATGAAAATGAAAAAATTGAAATTGGATGTTTTGTTTTAATTGACTAACTAAACAGGTCCAGATGAAGGTTTTGGATGATGAAAAAAATTATTGACACCAAGATTTTTAGAGATAGTGAATGAATTTGCAAAATTTGGAGTTATAGAAAAGAGAGAAATTATGCAGAGAATGTATTAAAGATTGTTTTGAAGTTCTTGAATGATATAAAAATAGTTTTTTTTGAAAAATGATGTAAAATGCTTGTCCTGTTTAAGGCTGTGGAATATTTATTGATATTTTGATGCACCCATTTCTTACAGATTGAGAAGCACTACAGCAAGCCGTCTGTCTCACCTGTTGAAATACTACCAGTCTTTCCTGACTTTGAAGTAAGAGCTGCTTTTAATTCATTATATTATTCAAAGGCATTCCTACAGGAAATATTTGTATGATACAATAGTGTAAAATGACGGGAAAATCTTCTTGTTTGTTACCCTTTTTGAGCACCCTGGGAGTTTCCTCAGCCATATCTGCAATACTGTCAGTATTTTTGCAAACATTTAAAGAAATAGAAAAGAAATCTTGTAGGAAGCTAATTGTTTTTCGATTTAAACATAAAGTGTATTTTTGTTAGATGCAAATTTTCTTATGGTCAGTGATCACGTCATTTAAGCATAGCATAGGTATCTTTGAGTTCTATGAACATGTAGCAATTTATACTTAAAAGAGCATTATGATCTCAGCAGATCAGATTTGAATTTGAAAATAACACTTTTAGCTTTGTGGTTATGTTTTTTTAATATATTTTTTAAGGATTTAATATGTTGGTTTAGTTATTTGAGATTTTAGTATTTTTAGAACTTAGTTCTTAATCGCTACTTTTACAATATTTGGAGGATGGAAGGTGAATGGAGGATGGTACATGTAATGTAGGTGAATGAAGGATGGTAGGTGAAAGGAGGGTGGTTGGTGAATGGAAGATGGAAGGCGAATGGAGGATCGTAGGTGAATGGGTGATGGTAGATGAATGGAGGATAGCAGGTGAAAGGGGGTGGTAGATGAACGGGGCATGTTAGGTTGATAGAAGTGAGAGGATGTGAGTTAAAGGAAAGACTGTTGGATGGAATGTGGCATAATGTTTGGTAGATGTAGGATATGGTATGAGGGTGGGATGGCATGGGGGACAGGATGGGATAGAATGTGGGACAGGGTGGCATAGTATGTGGATAGGGAACCATGGAATGTGGAACATGCTGGGATGGCATGTGGGACAGGGTGGGAAGGCATTGGAAAAGGGAGTGATGGTGTGTGGGATATAATGGCATGACATGTGGGGTGGGGTGGCATGTCATGTGGTACAGGATGCCATATGATGGAATGTCATCTGTATTTCAGGTGGGATGGCAGGTGGGATGGTATGTGGGACAGGGACGGATGGCATATGGGACAAGGATGGATGGCGTGAGGGACAGGGTGGCATAGTATGTGGGACAGGGTGATTTGGTATGTGGGATTGCATGTAGTGGAATTTACATCTGGATTTCAGATTGATGGCAAGAATGATAGGATGGAATGGCCTGTGGGACAGGGTGGGATGGCATGTGACGGTACATGGAGGAATGGCGTGTGGGACAGGGTGGCATGGTATGTGGGACAGAGTAGCAAGGCATATGGTGATTGCAGGTTTGATGACATATGGATCATGCGGTGGAAAGGCATCTGGATTTTATGTATAATTTCATATAGGGAGGGATATAGGATGGGATTACATGTGGAACAGAGGGTGGAGTGGCATGTGGGACAGAGGATGGAAAGTGTGTTATAAGCGCCAAGAGGATTTGTATAATTTGCGATGTTTGGTAATAACTTACCAAGAAGATCAATAGAAAAATAGACACATTCCAGACCAGATGATTCTTTGGTAATAACTTACTGAGACGATCAGTAGAATAATAGACACATTCCAGACTAAATGATGTTTGGTAATAGTTTACCGAGATGATCAGTAGAAAAATAGACACATTCCAGACCAACTGATGTTTGGTTATACCTTACCAAGACGATCAGTAGAAAAATAGACACATTCCAGACCAAATGATGTTTGGTAATAATTTACCAAAATGATCAGTAGAAAAATAGACACATTCCAGACCAAATGATGTTTGGTAATAGTTTACCGAGATGATCAGTAGAGAAATAGACACAGTCCAGACCAAATGATGTTAGGTAATAACTTACCAAGACAATCAGTAGAAAAATAGACACATTCCAGACCAAATGATTCGCTGGTAATAATTAACTTACTGAGACGATCAGTAGAATAATAGGCACATTCCAGACCAAATGATTCGTTGGTAATAATTAACTCACTGAGACGATCAGTAAAATAATAGACACATTTCAGACCAAATGATGGTTGGTAATAACTTACCAAGACGACCAGTAGAATAATAGACAGATTCCAGACCAACTGATGTTTGGTAATAGTTTACCAAGATGATCAGTAGAAAAATAGACACATTCCAGACCAACTGATGTTTGGTAGTAACTTACCAAGACGATCAGTAGAAAAATAGACACATTCCAGACCAAATGATGTTTGGTAATAACTTAGCAAGACGATCAGTAGAAAAATAGACACATTCCAGACCAAATGATGTGTGGTAATAACTTACCAAAACGATCAGTAGAAAAATAGACACATTCCAGACCAAATGATGTTTGGTAATAGTTTACCGAGATGATCAGTAGAAAAATAGACACAGTCCAGACCAATTGATGTTTGGTAATAACTTACCAAAACGATCAGTAGAAAAATAGACACATTTCAGACCAAATGATGGTTGGTAATAACTTACCAAGACGATCAGTAGAAAAATAGACACATTCCAGACCAAATGATGGTTGGTAGTAACTTACCAAGACGACCAGTAGAAAAATAGACACATTCCAGACCAAATGATGGTTCGTAGTAACTTACCAAGGCGACCAGTAGAATAATAGACACATTCCAGACCAACTGATGTTTGGTAATAGTTTACCAAGATGATCAGTAGAAAAGTAGACAATAATGTTTGGTAATAGTTTACCAAGACGATCAGTAAAAAAATAGACACATTCCAGACCAAATGATGGTTGGTAGTAACTTACCAAGACGACCAGTAGAATAATAGACACATTCCAGACCAACTGATGTTTGGTAATAGTTTACCAAGATGATCAGTAGAAAAGTAGACAATAATGTTTGGTAATAGTTTACCAAGACGATCAGTAGAAAAATAGACACATTCTAGACCAACTGATGTTTGGTAATAGTTTACCAAGATGATCAGTAGAAAAATAGACTCTTTCCAGACCAAATGATGTTTGGTAATAGTTTACCAAGACGATCAGTAGAAAAATAGTTACATTCCAGATCAAATGATGTTTGGTAATAACTTACTGAGACGATCAGTGGAAAAATAGACGCATTCCAGACCAAATGATGTTTGGTAATAACTTACTGAGACGATCAGTGGAAAAATAGACACATTCCAGACCAAATGCCTCAGACGCAGGCAGGATGTATGAACTACTTATGTCTAAATTTCGCAAGGATAAGAGAAGCAATAGGAAATGATTTAGTTGATTGATTGATTTGATTAATATCATCTTTTCCCACCAGACTTGGATTCACCCTTGTGCTCAAGTGAACTTTGATTCTGACCCAGCTGTCAGAGGTGGTGGAGGAAAGAATTTACAAAATACTGAAATGTCCCAAGCCATGATCAGGTAGGCAAGGCAATGTTAGGCTGTTTATTTCATTAAAGAGCTATGGACATGTAGCAATTTCTGCACTGGTTACAGGAGTGTTAAAATCTGAGCAGATCAGTTTTTTAATTTTGAAAATAGGCACTCTTAGTGTTTGTACTATGGCTGATTACAGTTTGATTAGTTTTGAATTTATGCTAATTTGTGATGTTTGACTGGTCAGACAGCTCAAAATCTTTCTGTAATTCTGTAAATTCTTTAGTGAATCTCAGTCACTAAAAATAATTATAAAAAAACAGTATATTACTGGTAGAGTTGGATGGGGACACGGTATAGAGACTTAAGAAAATTATGACATAAAATTACATAACCAAATTTACAACCCTGACCGATGATCATTACAGTTGGGTCAATTTAATTCAATTTTATGATTCTTTGACAGAGGAATGGTGGATGAGACAGATGAGCAGTTTGTTGGGTACTTCCTGCCAGGCGATGAAACTCTTTCGAAGAGGAAACGAGACGTTGAAGATGAAGTAGATTACAGGGAGGATGAGGAGTAAGTATTTTCTTGTCATTAATAGTAATAATATGAAGCTTAAGTTAGTAAAGGGCAAAAATTGAGGGTGAGTTATTGATGAACAACTTGCAGGACATCCTTCTTATGAGTCTGCCTTCAGCGAACAAATGTTAATATTTGATTTGAGCAAGCAAAGGCCTTTTAGAGCTGTCTTGAATATGAGACAGTCATATTGTGAAGCCAAGAGTTGATTTCACTGTACTCAAAATACCTAGAAATATATCAGTATAAAATATAATCAATTTTCATTTGCTGCTTTTAGTCTTGCTTCATTTGAGAACCATGGGGAATTTCAATTCATAACTCTAAATTGTTACGATTGAAGAGTAGTATTTATTGTGTACACATTTTAGATGAAGACATCAGAATTCTCCTGTATCTTCTTTGATTAAAACACAATTTCAATCCTGCTCAAATCTTAATTATTGAACATTCTTATCAATTTCATTTGAATTTTAAATGGAAACTTGATTTGAGTTGCAGATTTTGAAGGAATTTTAAAACTTTTTCCTCAGCTATGAATACAAGTTAACCAGAGAATACAACTGGAATGTGAAGAACAAGGCTAGCAGAGGTTATGAGGAGAACTACTTCTTCATATTCAGGAAAGGAAAGGGTGTCTTCTTCAATGAATTAGAAACGAGGTAAGGAACTAGACAATGAGGTTGGCATATTAGGTCAGTCAATACAATAATTGGTGTCATTTGAATCACAGACCATGGTTTCTATTGTAAACCATGGGTCATTTTAAAGGAATCTGAGCAACTTTCACAAACACCCTTATCACTGCTTTAAAAGTTCTTGGACAGACTGGTTTAATTAAGGTAGTTCTAGAATTGACATGCACAAATATTACTTTATATATAATTTGATTTTCTTTGTTGATATAATATCATTAGACCTCACAATAAAAATCAAGTAGTTTGATGAGTAAACTACATACTAATAATAATTGGATAATATTTTTAAATGTCATGAGATGTTCAAGACACATTTTATGATATTTTAGTACTATATTGAAGACTGGACTATGTTGTTTTCACTGGCTTAACCTTTGAAATGTAGTGTGGTAGAAGAGCTGGTCGCTCATTCAGAAGACCAGTTACAGAAAAGCTTCATCTTATTCTCTTCATAGGGTGCGCCTGAGTAAGAGAAGAAAGAAGGAAGGTCTATCCAGTAATTCTGTTCTGTTGGTAAAGCACAGAGAGTTCAATGAACAAGAGTCAACTATACAGGTAAGATGCCAAAACCATTGTAAATAACATTGGAGAAATAGACTTATTGGCAAAAGATGTACTTACACAATCATATGTACAGAGTTAATTGTTATTTTGAGACTCCCTCCCTCCATCCCTCCCTTCCTTTCTCCATTCCTTTCTCCCTTCGTCCCTCCCTCCACCTACCCACACATTCACCCCACATTCACCCACACATTCACCCACACACCCACTCACACACCCACACACACACACATCCATGTAATTGTTGTCTCTTAGTTCAGAAATAATTTTTCATTTCTGAAGTGTTTTTTTGTTATTTGCTAAAGGAATATGAATAAATTTAGTACTGGTTTTAATATATCTTTCATCAGAACAGAAATTGAGTTTTCTAGTTCTTCAAGGACAAAATGGGGTTGCCTGCTATTAGTGCCTAGTTTTGTTCAAGACTTGTGGAATTATGAATTACACAATATCTTCCAGATAAATAGAAAACTGTTTTGAGCACAAGTAAATGATAACTTTATTTGCAGGGTGGTCACTAATGTCAGGAGATGAAAATACCTATGATTGTCAAGTAAAAGGGTCATCATCAATGAACTTTCCACATCTTGGCTTAGGATTATCCAATCACCATGACAGAATCTGTCCTCTTGCCTTCTTCTTTCCAAGGTATTTGTAGATGTAACCTTCCAATGGCTAATTCATAGTTTTAAAGAAGTTGTGAATTTCTTCGCAGAGCAATTCTTTAAAAATGCATTTTTCAATTGATTTCTGTTTAACAGGAAGCAAGATTATCTCAGTTAGAGCAGTTCTTTAAAAATGCATTTTTCAATTGTTTTCTGTTTACAGGAAGCAAGATTATCTCAGTTAGAAAATATACCAGTTGAGGAGGAAGAGGAAGAAGAGGCTGAAGGAGAGGAGGGCAAGGATGAAGGAGAGACAGGTGAGGAGCAAGAGGCAAGTGATGAGGAGGAAAAGGAGGAGCAAGAGGAGGGTGAAGACAGGCAGGAGAATGAAGAAGAGAGACAAAACTCTGGTATGATATTTACATGTAAAATTAGTTTTCTTCTTTATTTTACAAGCAGGAGATTTATTTGATTTAATTTTACCCATATGATGGTAAATAACAAGTAAGCATAATAAACATGGATTTATTGGACATGCGGATATATCACATTATAAGGAATATAAGAAACGTTAATACAGTTTAAACTTTCATAGAAAAGATAATAGAATTACCGATACTCAAAAGAGAAATGGAGATGTCATTAGCATGGAGAATTCCTTTTCACGTTTGTTGTCACTTTTTGAATATTACAAACCCCCCAAAAATATCTCAATGGAAGGTCTTCTGATGGCTTTTCATAAAGCCATTTATATAGTGATAATTGGTGTATAAAGACATCTTGATATTTTAAGACATGAATTTATGTAGTTGTTGTTATAGATGTGATTGAATAGCTATGCCTCTTTTAGGTCTTAACATTACAGATACCATGAAATGGCTGCTACTCCTAAAAGGTGAAGATAATCACTGAAAGCACATGTAAATGATGGCTATACATATGTGAAATCTGAGCTTGCAACTTGAGATCCCAAAACAAAGCATAAATTAAAATTGATTATTCGATTGTTACAAATGGAAAGAGACTAATGTCCTTGCTTTTGTCAATGTTTATGTCACCAACAATTTACAGTTTGGTGTATTCAGGCACTGTTATATCTTCCATCCTCTCAAATCATTAACAGCTGCTGGCTGTGATGTTTATGACTTTAATCTTAAGTTTGCTTTTGGGCCATTATAGGCTTCGTACAGGTCCTGGAATGAATGTGTATTCCATATTAATAATACAAGAATTCTCGGCATACTGACTTGATGTTTCCCTGCCCAGTCGCAGCTTACCTACATGTACATATGCAACTTAATACTTAATAAAACCCAGGTCCCTTGTCTCAGTTAACATCCTATGTCAAAACATTAAAGTGTGTATTATTCAGCGTTAGACAGGTTGTGAGTGGTAGACTTTTCCTTATCCCCGGGCCTGTAAACATGCATGATCATACTCCTCGTTCCTCCTATTTCCCTTGTTGAGACAAACTTTTCTCGTACATAAACACGCAAGGACCTTGGGTGAGCAACTTGTCATAATGTATCATTGGGCATTGATGTAAATTAAACATCAAGTCCCTCATATTCCGAAAATATCCTGCATACTGCGACCCCTTTCCTTAAAACTTATTTTTGGAAGTTTCTGCAAAAATAGAAAAGTAACTATCGACTTTGTTTTGCTCTTGATTTTTGATGAAATTTATTCTTGCTATATTGTTTGACTTAATTGCTGAAACCAAAAAGACAACCAACACACATACGATTCCATATAAACACGCCGTAACTTTGTATTAGGACGGAATAATATTATTTTCTTGCACGTGGCAAATATCATTGCTGGCATCTCGACATTTGAGAATATTTTGAGAATTAAATGTTTAATCAGACGGTATCACCAAATTGCCCGTCACCTGCCCGTAACCTCAAAAATTGATCCAGAGCGGTTACCGCTACCCATTGAGTCGTACATTCTATTTTATACAGAAAGGCTTATAACTTTTGTTACAAGCATATTTACTCAGATGTCACTATTATTAATTCCCCACCATGTGGTATGGTCAAATTCACCATCACTTTCTTGTAACTTTTACAATCAGCCCAGACCAAATGTCATCTCCCACCTCACCCCCACCTATAAATAATTTATACACTTTAGAAATATGTTAGTATGGAACCTGCATATGACTGTTTTAACCCTCACCATCACTTTCTTGTAACTTTTACAATCAGCCCAGACCAAATGTCATCTCCCACCTCACCCCCACCCATGAATAATTTATACACTTTAATGGAACTTGGATTTTGTGAAATTGGGAATAGACATATTTCAGTAGGCCTAGAAATATGTTAGTATGGAACCTGTATCTACCCGTAGAGATTTTAAAAATTCCAATATGACTGTTTTAAATTCACGTATGACATTCGTCTTTCAAAAAAAAAACAAATGTCGGTCCTGGAATTTTCAGTTGAGGTCCTTAAAAGTCAGGGAATTCTGCATAGCCAAATGTGCACAAACCCTGCATTTGTATGACATCTATATTCCTGGTAATTTTATGAATAAAGATTGATGTGATTCTGTTGATTGTTCTATATTAAAATATGTGATTTAAACTGCATGGCCAGTACTACAGTGGCCCACTAGGGGACATACATTTTTTTCTTTCTTCAAAATGAAAAAACCTGTTTGCCCCCCTAATGGGCCACTACAGTAAAGACCATGAAAAATACTTTTTACGAAGGTCAGGTATGCTTGGATACTTTCCAAACTTTTGATTTTCTTTGTTTCAGGTGAAGAGCAAAATGCAAGTGATGCAGAAATGGAATCTCAACAAGAGGATGCAGATGAAGGAGAGGCAGAAACAGGAGGTCAAGATGTAGAAGTGTCTGCTGCAGAATCAGGTGCAGAGGCAGCAGATAGTGAAGATGAAGGTGCTGCACAGGCTGCAGAAAGTGACAACGAGGAGGCAGCAGTAAGTGCAGGAGAGGAGGAGGAGGATGAACAGAAGGAAGAAGAACAGGAGGAAGAAGAGACGAGAGAACAAGAAGAGGAAGAAGAAGATGATGATGAAGAGAGAGGAAGGAGAGAAGATGAAGCAGAAATTTTTGGAGGTGATAGTGATGAGGAATCAGGAGCTGTAAGTGACTGAGAAACTGAAACTTTTCTGAGTAGATTTATGTTCAGAAGCAATGAAGCTTATAAAAATCCTCAGTATTTCTAAGTGGAACCTTGATAAACAGTCAGATATTTGTTTCTCATGTTCATCTGACATAGATGATGAAATCATCATTGTGATGTATAGCACAGCAAGGTAGAAGCTACTTGTGATTATGAATACAAATTCAGACTATTTAACATGTAGGCAGAACCTTACACAGGACATAAGGAACTTAAAATCAAGTGTTTTTAAATTCTGGGTTCATCACCATAAAGAGTTAACTACCTACATGATCTTACCAATGCATGTTTGCAAGTATTGTGAGATCTATCACTCATCTTATGATGCACAAACTAAGGACATGTTTGGTTTCTTTCTAGCGTATCTAAGCATCTATACATTCACTTCTGAATCAGTTTTAGTTCTACTCTTCTCAACTTGAAAGAAATGTGCTCTAGAATTTGGTTCCTTTTAAACAAGAGAAGCATCAAAGCAGTGTTGATGTTGCCTCCAAGCTGATGTGTTTTTTACATAAATCAACAACTCTACACCCCATTGGTGCCAAGTATTGGCCTTAACCCATGGGATATATGAATTGGCTTAATTTGTGTTATTATGCACATAGGTGTGTGCGTTATGCGCTTTATAAATGGCTATTATTATGTGCATATGAAGGAAGGATCCATCACACCTTGTGCTGTTATACTGGAAAATGTCTTGAAAATATTCTCCACTACATTTCTTTGGTTGTATGCCTCATTCTTTTAAACAAAACAGATTTCTTGATGTTTGAAAGACTTTATGAGTCCTTATTTAAGATAACTGGAAAAATCCATCAGTTCTCTTTTAGAACCCTTGTTCCGCACAGTCGCATTTGAAATGTAGATATGTAAATTAATCCTGGTTTAACTCTTGAGGGCTACTCCCTATAAAAAGATTGATGCAGTCATAATTTCAAGGTATAGGGAGCAAACAAGTTTATGTTGTTAAAGAAATGCATACTTGGCATTCTCCACCTTTACTAAAACATTTGTCTCAGGAATGAGTAAAGTGATCAAAAGTGGTTAATATTGACAGATATCCAACTATAAAGGCTGAAAGAGATGTTTTTATACTTTAAAAGCTCTCTATGAATCTGATCAATTTGATAGGAAACACAGCATACTTGTTATTCCAACCTTTATCCTGAAGAGGATTTTACCAAAATTATTTCTTGATATTTGGGATCAAAGCATTTGCATGTCTCTCTCTTCCTGCTAGAATGCAAACAAATTGTAAATATTTCAACTTGTACTGTAGTAAGGAACTGGAAATATAATATGGATTCTAAAATGTGTTTAGAAATTCAGTGAAAGAGTGTCTTCTCCTTTTTTTTTTGAATCGTAAGTAACTTTGAATTTGCTTTCACTGATGGAGTTTCTACTCAGTCTCTCCTTACGAAGCATGGTAATATTTCTAGGGCTGTTCCGATGTAGATTATCGCCATATTGTTTTTTCTGTATCAAAAATACCCTGACCAACTTATCGTGGTATGCCAGTTTCATGTGTAAAATGCATATTAAAGCAAAAATTTGTGACACAGATTTTCAGAAACATTTCAAATGATGAGATTTGAAGAGAATATGTGCAGTATATCTGAATCTTTTATGCTTCATTTCATTAGCTCTTATGTTTTATGGGATAAATGAGATCTGCATGCTGAAAACTCAAGCAGTTTTCCAATCGCAATAAGGTGATATATTGCAATAATTTTGTCCATGATAATTGATATATCATTTACTCATATTGTGACAGCCCTAGATAATTCATCCATACTGTACCCTGTATCGTCATGATTAAGAAAATAATGTTTTTAATAATTTGTACAGCCAAATGTGACAATATTTTTCACCACAACAATAAATCTTCAAGTTTGAAAAGTTTGTCTTTATTATGCAAATTTTATAAAGACTTGAATTTTTGGTCACATGTTGGTCGATCTCCTTGAAAATAATGAATTTTTAGATTTTTCTTGGTGTTTCTAAGGTGTGAGTACAGCTTATATATTAGTGATGTTCACATTTGAAAACTAAGCAAGATGAAATTGGAGGGTAAATTCTCTCAAAGAAAAGCCATTAAAATGTTCTATAGGCCTACCTAAGTTCAGGTTAGTTTCACCTCTAGTTGATTGACAATACCATATGTCTGCAAGACACAAATGTCTGTTAATCTCTAATAAATATTTTATGCAGGTTTTTGAAAAAAGATGACACTATTCATTAACTTTTTAATGGGATTGGGACAATACCTTTTAACAAAATCTGAGAGTAAAAGCCCTCAGGAGGGCAACTGTCTTCTGACTGTTGCGACGACGAGTGAACACACAATTACAATGACGGGGTCGTCGCCTGCGTAATCGGTTATGATAGTAACAATGCTATCACGAAACGCTTAATACGACCCGGACGAGAACACAGGTACGACGTTTGGACAGACATAACATCGACAACCAAGTCAATGTCCACGGCATTTAATAACCAGTTGTGGTGCACTGGCGTGTCTACCCAACCCAGGCTTTTGAACCTAGGGCCTTGTGGTCTGTAGACATGTATGATAACCGCTACACCACAGTTGGTAGACGTTCTGTTAAATTTCATCCCTTTTATAATTAAATATGGGAGGCACAATGGGACATCAGTGTGGGTTGTGTGTCATAAGAACCATTTATTATAGCATAATTGAGAGTAAAATCTCTTGGTTTTCACATCTCAATCTACCAAATGAGCCACCATGCTGTGACATTAAAAACACAGTCATAGGAATAGCAAAAGATCCTATCAACTTTCATAAATATTGAGCTATAATACATTTTTTAGCTCGATTATTCGAAAAATAGTAGAGCTCTTTTACTACCCTTGGCATCGGCATTAAAGTTTTGCTAAAGTTTTCTTTGTTTAGGTTTTCTTGGTTTGTTGGTTAAAAGTTTTCTTTGTTTGCTGGTTAAAGATTTTGATTGAGTCTGTTATGATAATGACATTCCTGAACATGAGTAGGAATTAGAAGATTAGTATTGTGATGAATGAAAAAACCAAATAAAAGAATCCGCACTTCTAAAGCATATTTAATAAGATGTCTTGGGTATTAAAAGATATAAGAAGATTAGTCTCGTGATGAATGAAAAAAACAAATAAAAGGTTCCTCTCTAAAGAATATTTAATGTCTTGGGTATAAGATTTTGGAGTAATTTTTGTTATGATAATAACATTCTTGACATGATGAAAAAGTAGCTGTAGGAATTAGGATAAGGGTGGGATTTCATGAGGGACAGGGTGGAATTGTATGTAGGGCAGGGCGGGTTGGTCAGGATGCATCGGCATGTTGAACAGGATGGGTTGGCATATATAACATGGTGGGTTGGCATGTGGAACAGGGTGGATCAACATGTTGGATAGGGTGGAATGGCATGTGGGACATGTGGTGGGGTGTCATCTGGATTACAGTTGTGATGGCATGTAGGTCATGCCTGTGGTGAAATGAGATACAGTATCTGATTTTCAGGTGTGATTGCATGAAGTATAGGCATGGGATGATATTTCGGACAGGTTGGGATGGAATGTGGGACAGGCTGGAATGTGCATTATTAGCAGTGAGGGCATTTGTATTGTTTCCAATGTCTAGTTTGCCATACATACGTTAAGCAATATTGTTTTGCATAATTTTGCTTTAATGTTATTGTACATTTTTCATGCTGCTTGACACACATATTTTCTTAAGTTGGAAGTTGTATTACAATCCAGGATGTAGTTCTGGGAATGTGTAGGGGCTGAGGGAGGATACAGGTTGGAAAGGGGGCTTAATGACATTCTTTCATTGACAAGTCAGGGCCTTTCTTTGTTGTTCAATTGATAAAACTAAAAAAGGTGTTATAGTTATTAAGACTAGCTTTTACATGTTTTCCGAGTTAATGGGTGATGGTAACCTTGAGCTTTTTGTTTTTGTCTAAAAATATCTGGGAAAAAAGATATTTTGAAGCTTGTAGTTAAAGGTAAAATTAAACAAAGCAAATGAAAATGTAAGTGCACCTTTCAAAGCTCAAGTAGTTTGAAATTATTGCCCCTGCTATCCTATTTCTGTATATACTTCCCTCGAATAGTCGAGCATACTGTCCTTCTGACAGTTCTTGTTTTAAATTAAGGCCTAAAATCCTAAAAAATATAATAGTAATTCACAAAACTTTTGTACTGTCATTAGTGCAATGCAACAACTCTCTTTTTTCTGCTGTAATTCCATTGTTACATGGTTGAAAGAAACAAGCAGTCTGGTAATGGCCTTTTCTGAAAATTTGAGACAACTCCCTGCCAACAGGTGGGAAGGACATTTCATAAGTCACCAATGGCTGAATTTGAAGAACAAAGTTAGTAATTTAAAAAGAGATGTGATCTAGTTCCCATCCTCAGAACATGATTACAAATACAGACAGGCCAATTTCAAAATTTCAGTTTATTAAGATATGCACAAAAATAAGTAATAATGAACACAAAGTACAGAATGCTTTCCTACCAGAGGATGACCTGTAATTGTTATCATGCCTATACACAGTCTAAAATTACATTTGTTATCATGCTAATATACAGTCTAAAATTACATTTGTTATCATGCCTATAATAGTCTAAAAAAGGGAAATTGCTATGACAAAAATGCTCTAACAGAAAAATATTTTTGCAAAGATTGAATAGAAGCACAGAACAGCAATGTACCTAATGGAAGTTGATTAAGCCCCGAATTTGTAATGACGTATTTTAATTGAGGCTTAATTTTTCCATGCTGATATTTTCCATATTACTTTATATCGAAACCGCATGAATTTTTTTTTTTTTTAAATGTTTTGTCCTGACAAAATCATGAAAGATATGGGGAACTAAGATTCAACGGACTTATTTACATAAACCAGCCAATACTGTGTATAAAATGTAATTTTACAGCTTTGCAGGACAAATTAGAAACTTTACTTAAAAAGTGTAATGGATGTCTCTTAAAGCTAATCCTTAATCTACCATGCGGCGATATTATCGCCGTTTTGGGTGCCCTATCTTTGGCCCCGCCTCCCGAGCGCATTTCGAAAAAGTGCTGGTAGAGTAAGGGTTAATCAACCCGCGACAAGTGCGCCAACTCGAAAATATAGGCAGCACAATCCTGGTGGGCGGGTCACTGGGGCGGAACGGGCCCGACTCTTGCTGCCTGGAGGACAGAGGACCCTTCAATAATCATGCCTTCATTAAGCCTTACTCTACCACGCGGCGATATTATTGCTGTTTTGGGTGCCCCATCTTTGGCCCCGCCTCCCGAGCATATTTTCGAAAAAGTGCTGGTAGAGTGAGGGTTAATATATTATTCCTCTGCTCACTGTCTGAAACTGTCCTTCATATGAATGTTTGTGCCATGCTTCTGCAAAAAAATATGACAATATACATAAGTTACTTCATACTTACATTCTGAAAAAATTAGTCCCTCTGATATTTCTGACAACAAAAATTGTGTACCATTTGACACTTAGATAAGTGAGATTATCCCATTATTTTAAAAACTTCATTTGGTCTCACACCAATGCTTATCCAGCTTGATTTTGAAAGAAACTTCACCAGGTAACAAGTTCTACAATTTGCAAACTCTTGTGTAAAGAAGTGACACAACTTACTTTTTTGAAACATAATTTAGCTAATATTACCTACACACGCCCATAGACCTTTCTGCAGAGTTATCAGACACTGATCTACAGTAGCAAAAGTGTAAATGACTTCCCCTTCTAAAATGCAAAAGACAAATAGAAGGAATATGTGCATTACACGCATGCAATAGAACAAGAATGTTTTAAACTTGTTCGTTAAAAGTCTTTAACATAATATAATGAAGGTAGAAAAAAGTGTGGGGTGGGGGGTACAGTAACTAACCTCTGACTTAACCATTGTTGATACACAAAAATGTAAGTATCTGAATCAAATGACTAAAACAAATTTCTTACAAATAAATTTCTTAAACATTTGGCTGTACTGATATTTCTTGTAAAATAAATTCAAATGTTAGACGATTCCTTATTGTTTATCTGAAACATCTAGATAATATAAATAATTTTAAAGAAATATAATACAAAATTTATCTCGCTCATCTTGCTTTCATGTTATTTTTATTTTTTGACTTGCAATGTGTGTAGCAATGCAGTATGAAGGAAAGCAGGAAAATCTGCTGGGACTAAGATAACCAACTTAAAAAAATTAACTCCTAACCAAACCTTTTTGAAAGCAACAAAAAATGCATTGGCTTAAGTACTTTTATGACTACATCAACTTATTGTTGACTTTTCAGTGATAATGATAAATGTTTCCTTCAATAAATATATCTCTAGAATTTCCAAAATTATTTTACTATTAAACCAAGAAGTACAGAAACATTGTATTTTACACCTGTGAATATTACTGTTTGGCCACATATCATGAGGCTATTAACTTACAACAATCTTTTCATTTTAGAATAATAACCAACCTTAATATTTACTCACTTCCCAAAAATATATGTACATCTGAATTTGGCACATCTCACTTCCTTACAAATATTCTTATAACCATGCACTGAATACCCTAATAACTATTGCTCATTTAATAGCGTATCTTACAAGTCCAGTTTCAAAATAATTCAGCATGAACTATTTTCGTTTGGTTTGTTTGTTTAAGGAGGGCTTAACGGCACCACAACAACATGAAGGCTGGTGATTTGGGAGGTCTTGTAGGCACCTAGACAAAGCCTGAGGGCTTCATTTTGGATGTGGTTGAGGTATGAGTTGTGAGCGACACAGTAGACAATATTGCCATAGTCAAGCTTGGCACCAATAGTGGGCCTGAAATTTTGAGGAGAGCATGGTGGTTTGCACCCCAAGTGGTGTTGGAGAGGAGAGGAAGCGGAGAATGTTGAGGGAGAGGAAGCGGAGAATGTTGAGGGAGCTGTTGCATTTTAGTTTCAGGTTGGTGATGTGTTGCTTGTATGTGAGCTTGGGGTCTAGAGTTAGACCCAGGAACTTTGTGAGTTCAACTTTAGGGATGCGATAGCTATTGAGCAAAGGTTCGGGTTGGGGTGGAGGTTGTTGAAATGACAGAAGTTCATGCAGACTGTCTTGTCTTTGGAAAATTTAAAACCGTTATTGTTACAGCAGACTTGCAGCTGGTTAAGGCTGATTTAGAGCCTATTTTCAACAAGAGGAAAGCCAGGGGAGGAGTAGAAGATGGTGAAGTCGTCCACGTAGAAGGTACGTTTGATGTTGGGGCCGAGGTTGTCCGCGATGTCATTAATGCTCAGGTCGAAGAGGGTGGGAGAGAGGATGCTGCTTGGGGCACGCCCTCTTCTTGGGGGTACAGGTTGGAGAGGGTGTGGCCAATATGAACTTGGAATTGCCTGGGTGAGAGGAAGTTTTGGATAAAGATGGGAGGTGGCCTCTGAGGCCGATGGTGTAAAGTTTGCAGATAATGCCGTATTTTCAAGTAGTGTCAAAGCTTTCTCGAGGTCAAAAAAAATGGCAATGAGGTGTTCCTTTTTTACAAAGGATTTCCGGATAGCAGTGTCGAGCGTAATTAACTGGTCTAGGGTATTGCGACTTTTTCAGAAGCCGCTTTGTTGAGGGGAGAGGATTCTTTGGTCTCAGGGAACCAGTTTAGTCTTTAATTAATGATTCTTTCCATAATTTTACAGAGACAGCAGGTGAGGGCGATGGGGCCGTAGCTGGAGGGGTCAGTACTGTCTTTCCCCGGTTTAAGGACGAGGGTGGATAGAAAAATACAAAAGAGTACAATGCTTTTAACATATCAAAACAATATCATTACAGAGTTTCTTGTCAAAATGCTTTAAAACAAAAGAAACACTGATTTTGGTGTAGGTTTTTATATACAAGCATCTGATAGAAATCTAACAAAACTTTCTCATAAATAAACATATTCACAGCTTGCCTGAAGTTGTTACAGTGATGTATCGAGGAAACCTACTTGTGAAGCACAGTTGACTGGGGTATTCATTTATGCCTGATTAGGGATGCACCAGAACTTGAAAATACAAAGGTCACCCTCTTATACATCACAGAATTTGCATAAAATGTGATGACCTAGATTAAAAATCACTTTCCATTAAATTTGTTTGATACTATCAATGTGGACATAGGGTAAAATGAGGGCTTTTAATAGATTTTATGGCAATTTAGCTAATATTGCATCTACACATCCAAATACTTTTCAAGCTGAAATTTCATATCCAAATATATATATTGTTTTCATGGATGAAAATGCTGGACTGAAAGTTTCCGTTCTGACCGGAAGATCTGACCAGAACTTTGTTTTGATTTCCGCTTTGAATGCTAGTTCCGGTGCATCCCTAGGCCTGATCCTCATTCAGCAACCATCCTCCAGGTATTTTTATGATAAATTTAAACATCTATATTAAAGATTTTCAATACCATCACATGTACAAAAAGTGTGTTTAAATAATCTTGAGACTCAAGAAAATTATGTCCTCACTTTTCGGCTGCCAGCTCCTACAACATCTACGAGTATATATTGTTTACATGGTAAACTTTTACATGGTAAAATCTCACAAGAGGATACCAATTTCATCTTGTAGCATATTGTTATAACTGTAATGTAGCAGAACACATATTCAGGATATCAACTCAAAAAGATTGGATTATTTGGCAATGCAGTATTTTTACTTGCAAGGTAAAAAATATTTTAACAAAAACATGGCAAGATGGGTTACTCTATGCACTTTGATCAGCAAAATATTTACAGTACATGTATATTCACATGTACTTATGTTTGAAAAATAATTTTTTTTTAAACAAAAAATTGGCAACTCTCATTTTCAGTAATTAATGGATGATGATCTCCTACAGTTTACAAATATTAGATTTATAACGTCCCAGAAAATAGAACTTCCTACTCTGACATCACAACTTTGCATGTACATGGAATACTTAGGTCTCAAACTTCAATCAACTTTAACAAACTTGATTTGTTTGCTGTTTGTCATGGTATGGATTCAAAAGGTTCAGAAAAAATATTTTCCTAATAGCATTTAAACAGTGCCATAGATATATAGAGAGGAATATCCACATTTTTAAAGTTTTTCAACCACATGGAAGACAAGAAAACATTTTCCATTCAATTAGTCATGATACAAGGAAATCAATCTCTGTAGGTATTTTCTGAATCAAATATGATCTAATAAAATGCATTACCTTTTATTTTTAAAATGTTAAATGTTCACCACATTTATAACATATGTGCAAAAAAGATTTTTAAATCTGAGACCTACAGATCAGTCCTCTTAGGTGCCAGAGGGAAGAAGAAGAACAGGTGTAAATTTAATTTACAGTTGGGGCTGTCACGATACGGGTACAGGAGGTACTGTATCGGTTATAATGAACAAATATATTGTGATATATTGCGATATCTACAGTATGTTATAATTATCAATTAAGTGCTTAGGTTTTCAGCATGCAGATCTCATGTATTCCATAAAATCTAAGAACTAAGGACAAGAAGGATAAAAGCATTAGATATGTTGCAAATGTTTAATTAAAATCTCATTCCATCGAAATGTTTCTGAAATTTTGTTTCACAAGCTTTTGCTCTAATATCAGTTTATATATGAAAATCATGATATCATGGAGAGAAAAAAATATCACCATAATTAACATATTGTGACAGCCCTATTTATTACAATAATATATTTTTACATGTCGAAGTATTTACTTCAAAATTATTTTCATTATGAAATAGCAATGTTCTGCTATTTATACATACAATTTTGGCACCATGAAACCTCGTCAGAAAAGAGTTATGTTATGCATTGCACAGCATTGTTGCCGGAAATTTGTGTTGCATGTGTGAATGTAACAGAATACAAGACATGGGATTGCTGAGAAAACCGCTTAAAAGATCTTGTATTTTTCATGTGATTATAAGGTTTAAACTTCCCAGATCATTTGACAACAATTAACTACCTCATAATGGATTGCTTCAAAAAGGAATAATATAAAAATGCAATCTTCATCAAAATAAAAATAGATTTTTATACAAACTTTGTAATGTAAAGTCAGAGCTTATACCGCCTTTGGAAACCCGAGACCAATTTCAGTCTGATAAGGGTTAATAGCAACAATTGTTGAGACCAAGAACAGAAACAGGACATGCACTTCATTCAGTTGAATTGAAATTTTGAGAGAAATTCAAGAGGATACTTTTGAGAGCAGTGGCAGCGCTACGGGTTGGAGGGGAGGGGGGGCATTTCCCCCATGAGATTGCTTTCCCCCTGAAAATTATGTAAAGTGACATATTTTGTCCAATCTATAGAATTTCCCCCTACCCCCACCCCCATGAGACAAGTTTGCCCCTCGCTTGCCCCCATAACCAAAATCCTGATGCCTCCACTGTTTCTTGAACCATCCATCCAAATTGAGAAAACTGAAGGTTTTTTTCAATCAATAAGATTGACTCGCTGCCTTTTGATTTGCGAGACATACTTGCTACCCTTCAATCTATGACAGACTTGTGCCCTTCCAAAAGTGAGAAAGACCTGCCAAACCTGCAACTCTTCTATTTGCAAGACAGGCTCGCTGCACTTCCATCTATGACAGACTTGCTGCCCTTCCATTTATGACAGACTTGCTGCCCTCCATCTATGAGACAAGACTTGCAGCACTTCAATTCATGAGACAGATTCGCTGCTCCCTGAGTATTTGGTCTTCAGTTCTTCAGTAAACTTCAAGAAAAGTTCATAATTGATTCGGTTTTCATCATCCTTTTGAGAGTGAAATTGACTGCTATATTTGAATCCTTGATGTATAAGAAATGCATTATCAAGAACCAAAAAGTTGTACCCAGCGACGTACGTTTCACATACCTGAAGGAAAATGAGATGCAAAAAACAAAGACATCAAAAAATCAATACAGGGAATTGAAATATAGAGGGCTTTGCCCCTTGAAGTCATACTGTACTGATAACCAGAAGTAGGAATGGAAACTTTTCATAGACATTGTTTCTAGTCAGATTAGAAAACTAGAGTTAATTTTAATGTTGACCTTTCTTTGCCTTCGTGGTTTTCAGAGAATTAAGACTCACAAACATAAAATATTTCAAGGGAGGCCTAAACAGGAAACCTTTCTAAAAACTTCCCTGTACTATACAAACCTGAAGGCACTGAAACTCACACTACTTAGTATAAAAGGCAAACTTCTTGTTGAGCTTTATCTTTGCTTTTTATGTTTTCTTATGAAGCTCACTGCTGGTTCTACATTGTAATTTCCACAATAATATTCACTTTCTTTCTCATTAAATCACGCAATCCATTGATATCTGCTTATTTGTCTCACTCTGGGTCATTGGAAAGAACTGAAATATGCATCTATCAGATATGTGCAACAAGTCTTTTAAAATTAAAGTATTTTGTAGTTCTGAAATTCTTTAGTAGGTACACACAAAGAGTTTCAATTATCTCCATACTAACAAAGTTGGTGAATGGGATATGGCATCTATACACTTCATCTGTCCATTTGTCCATCCACAAATCTATTGTTCAGTTACTGGAAAGAATATATTTCTGCCTCAGATTCCATCCCACCCATCTATCCTCTACTCATTTAATCACCTTCTATTCCCACATCCACCATAATACCCATCCCGAGTTGGGCCCAGCACAGATAAGTAATTATAGTGGTTATGCGAGAGGATAAATAAATGAAAAGGTGGGTGTCATTACTCGGTAGAAGGTAGATAGGTGGGACAGAAAGTGAAGGTTTGTGGAGAGGGTGGGTGAAGGATGGGAAGGGTTGGTTGATAGGCAGGAACAAAGGTGCAAGAGGAAAGAGTGGAAAGGCAAGTGCAGAAGCCTAGGATTGAGAAGGACATTAGAAATGGCTCTGCTTAAAACCAGGAACATCTCAACCCGCCCTCAAATGGAGCAGGGCCGGTCGGAGTGAAACTTATATATTTCTTTGTTTCCCAAACCACAAAACTGTATACAGTTTTGCCTTATCTATGCTCCTTCAAGATTACAACTACTCCCACTGGTGTTAGGTGGTGTTTTTAGTGACACACATCTGAATAAAATGGCAATCCATTGTAATATAAGTAGTAACCATAAACAATGCTGGCAATGTTTGTCTTTGGTGTTGGGGAAAGGTGACATGAACTATTGAGCTTAGACCTATTTATACCTCAATGTTATGATGCAAACTTAATCTTGTTGAATGATGTGGTTAATTTGTTGCTTCAAATTTGCAGGACAAATTTTTAAGCAGTGCCTTTACTAATGATAAGTGAATGAAGGGTGATACTAAGCACACAGGAGTGGATGGATGGTGGTGGGGTGTGTTGCAGATGGTAGTTGCATTAGGGATAGTGGGTAAATGAAGAATGACAGGTGAATGCAAGATGGTAGGTTGATGGGCCATAGTACAGTAGGTTGATGGAGGATGACACATGAATGGGGTGAGGTAACTTGGGTTGGTAGGGTGCATGTTAGATAAAAAAACATGGTAAAAGATGAAGGAGTATGATGATTGGGAGATAGAGAAATTGGTGATAGATGGAAGATCAAGTGGAAAGTGGATGCTATAGAGCAAAAGGTCAGTTGGAGGTGGGGTAAGGGTTGTTAGTGTGCAAGTCATGTTATCAGTGGCAAGGAGTTTGTATTGTTTTGCAATACCTACTTCATACAGCATAAAAGAGAAGGAAGAAATTATACTTGAGGCCATAAACATATGTTCGTTCTCAGTGCCCTACCTACCCAACAAACTTGCTACCTACTCAAATAATTTATTTCATTTGATCTAAAACGATAGTGCTTTTGTATATAGAAAGTACAAAAAAGCTTGAATTTCCACCTCCCCAATTTTTTTTTCTTCCCAGCTACCAACCAACCCACTTTTTCAGAACAAGATGGGTTACTCTAAACCATTTTTTAAAGCCTGGCCTGATTCATCAAAGAGAAAGACAACCTCACATATTTTAACTTACATGTATAACATGTAGAACAGTTGACCCTTAAAGAAAGATTATAACATGCAAAAGATTTACAGAGATCATCAAAGTTACTCAGAATTTTCAGATTTTAAAATTCAAATCACCTGGCTTATTCTGTTGTACCCATACTGCTTGAACCTCTCATCATATAAAGGCACATTCTTGTGGCTGATGTAAAATGGCTCCCATTTCTGGTGAAATTCAACACCATATGCAACATCTATTCTCTCTACTGATGAAATCTGGAAAAAACAAAACCAAGACATATATAGCAATGTGGGAAACAAACATATCAACATACTGTAATTCCGTGGATGCTCTCAAAAACTTTTCATTGTTGTATTTCCTTGAATAAATATGCAGAAGATGATAATGTTTTTTCAACATTCAATATTTTACATCTATTTTTGACAAAATGTTACATCTACAGTAGGAATCTATGTCAAAGGTCTGTAGATGTTTAGCAGATGTAAGTAAAGTACCTGTATGTAAATACTTTCAAATACATTACAAATATCTTTGGAGAACTACACAATTTTTTCACTGTATCACACTATATCAAAATAAAAACACTTATTTACTTCAGCGAAATTAACAAAATATTTGTTTTCTGCATAGATGTTGGAGATATGACTAAGATGCAAATCGTCTAATTTAAAACCTTTGTTTATTTTCAGATCTTACCTGATGGTTATGCCACCTAGCATAATTAGTGTTACCATGGCAATACTTGCAAGGTTCAATATAAAATTGTCTTGCATCACCATTTTCAATTAATTCCATCAGTTCCTTCTTGGTACCCGGTACTGCAACATCATCTTTCAGTTCAAAAGCAGGAAGAATGAAAAGGTTTTGTTCAAAATATAAAGATTTAGCACTAATTGAGGTATCGTCCTGAAGCTTCTTCTCATAAAATTCTAAAAACTGCTTTCGTAAGTGTCTACTTGGAACCATATCCACATCAGTAATCAACAAAAAATCAGAACTGGCATCAAATCGACCAACATTTCTCACTAGATTAATTGGGTAAGGTGTTCCAGAAAGGGCATAATTTTTATCTTTGAAGTTAGTTGTAATATATTTGTCAAGTTCTTTTCCACAATTGATGGAATTGTATTGCATTGAATGAATGAGTTTTGTTGCTAATGTCCTATCTACAAGTGGATGCACTACATGAAAAGTGACAAATTCTTGTAAGAGAGAGTGACAATTCACAAGGTTTAGTATTGCACTGAGGGTATCAGAGAATTGATCAATAACGGTGAACACTGTTACTGACATGGGCCCTTTCCATGCCTCTACAAGTCTTGGCAAGTACAACAGATTTTGAGATGTACAATGAGTCACTAGGATAACATCAAGCTTCTTTCTAATTTTGGTCCTCTTATGAAGTATCTGTTCTACAGAGTAGTAGATCTGGTAAGATCCACTTGTATCTAACTTAAACAGTGGGATGTCAAGTGATTTGTTATGGTTTGACAATCTGTGGCCAAATGATGATCCTCTCGGTGTATTTGCCTCATTTCTTTTTCCATCCAACCACGAAAACAGAACAAAGTGGATGATTTGCAGAAAGATGACCACAACCACCAAACAGACAACGCATATCTGCAAAACACTGTACTTCATGGTGGGTACAGAAGGTGCCTCTGATCATGACTCATTTAATGTACTTCTGCAATGTGTGGTCCATGTACAATAACCATCGGATAATATCCATCTGTAAAGAAATTAAACAATATACAAAAGTCAAAACATTGATTATAGACCTGGAATAAATGGACTCCACCTATTCAAAATCACAACCAGAAAACCAAAAAGTTGTGTGGTTCCAATGCCTTATTTAAAAATTAGCTGATGTGGCATTAGCTGCTGTGGCATTAGCGTGATTTGGGATGATAAATGTATTTCATGGACTCCTTAAATTATACGGGGGGCAAAGAGACCATGGGGTGTGGGGGTGTCACACCCACCGCAATCCAAATTTTGTCGGGAAGTTTTAATACCTGTCAGGAAATTTGGGGAGATCTTCCAAATACAGGGAAAATTTCCTTCACAACTTCTTGTAAAACTTATCAACATATCAAATATTTTTGTGTAAATGAATTAGGGTTGTGATACTGAGACAATATCATGAAGTAGATTATAACACACAAAAGATTGAAACCAAAACACATTTTTGTTTATCTGAAAGAACTATTTTAAACACCAGTACCTATAATGTAGATCCGCAATTAACAGATCTATGCCAACCAATAAAAATTAATTACATCACATGCACTTGAACTTTGATTATCCCTTGTAGGCCTATATGAAAGATGGGTAGTTGTTTTTAAAATGATATTCATTATTCAAGAATGGACATTCTATGCTGATAGATATAAATTTACCACTCCAAATACCTAAAACCGCAGAGCTTCCAATAGGACTCACATAGGGGCCCTTAGACTGGCCCCTAGAACCTCACGCTACTAAGCTTCAGGTTACACTCTAGCACTGATTCCACAGGCATCAAATTTCTTTGATAGGTGGTAATACATCACATATACAGTATCTGTATTTTAAATCGAAAAGTTTTAAAATGTATCAAAAGAATTGATTCCTCTAAAGATTTAGGTTTGGTTGGTAGACTGGGTATATTTGATCCCTTTCTCAACAGCCAAAACTATTTATGTCCATGGTGATTTGATACATTTTGGGGACTAAGGAAAGGTTCATAATTCCAACTGCCCAGACATGGCCAGTGAACAAGACATCACTGGCCATGTGCTGTATGGGCAGTTGGAATTGTGAGCCTTTCCTAACCAGAATTACAACCCGGGACATTGGCTTATCAAGCTGATACTACGAACACTAGAGTACAGAGGTCCCTTCAGATTTCAGATAATTAAACAGCCTGATAATCTGCTATTGATAATCAACCCATGAACCACCTGAATGAATGGAAGAATTGCATAATGAGACATTGATCTGTGACTTCAGGACAAAGTTTGAATAAATATATTTCAATATGTGGGAGGCATCAAGCTTATATATGCAATAATTATTCCTTGTACTTGAGGGTTATGGGTGGTGTCATAAAATTTAAGTCAAGTTTGTCTGAAGATCATTAATATTCACTGCTCTCATGATATCTGTGTTTTAAACTGACAGAGTTGTGCATGACATGTACTGTACATGACATGATGTACAACTGTGTTTACTTGCTTTTTCAGCAATATCATATTAATCCCCATCCACTATGCATATTAATTCAGTTTTTTCATACCATGAACATGTACACAAGAGCAAACATCATAATTATACCAAATATGAAATAAAAAAGACATGCAGTTGTTTAATATATGAGCATTTCAAGATTTTTACATTAAACCTCTGTCTACTTGTATTTAATATATACATGATATCACTACCAAAAACAATAGGGCACATCTCCAGGCCATAGGCTCTCTGTGTACCACATATGACATGAATCCAGTATATCATTCTTGAGATATATTGTTTACAAGCTCTTTTTGCAAAATCATATTAAGCCCTGCCCACTATGCATATTATTAAAATAATAAATAATTCTACCACACACTGTATGAAACACAACAGACACGTGGTTCTTAAAATATGAACATTCCCTCAAATGTTTACATTAAACTCCACCTACTCATTTATATACATGAAATTACCATAAAAAATAATAAGGCACAACTACAAACCATGGGCTATGTGCCATATATGACATGAATTCATTATATGGTTCTTGAGATATCATGTTTACACACACATTTTTTTTTGTCACAATTTTGTTTTGGAACTTGCAATCCCCTGCTTCTTTTCCACTCGATATTTTTAGGAAGAAAAGTAATAAACGATTCTTTGAATAACAAAGAAGAAACAAATAGGTAGCCTAAGGCTATTAAAGCCTGGTAGGACCTAGGCCTAGCCTACATGTATGTGTTTTGGTGCTCATAGTTTTTGAAAACGTGTGCAATGGGATTTTACATGGAGTTACTTCTACTTAAATGAATGGAATTTGGCCAGGATGAAAGTAGATGAACACCGGGTTTCATCCTATTCTTTTCGAGAAGTGATCAGAGTACCAGGCAGAGGGTGAGGAACCCTGCCTTCGGTACTGATGGCTTTATGTCCCCTCCGAAGGATGGTGAGCACCACAAAACCACTGGTCATTTTTCCTAAAGGACGGGTGGGGGGAGAAGGTGTGATGCAGAAGAAAAACCCTCTGAGCTTGATGTCAGCATATATCATTTTGCATATCTGTGGAAAAATTGCTTGTTAAATCGCTGTTGCACTCGAACCTGGGACCTCCGGCATCTCAGCCGTCTGTCAAGGGTGGACGTCCCCCCTCTGGAACGTCCCCTTGGACATTAACCTTTTTAAGCTTAACCCTGTAGCTTACAAAGGCAAGAATATGAGCATTGTTGTAAACCTTTTGTTAAAACTCAAGTAACTATTCAAGCTCTTAAAATTTCAATAATCCGGCCAGAAAGCTTATCTTTCTGAGCTAAGAAATGCATACCTTCAAGCTTAGACTGTAGTGTAATGAACCAAGCTGGCCTAGGCTTACAAAAAAAAGCACACCAAGAGGAAAAATTTAAGTCTCATATCTCTGACGTTTATCAAGAACAACTCTCAACAAAAACTCCAACAGTGCATACAATCTTACTCTCCTATGCTTTCTTCCACAACTACTGTATGGGATAGTACATTCTGTTATTGTCTACCCTATTAGACTTCTTGCTGCAATCAGACCTAAAACTGAAGTGATAAGAACTGGCTGATTCCTCTTGGTGATGGGTTGTGCAAACTGTCAGCTAAGATCCCATGCCATCACCATAGCCAAGCATAATCTAATAGATTTAGGCTGGCTAGGCATCTGACTGGTCACTGTAACTGTCAGCACAAACTCCCCAAGCACTGAAAACAAAACTGTAAATCTGGTGTGAAATGAAATAATCTTACTGTGAGGTTGTACAGGCTGGCAGCTGGGATCATATTGCCTCAGTCAGATCTCAGCCTCGTGAAAAGTCTCGGATTTATGAATATATAAAGAGCTGAAACATGCTGTTTTTCTAAGGTGAGTACAACTTCATTACAGTAGAAAACAGTATCAATACATGAAATTTCAGCAAATAAAGGGTTGAAAATACTATTTATTAACATTTCAAGACATAATTCGAGCAAAATTTCAGAAAATCGAAGGGATTTATAACGAATAAAAATTCAGAAAAAACGGCTATCAAAAAATGTTGTCAAAAATCACATTTCCAGTCTTTGGCCCACACAACCTTTATATATGTAAGGAAAAATGATGTTTCTATCTAAATCTATTTAAATAAGTATGAAAATCAAAGGAAGCCAGTCAGGAGCCCGCAAGATTTGCACCGATTTCCACAGAAACCATGTTGATTTCACTAATATCGTTAGATCCATATCATGATTGGACAATGTGCAGTCACGAGGTGTTGTTTACGTCGGTATATCGTAATCTCGCATGTACTCATAAAATGGTGTTCGCACGAAATAGCTACAAAGTTACCCTTCACAATCCCCCGATAACTTGTTAGTTTCTTTAAAAAACAAACAATATATTTCAGATTACATGGGAAATCTTAATTGTATATCAAATTCAGAATAAAATGAATGAGATTTAGTGATGACAGAGCTTCTTGAAGCAATTGAATACACATACTCAGTGTATGTAAGGTTTTGGTAAATGGAACCCTGGTGTATATAATGTGGTGTCAATAATGTGGTGTCAATCTGTCAATACTGATTTTCTAAAAGTCAGCCTATGCAGTAGTATTTTCACTATTCTTTTGCTATATTTCATAGGATTAAATACATTTATATTTGCTTATACTGCTAAAATACCATTTCATCAGGGATATGTTATCCAAAATAACAAATCCCTGGTTTCATGTACTTTCTTCCAACTCGTAAAACACATAAATGCTTTGTAGGCCTTGTGTGAATTTTCATAAGTGAACTATGGATTGGACTCTTGCCTCCTCTGACAAAATTTAATGTAAGTTGAGATTATTTTGGTAATATACTATAATATACTATGATAGCGATTTAATAAATGCCAATTATTATTAAACTAAAATATTAAAAATATTCAATTTTTATATTTTTATAACATAACATAAAAAGAATTACGGGCTAATAAAAAGTCAGTCACCTTATAAAAATCCCAAACTAACACCACCACAAAAAACAAAACAAAAAATTCAAGGACGTCCAGAATTAGTAAAGAACTTATCAATGTTGATTGTGAAATTGTGAACAGTATTGGAGCTAACTACCCACTCAGGCAAACCATTCCACTCATTAACAACTCTTTGCAAAAAGCTCAAATGCTGAATATCTATCCATGAAAACTCTTTGGTCAACTTTAAACTGTTACCACTTGTCACAAGAGGATTAGCTGAAACATGCAAGAAATAACAGGAAGTCAAAGCATCACTACCAGATAGGAACTTAAAATCCTAAATCATATCACCACGTACTCTTCTCAACTCAAGCGTGGTCAAACCAAGAATTTGCAACCTAGATCTACAAGGGGGTTTCCTTACTTAGGAAATAAGTCTAGTGACTCTTTGCTGAACCTGCTCTAAAATGAACTTATCCTTCTCATGTAAGGGATTCCAAGCCTGAATAGCATACTCAAGGTGAGGCCTGACTAACTGTTTATACAAATTAAGAACAACCTCTTTAACAAGAAAACAAAAATTTCTTCTAATCAAACCAAGCATCCTCTTTGCCCTTGCAGCTGCTAAAGCACCACTTAAAATGCTTCAGATTTCTAGTAATGACAAAACCTAGATCCCTTTCTTGATCACCACAACCAAGATTTGAACCATTCATGCAGTAATCAAAAGCCAAATTGTTCTGACCAAAATGAATAACTTTGCATTTATCAACATTGAATGACATCTGCCATGTTTGGGACCAAGAAACTAACTTATCCAGATCAGTTTGCAAAAGGGAAGAATCCCTAGCATCGTCAACAATCCTGTACAGCTTAGTGACATCAGCAAATTTACAAATCCTAGAGCCAAGGGAAACATCTATATCATTAATGAAGATTAAGAAAAGAAGCGGACCCAATACAGAAGCCTGAGGAACACCAGTTGTAACCTTCTTCGATGGAGATACTTCACCATTAAGAACTCCTTGTGACCTGTCAACTAACCAAGAATATATCCAACTGGCACACTTTCCCTCCACACCAAGTGCTCTTGTTTTCATCATGAGCCTGCCTAATGGAACCTTATCAAATGCTTTTTGGAAATCTAAATAAATAACATCCACATTATGACCAGAATTTGGTTGTTTAGTAAAATCATCAAGAAACTCCTATAAATTAGAAACACAAGACCTCTTAGGTAAGAACCCATGCTGGGACAAATTCAACAAATCATTGACCAGTAAATGATCTAAAACAACATCCTTAACAATGGACTCCATGACCTTGCACACAACACCAGTAAGACTCACTGGCCTATAGTTACAAGGCAAACTGTGGTCACCCTTTTTAAAAATAGGAGTGACATTGAGATTCTCCAATATCAAAGCACTTTGAAAAGATAATACTCAGGGGAACAGAAAGAACATCAGAACGCCTACATAAGACAGCAGGATGTATACCATCTAAACCGAGTGCTTTATCTAAATTCAAACCCTTCAACTTCTTAGACACAACATTATCTAAAAAAAATCAACATTCTTAATGGATACTGCAGAGTGGACGCTAAGATAATACACAACATTATCAGCAAGGGACTCCTTAGTTTAACCAGACACATACTGTAGTCAATCAAAACCTCAGCCATATCCATACCACTATTGAAAGTAACACCATCATTACCCTGAAGGGGACCAACAAACTCCTTGGTTTTTGGTTTTGAGCGAACATACGAATGAAAAGACTAAGGAATAATCTTAACCTCTTTGGACAAACGTTTTTCAAAAAGCACTTTAGTATCTCTTATCAAACCCTTTGTGAACTTTTTATTATCCTTATACCTAGCAAGTTCCGCAGGACACCCACTACATTTATAACAACACCACAACTTCTTCTTTTTCCAAACAGCCTGCAAAACTCCTGAGACATCCACACTGGCCAAATACGCCTACAGATATTCTTTAATGGGACAAACCTATTTACACCCTCCAAAACTATAGTTTTAAAATAACATGATTGACTAACACTACAACTAATGAATATGCATTAGTTCTTGACAGTATTCTATTTATAATTTATTTAAATTCAATGATACAGGAATACACAAAACTATATATAATAAAGAAAAAAATATTTAAGCATTACGCGCTCCCTAAGTCACTCTTTCATAATGGCTGCCATTGCATCTAAGGTAATCTTGAAGAAATTAAAGTGTCTTTAAGTGTGATTGTTTCAAAGTTATTTAGTTTTATTAGCCTATTACATTGTGTAAGATTTATTGGTATTTTAGGTAAATAATTCGTTGTGTGTCCTGTTTGCCAATGCCGCAAATCCTGCAATAGTTTTTTTAATTTTTACGTCAAGGTAGCTATTTTATTGCCACGACGGTACGCCAAGTAACAGCCATCTACTTTTCCTGCTGCCGCACACCAAAGAAAGAAGTAAGTTTCACGACGGAGATCTTCGTGTCTTAGTGCACGGAATGCAGACTGGCATTTCAACCCATTTTCCTTAAAAATCTTTAACATAACCCTCTTCACAAAAAAAGTTACATTTGTTGAAAGAATTATTTAAACTCTTTCAAATAATACCAGGATCACTGCTGTGACGAAGCAAAATAATTTGTTGAAAAAAGCATGTCTAACCGATTGTGTCACAACCACGTGAGCAATGAAGGGTTTATCTACTTCAAAATAATCTTTGTTGATCACTTCAGGACAGGTTTCAAAATAAGAATTTTACTTATTTGTATATATCAATCATCCCAAAAATTCTTAAGAATCTCTGTAGGCCCTATACTAGATGATTACTAAAGTTAGGCCTAGGCTAGGCTTAGTTATTCATCATATACCCCATTCCAGGCCTTTTACTTTCCCAACGATTTTTTTTTTTTTTTTTTTTCATGGCTGACGATCACTGATTGCTGTCGTTTCTGATTTACGGCCTGATGGACACAAAACAAATGTCCCAGTGATAACATAAGTGTACATGGGTTGTGACGCTAGGCCAGGAAAACCTTCTCAAAACTGACAAAAGTACTTATCCCTCACTTTAGGAAATGCGTACACAATTAGTGCGTGTATCACCCAAGAATGCTAGCACTGCTATTTTGAAAACAATTCTCAGTAAATGCGCTTTAATAGTTTTCGTTTTAATGCTACGCATGTTGACATCACCATCATTCTATTGTTCGACAACTTTTCAAATAATTAGATACATCCATCCAAGGCACTGTTTGTCAGTAGCGAAGGCTCTTATACAAAACGCAACTTTTCAGTTTTCTTTATTAAATTCACAAATAAAATGCAATGCACTTGTCAATTGTGTGACTCACCCCTACATTCCCGGACAAGAGTCATTGCACCAAAGTAGGTGGACAAAACATGTTTCTTTGATGAGAGTTTAACGGCACCACAATAGCAAAGGTAAAATTGTGCCTGAGAGGTTAGCTCATTCCAGAGGTAGGAAGGAGAGTAAACAAGGGGAGATTGAGAGAAACACGAGAACTAAAAGCAAGAAAGCTGGGATTGAGAGGGGAGGTGTATGGGTGATAAAATAATGTAGAGAGAGAGGAGGTGGGTAAGGAGGACTAAATATGGTTGTAAAGGGAAGCATGATGAAGGAAGGAGATAATTTTATCCGGAGGGTTATTTTGGAAGAGCTTGGCTATTGAGTTGTGGGCAGCGAGGGAAGCTCTGTGAAGGTTGAAAAGGGGCAAGCAAGGAGAATGTGATGGACTGTGAAGGTGCAGCGGCAATTGTTGCAGAAGAGTGGGGAACCAATAAGGAGGTGGGAGTGAGTGAGGTGAGTGCGACCTATTTTAAGTTTGTTATCAATTTGGGAGTCCCATGAGGTTTGCCAGTGGCCACGAACAAGGGAAGCGATAAGAAGTTTGATGTCAGAAAGGGTTTTGGGAAAAGGGGTAGGGGAAGGGTGAGGGCAAGCTTAGCAGCTGCATCAGCCCTGTCATTGCTAAGAATGCCAACATGGCTGGGTATCCAGAAGAAAAGAATATGTTTCCTACGGAGGGGCGGCGAAAGGAGTTTACAGAGGATGAGGAGAGATGTGGGATTATCCCATTTAACATTGAGTAATGAAGTAAAGACAGCGTTGGAGTCAGAGAAGATAGCAAAGTGGCTAAGCAGAGATTTTTCAATAAAGTTGAGTGCGAGGAGGATGGCCTTGGCCTCGGCCTCGGCCAGGAAAATGGATGAGTAGTTGAGAAGCCTGCTACTGAGGGTGAGGTCTTGGATGACGGCAGCAGCAGCTGTCTTGTCGCTTTCCTTGGAGCCATCAGTATAGTTTGAGAGTTGGTCTTTGATTTGGTTGTGGAGGTTGATGAAGAGGTTAGGGTGGGTTTGGGTTTTGTAATGAGTGCAGAGGTCCAGGTGGATAGTAGGGAGGGGGTGGCTAAGGGAGGAAAAGTGGGCCAGGAGAAAGTGCTGAGAGTGGTGGGATTGATGCTGAGATGGAGAATGTCTGATTTGATGCGTAAGCTGGAGAGAGGGGATAGGGTTTTAGTCCTATCAAAGAGGATGGAGAAATTGGGGTACCTAATGAGGTTGTAAACAGGGTTCTGGGTGTTGGTGAGGGCTCTAAAAGCATAGGAGAGGCTAAGCTTTCTACATCTTAGCAGGAAGGGGAGTTCATTGGCTTCAACATGAAGGCTGGTGATTGGGGATGTCCTGTAGGCACCACGACAAATCCTGAGGGCTTCATTTTAAATGGTATTGGATGGTATTGATGTGATTGCGGTAAGAGTTGTGAGCGGCACAGTAGACAATATTGCCGTAGTCAAGCTTGGCACGAATGGAGAGCCTGAAGATTTTGAGGAGAGCATGCTGGTTCGCACCCCAAGTAGTTTTGGAGAGGAGGCAGAGAATGTTGAGAAAGATATTGCAATTCTGTTTCAGGTTGGTGATGTGTTCTTTGTAGGAGAGATTGTGGTCTAGAGTTAAACCCAGGAGCTTGGTGTGGTCAGCTTTAGGGATGCAATTGCCATTAAGCACAAGGTTCAAGTTGGGGTGGAGGTTGTTGAAATGACAGAAGTGCATGCAGACTGTCTTGTCTTTGGAGAATTTAAAACCGTTGTTGTTGCACCAGGCTTGCAGCCGGTTGAGGTTGAGTTGAAGCCTATTTTCGACAAGAGGAAAGCTTGGGGAGGAGAACAAGATGGTGAAGTCGTCCACTTAGAGGGCATGTTCGATGTTGGGGCCAAGGTTGTCCGCTATGTCGTTAATGCTCAGGTTAAAGAGAGTGGGAGAGAGGATGCTGCCTTGGGGGATGCCCTCTTCTTGGGTATAGGGATTGGAGAGGGTGTGGGGAGAGGGTGTGGCCAATACAAACTTGGAACTGCCTGGGTGAGAGGAAGTTTTGAATAAAGGTGGGGAGGTGGCCTCTGAGGCCGATGGTGTGAAGTTTGCAGATAATGCCGTATTTCCAAGTAGTGTAAAAAGCTTTCTCAGGTCAAAAAAGATGGCAATGAGGTGTTCCTTTTTTGCAAAGGATTCCTGCATAGAGGTGTCAAGTGTAATTAGCTGGTCCAAGGTATTGCAACGTTTCCAGAGGCCGCTTTGGTGAGGGGAGAGGATTCTATTGGTCTCAAGGAACCAGTTTAGTCTCTGGTTAATGATCCTTTCCATAATTTTACAGAGACAGCAGGTGAGGGCAATGGGGCAGTAGCTGGAGGAGTAGGTATTGTCCTTTCCCAGTTTGGGGATGGGGGTGACAATAGCTGTCCTCCAGATAGGGGGGAAAGGAGTGTGAGGACCAAATGTGGTTGAGGATGGTGAGTAGGGTAGTGGTGGCTCTGTTGGGGAGGTGTTTCAGGAATTGTTAAAAGAGGCAGCAAGGTGGTTAACGATGTCCTTTTTTGTGGTGAGAAGGTTACTATTCCAGGAGAGATGGGAGATGGGAGACTTGCTCACCCTGCCGTGAAAGCTGTTAACCATTCTCTAAATCTTCTTAGTGGGGGTGTTGGTGGTGAGAGAAGAGATGAAGTTGTTCCAAGTATTGGTTTTACTGTCCTTGATAGTGCGCCTGGCTTTGGCTCGGCTGATGCGAAAGAGGTTGAGGTTGTGGGTGGTTGGGTTAGTTTTGAAGATCCTGAGGGCCCTTTTGTACATTGACACCCCTCCCCCCCCCTTCCCAGTCACTTAGGTGACTCACGTTCTCTGTGAAATAAATGATTTACCCCAAATCAATCACCTCTGTACAAAGTCAATGAGTCTGAAGTAAATTGACCCACCCCAGAGCCAGTCTGCATTCCGTGCACTAAGATGCAAAGATCTTCGGCGTGAAACTTCTTTCTTTGGCATGCGGCGGCGGGAAAAGTAGATGGCTGTTACTTGGTGTACTGCGACGCAATAAAATATCTAATTTGGCGTAAAAAAAAAAATATTGTAAGATTTGCTGCGTTGGCAAACAGGACACACAACGAGTTATTTACCTAAAATACCAATAAATCTTACAGAATGTAATAACTTTCACACTTAAAGACACTTAACTCCTTCTAGATTACCTTAGATGAACGATACAATGGCAGCCATTATGAAAGTGACAAAGGAAGGGCGCAATGCTTAAATAAGTTTTTCTTTGCTATATATAGTTTTGTGTATTCCTCTATCATTGACTTTACATAACTTATAAATAGAATACTGTCAAGAACTAATGCATATTTATTAGTTGTAGTGTTAGACAATCATGTTATCTTAAAAGTAAAAGCAAGTTTTGTCACCTCGGAAAGTATTGTAGAAGCAAAATATAAACGAGACTCAAGCTCAGTTATTGTGGTAATTTGCTGCATGTCTCTTGACTGTCTTGGCGTATGAAAGCAAAGGCCTCGTTGTACCTTCGGCGTAGGTTTTACATGGAATGCACCCTAGCCCCAGAGTCACTCTGGTGAGTCACTCTGGTGACTGACAATTTGGTGCAATGACATACATGTGAGTCACTATTTCATATGACAATGACTCACCTTTGACTGACATTGCCGTGGGTAGTAGGGGTGAGTCATACAACTGACAAGTGCATAAGTGAACGTCTCGATATAGTATCATTGCATATACCTGTTCATTTTGTATTACGTAAAAGTGTTCCATGACGCTAAAAGGCATTGTCATAAGTTGACCGAAGATAGTCGCGGAAAGGCCTAGTTTTTCTAGTGCATACTCAAAATTCATCTATGCTTCTATACGCCAACATAAGTAAAAGCACTGCTGAAAATTTGGCCTGCAATTTTAAAGCAACAAATTAACCACATCATTCCACAAGATTAACTTTGCATCATAACATTGAGGTATAAATAGTTCTTTGCTTATAGTTCATTTCACCTTTCCCCAGCAGCAAAGACAAACAATGCCAGCATAATGCTGCATTGATTATGGCTACAACTTATATTACAAAGGATTGCCATTATATTCAGATATGTGTCACTAAAAATACCATGTAACACCAGTGGGAGTACTTGTTATCTTGAAGGAGCCTTGGAGAGGTGAAAGTGTATACAGTTTTGTGGTTTGGGAAACAAAGAAATATATAACTTTGTCTTCAACCAGCCCTACTCCATTTGAGGGCAGGTTGAGATGTTGCTGCTTTTAAGCAAAGCCATTCCTAACGAATGCAGCAGTTTCAACGTTCTAAGGTATGTAGCGTTTTTTGACTGTGCAAAGCAGCCATGTAGTGGCTATAACGTATACTACAGTAGGCCCAAGATGTAATCTGACTAGGCCTAGCCTAGTTATTTATACACATCCCTCAGTACGGGTTGACATTAGGATTGCCATACGAGGGTTGTTACAGATTAGGTGCAATTCCTATGTTAGTTAAAATTCACACGTTGTAGAAAATTGATGATTGAAAAATAGCTTACTTTTTGGATATTCTTCTATCAATTAGTCTAATAATACTTTTCAGAAAAGTTTCCAAAATCTTTACCTATTTAGCACCACGATAGGATCAAGTTCTTCAAGATTCATATTTTGGTCGCCATTTTCTTAGTCACCGCAAGTTTATGATTAATCATTCAACGTCAGCAAATAAGTTTTAGAATAATCCACTAAACTGCAAGTTAATTTTTCACTGGCAACATTTTTTTTTTTTTTTTTTAATTTATACTGCAAAAAGAAATAAATAAAAAATCAAGAAATGTTTAGATTATATAATTGTACATTATAAGTATCATCTTAATTTTTTCCTGCTATAATCTAAAACATATTACTCCCGCTAAAATGTTACAGTCCCAATGGCAGTGTTTTGAACTTTGACCGTACTTTGGAAAGCTCGTCTGACGATTTTTACGGAAGAAAAAGTTGTCCAAAATACTTTAATAAAAGTAAATAAAATCACCTTAAAACACTTTTTGAAGACATCGATGGGCTTTAAACATCGATTCTTTCTAATCATTGTGAAGTACAAATTAAAATAATTATGTTTTCATAAAGATCTTAATACTGAGATTTTCCTATACTTTTAACACCTTGCTTAAAACAGTACAAGAGGGTATAGGATTTTGTAGTACCCTCGGACGGCTAGCAATCACCAACGGCAGCCATACTAACACAACTGGCATCGGTCCGACGGTACTACTGGGAATACTAGCCTAGGCCTAGCCCAACTGTTCTCTTTAATTTCTCCTGTTATGCTACTTGCTAGACCAATGTTAAAAGAATGGGAGAGATCTCTCCTCAGTTTGTAAAATTATCAATTTTATATGGAAGATGGGTGCGTACTCTCCCCATAAAAATTAAACTAGGCCTAGCCTAACCTTTAGGACTAACATGCTTAATTATTTTCTCTTTGAATAATTGCATTTGCAGTTTTAGAGATGGATTTAAAATTTGTTTTTGTATTTATAGTATACATGAAAAACTATAAAATGAGGGGAGTGCGTACTCTCCCAGTGGGGAGAAATGGAAGATACTGCCAATCTAAAATTACCAATCTAAAAGCGACGACTTTTTTTCCTTTTGATATTTACAATTCATAATTCATTGTACGACAATAACTAGGTTTCGTGAAACTGCTCAATTGCCGAGCACACACCTTGAACAGTGATTTAGGGTGGCCAAGGTCTGGAACCTAGCCTAGTATCGTTACACTCAGCTGCCTACAACCTTTTCTTACAATCATGTGAAACACAAAGGAACCAATTTAAAACTTAACGGCCGCTGAATTACCTGAACTTTAAGGGTTGGAAACATGACCTCTCTATAGTTATCACTGTTAACAATAAATTTCTAGGCACTTGACCCGGAAGTTGGAATTAAACATTTCACAGTTTGTAAAACGACAACGCCCGATTATATCCGGAAAACTGGAATTGCCCCTTGTCGGTATTTCCAAATATTCGTGAATAAAACAGAATATAAGAAGATAACATATTTATACAACATATTTAATTTCGTGTTGAATCGGGATCCGAGCATTTTCAGTCTCGGTAAAGCTCGCAAAAAGGTCACTTTCGTCACGGTTGCACACTTTGTGAAGTTCCTTGGAAAGGCTACTAAGTTGAGAAGGGGTCACAGCGCTTACACAAGGTTACATCCGTAATAAATGAGAACAACAATCTGACTCCCGAGCTCGAAAATGTGTTGCCGTTCCCGACGCCCCTCACGGCCCAACGGATAGGGATTTGACCCCGACACCCAGTCAGATCTCTAGATCTATGCCCAGATAACACCTTGCAATAACTATATCTCAAAATTTTTCAAGGAAAATGAATTTATGAGAAAAATAAAATTCAAAAAATTGAAAATGAACTCCCATTGACTTAGCACGTAAAAAGTGACAGCTCGAAAATGTGTTGCCGCTTTCGACCCCCCTCACGGCCGAATGGGTAAGGATTTGATCCCGACACTACATCCGATCTTTAGATCTATGCCCAAAATATAATATCCAATTAATACATGAGAAATATTTGGTAGGAAAGTAAATTTTTGAAAGAAAAACCCTTTAAATTTTTGAAATAATTCCACTGGACTTGGCGTAAAAAAGTGCTAGCTCGAAAATGTGTTGCCGCTCCCGGCGCCCCTTACGGCTCAACGGATAGGGATTTGACCCCGACACCCAGTCAGATCTCTAGATCTATGCCCAGACAACACCTTGCAATGACTATATCTAAAATATTTTGAAGAAAAATGAATTTATGAAGAAAATAAAATTTAAAAAATTGAAAATGAACTCCCATTGACTTAGCACGTAAAAAGTGACAGCTCGAAAATGTGTTGCCGCTTTCGACCCCCCTCACGGCCGAATTGGTAAGGATTTGACCCCGACACTACATCCGATCTTTAGATCTATGCCCAAAATATAATATCCAATTATTACATGAGAAATATTTCGTAGAAAAGTAAATTTATGAAAGAAATACACTTTAAATTTTTGAAATAATTCCACTGGACTTAGCGTAAAAAAGTGCTAGCTCGAAAATGTGTTGCCGTTCCCGACGCCCCTCACGGCTCAACGCATATGGATTTGACCCCGACACCCAGTCAGATCTCTAGACCTATGCCCAGAGAACACCTTGCAATAACTATATCTAAAATATTTTGAAGGAAAATGAATTTATGAGAAAAATAAAATTCAAAAAATTGAAAATGAACTCCCATTGACTTAGCACGTAAAAAGTGACAGCTCGAAAATGTGTTGCCGCTTTCGACCCCCCTCACGGCCGAATGGGTAAGGATTTGATCCCGACACTACATCCGATCTTTAGATCTATGCCCAAAATATAATATCCAATTATTACATGAGAAATATTTCGTAGAAAAGTAAATTTAGGAAAGAAATACACTTTAAATTTTGAAATAATTCCACTGGACTTAGCGTAAAAAAAGTGCTAGCTCGAAAATGTGTTGCCGCTCCCGGCGCCCTCACGGCTCAACGGATAGGAATTTGACCCCGACACCCAGTCAGATCTCTAGACCTATGCCCAGAGAACACCTTGCAATAACTATATCTAAAATATTTTGAAGGAAAATGAATTTATGAGAAAAATAAAATTCAAAAAATTGAAAATGAACTCCCATTGACTTAGCACGTAAAAAGTGACAGCTCGAAAATGTGTTGCCGCTTTCGACCCCCCTCACGGCCGAATGGGTAAGGATTTGATCCCGACACTACATCCGATCTTTAGATCTATGCCCAAAATATAATATCCAATTATTACATGAGAAATATTTCGTAGAAAAGTAAATTTATGAAAGAAATACACTTTAAATTTTTGAAATAATTCCACTGGACTTAGCGTAAAAAAGTGCTAGCTCGAAAATGTGTTGCCGCTCCCGGCGCCCCTCACGGCTCAACGGATAGGAATTTGACCCCGACACCCAGTCAGATCTCTAGACCTATGCCCAGACAACACCTTGCAATAACTATATCTAAAATATTTTGAAGGAAAATGAATTTATGAGAAAAATAAAATTCAAAAATTGAAAATGAACTCCCATTGACTTAGCACGTAAAAAGTGACAGCTCGAAAATGTGTTGCCGCTTTCGACCCCCTCACGGCCGAATGGGTAAGGATTTGACCCCGACACTACATCCGATCTTTAGATCTATGCCCAAAATATAATATCCAATTAATACATGAGAAATATTTGGTAGGAAAGTAAATTTTTGAAAGAAAAACCCTTTAAATTTTTGAAATAATTCCACTGGACTTAGCGTAAAAAAGTGCTAGCTCGAAAATGTGTTGCCGCTCCCGGCGCCCCTCACGGCTCAACGGATAGGAATTTGACCCCGACACCCAGTCAGATCTCTAGACCTATGCCCAGACAACACCTTGCAATAACTATATCTAAAATATTTTGAAGGAAAATGAATTTATGAGAAAAATAAAATTCAAAAAATTGAAAATGAACTCCCATTGACTTAGCACGTAAAAAGTGACAGCTCGAAAATGTGTTGCCGCTTTCGACCCCCCTCACGGCCGAATGGGTAAGGATTTGACCCCGACACTACATCCGATCTTTAGATCTATGCCCAAAATATAATATCCAATTAATACATGAGAAATATTTGGTAGGAAAGTAAATTTTTGAAAGAAAAACCCTTTAAATTTTTGAAATAATTCCACTGGACTTAGCGTAAAAAAGTGCTAGCTCGAAAATGTGTTGCCGCTCCCGGCGCCCCTCACGGCTCAACGGATAGGGATTTGACCCCGATACCCAGTCAGATCTCTAGATCTATGCCCAGAAAACACCTTGCAATGACTATATCTAAAATATTTTGAAGAAAAATGAATTTATGAAGAAAATAAAATTTAAAAAATTGAAAATGAACTCCCATTGACTTAGCACGTAAAAAGTGACAGCTCGAAAATGTGTTGCCGCTTTCGACCCCCCTCACGGCCGAATGGGTAAGGATTTGATCCAGACACTACATCCGATTTTTAGATCTATGCCCAAAATATAATATCCAATTATTACATGAGAAATATTTCGTAGAAAAGTAAATTTATGAAGGAAAAACTCTTTAAATTTTTGAAATAATTCCATTGGACTTCGCGTAAAAAAGTGTTAGCTCGAAAATGTGTTGCCGCTCCCAACGCCCCTTACGGCTCAACGGATAGGGATTTGACCCCGACACCCAGTCAGATCTCTAGATCTATGCCCAGATAACACCTTGCAATGACTATATCTAAAATATTTTGAAGGAAAATGAATTTATGAAGAAAATAAACTTCAAAAAATTGAAAATGAACTCCCATTGACTTAGCACGTAAAAAGTGACAGCTCGAAAATGTGTTGCCGCTTTCGACCCCCTCACGGCCGAATGGGTAAGGATTTGATCCCGACACTACATCCGATCTTTAGATCTATGCCCAAAATATAATATCCAATTAATACATGAGAAATATTTCGTAGGAAAGTAAATTTATGAAAGAAAAACACTTTAAATTTTTGAAATAATTCCACTGGACTTGGCGTAAAAAAGTGCTAGCTCGAAAATGTGTTGCCGCTCCCGGCGCCCCTTACGGCTCAACGGATAGGAATTTGACCCCAACATCCAGTCAGATCTCTAGATCTATGCCCAGACAACACCTTGCAATGACTATATCTAAAATATTTTGAAGGAAAATGAATTTATGAAGAAAATAAAATTTATTATTTTTAAAATGAACTCCCATTGACTTAGCACGTAAAAAGTGACAGCTCGAAAATGTGTTGCCGCTTTCGACCCCCCTCACGGCCGAATGGGTAAGGATTTGACCCCGACACTACATCCGATCTTTAGATCTATGCCCAAAATATAATATCCAATTATTACATGAGAAATATTTCGTAGAAAAGTAAATTTATGAAAGTAATACACTTTAAATTTTTGAAATAATTCCACTGGACTTGGCGTAAAAAAGTGCTAGCTCGAAAATATGTTGCCGCTCCCGACGCCCCTCACGGCTCAACGGATAGGGATTTGACCCCGACACCCAGTCAGATCTCTAGATCTATGCCCAGAAAACACCTTGCAATGACTATATCTAAAATATTTTGAAGGAAAATGAATTTATGAGAAAAATAAAATTCAAAAAATTGAAAATGAAGTCCCATTGACTTAGCACGTAAAAAGTGACAGCTCGAAAATGTGTTGCCGCTTTTGACCCCCCTCACGGCCGAATGGGTAAGGATTTGACCCCGACACTACATCCGATCTTTAGATCTATGCCCAAAATATAATATCCAATTATTACATGAGAAATATTTCGTAGGAAAGTAAATTTATGAAAGTAATACACTTTAAATTTTTGAAATAATTGCCGTTCCCGACGCCCCTCACGGCTCAACGGATAGGGATTTGACCCCGACACCCAGTCAGATCTCTAGATCTATGCCCAGAAAACACCTTGCAATGACTATATCTAAAATATTTTGAAAGAAAAAGAATTTATGAAGAAAATAAACTTCAAAAAATTGAAAATAAACTCCCATTGACTTAGCACGTAAAAAGTGACAGCTCGAAAATGTTATGAAGGAAAATAATAATGATTGGGAAAAATGATAAATAAAATATACTTGAAAATTATCAAAATAGAACGGAATAAAGATGCGAAACAAAAATAAATTAAATTTTCATAATATATATTTGTTTTTCAATTAGATGTTTCTTAAAATGACAAAATCAGCAATCTCAGTTTAATATTTCCTCTTCACATAATGAATGGTATATGAAATGTGCACTATATTCATGCGTGAGACGCGACTTAGTATCACCTTCCATCAGCTCATTAAGAACCAATCCTGTAACACTTGCATGAAATGCGTTCAATATAACTACCATTTTTAATTAACTTTTTTATCTTTAATCTTTGCCTGGCATGTCATATTATGTTACGGAACACAAGTTTACTTGATTGTTCAAAAGACCACCAATACCAACTTATTAAAACTAGGGATTTTGCTCGTGAAGTGCGACACAATATTAGATATTTTCAATAAATGGTTTGACCTTTAGGCTATGGTTTATGACCCATGATAATCTGAGATACAAGTTTACATCACTGTACAAATAGCTTGTATTGTTTTCTCATGACATGCGATAAAAATGTATATGTGCACCCGCCATCCTACACACCCACACACACAAACCAACCCACACATCAACCCACCACAGAGAACAAATAATTGTCGTAAATCAGGAGGTTCAAAAACATTGCATGCATGATTCCATTTGTATATGAACATTAATCAGTGTTTAATCCTTTCCCGAGCCATGATTGCCATACGGCCGGTGTTTATCCGTTTTGATGACGCGCAGACTCACTTACACTGTACTGCAAGCACATTGTTACATTATTGCGCTGTACTAGTGCACATTATTGCATTTTGAATCTAATATATTTCAAACTTGTAAATGAAAGCAATACTATCATACAAGTGGTACTTCACAGTACAAACCATATGAATCGTATTTCTCATCCAGAAAACGAGGGACAAGGTTTCTTATCTAAACAGTGGGGTTGGGTGATGGGACAAGATACCAATTTCCCCCCATATTCATTGAATCTTTCAAATTCCACTGAAAATCACGGGGGCATGTCCCCCTTTCCCATGAATTAAGGCACTTCGCTACCCCGGGGTCCTAGGTGGCCCAGGTCGTGAGGGCCTGAAAAACGTTAATATAAAGGATGTGCCGCTGAGACCTTGTCAAATTAGCGACAACCTATTGACACTGGCGAAAAGATGCAAAGCTGGAGGTGATGACCTCATGCATTTTTGTTTTCAGTAGCAATTTTTAGATATGGAGCGAATTTTGAGTATGCCCAAGGGCCCCGCAGTCGGCGGCCCCGGTGAACAGCTTTATTGTAAGAAAACATTCTAGTAAGCTTGAAAATATAAAAAATATTCCACCACAAAACCGACTAAGAATAACCCCTGTATAACATTAAGAATTTTATATCTTAATATAACAATATGCAAATTTTTTGTAATTGCAAAAATCACAAATAATAAAGACACATTTTCTGAAGTGAAGCTATCATTTCTAAACGTTGTTTGAAGAAGTTTTGTATTTCCATCATACTCCCTATTTAGCAAGAGTTAAAATGTGGAGACTTTATGTGACTGAAAGGACAGAATTGTTATACTTACATTATAGACTTTTAGAGCTGTTGTATTTTTCAAAACTTTTTTTGAATTGATTAAAAGTCTAAAAACTTTAAGAAGTCATACCTCAAAAACAACGCGTAACATCAGGGCGTAAGAAAAGGGGGTCGGGGTATCCCCTCCACATAATGGTGGCTTTGTCGGAAATTTTGGCTCCTTGTCGGAATTTTTTTCCGAAGTTATATAATAGACTTGTTTGTGAAAAAACACTTGACACCGATTCTTTTCGAACATTGCTGACATAGCGATAATAACCTATCTGTCAGAAAATTAAGGCCCTTGACCCCTCCAAAAGTTCCTAGTTATGCCACTGCGTACAATTGTCATATTTTTAGAACTATTATGTTCGAAATGTAGGTTCTCTCCGGTAAAATATTTAACTGTCCATATACTGGGTGTAAAAACTGACGTGTCCATAACATGTCAATTTTTTTTATTATTCGAAATCATAATTCATCGTTTTAACCAAGGTGCTTCCTATGACTTAATATATCAATACACATAATTAGTATTCATAACTGTAGTACTAACGGATTTGACATTTAACATAAGCTTTTAATTTTATTGTATAAACAGATGAAATAGATTCTCAAACAATTAAGACAAGCCCATTAAGCATGACAAAGTTTACACCACTAAATTTACGGTCACGATCTAGCCTGATTAGTTATCAAGATAGTTTCTTCTAATTAGGTGAAATAAACTGACAAGTGGCCAAAAAGAAGAAGTGGTTTATAATAACTATTTAATATACATTTCATACAAACGAGATGTAATACCTGAATAATCCAATGTAATAAGTCAGACGTACCGTTGTTGATGTTAATCTATTTTAATATAGTACCAAATATTATTTGCATTATAGCGTATTGTTACAATAATGTCATGCAATAGTCATTACAAGGTGTTGTCTGGGCATAGATTTAGAGATCTGACTGGGTTTTGGGGGTCAAATCCCTATCCGTTGAGCCGTAAGGGGCGCCGGGAGCGGCAACACATTTTCGAGCTAGCACTTTTTAACGCTAAGTCCAGTGGAATTATTTCAAAAATTTAAAGTGTATTTCTTTCCTAAATTTACTTTTCTACGAAATATTTCTCATGTAATAATTGGATATTATATTTTGGGCATAGATCTAAAGATCGGATGTAGTGTCGGGGTCAAATCCTTACCCATTCGGCCGTGAGGGGGATCGAAAGCGGCAACACATTTTCGAGCTGTCGCTTTTTACGTGCTAAGTCAATGGGAGTTCATTTTCAATTTTTTTGAAAATTATTTCCTTCCTAAATTCATTTTTCTTCAAAATATTCTAGATATAGTTATTGGAAGGTGTTCTCTGGGCATAGATCTAAAGATCTGACTGGGTGTCGGGTCAAATCCTATCCGTTGTGCCGTGAGGGGCGTCGGAAGCGGCAACACATTTTCGAGCTAGCACTTTTTAACGCTAAGTCCAGTGGAATTATTTCAAAAATTTAAAGTGTATTTCTTTCCTAAATTTACTTTTCTACGAAATATTTCTCATGTAATAATTGGATATTATATTTTGGGCATAGATCTAAAGATCGGATGTAGTGTCGGGGTCAAATCCTTACCCATTCGGCCGTGAGGGGGATCGAAAGCGGCAACACATTTTCGAGCTGTCGCTTTTTACGTGCTAAGTCAATGGGAGTTCATTTTCAATTTTTTGAAAATTATTTCCTTCCTAAATTCATTTTTTCTTCAAAATATTCTAGATATAGTTATTGGAAGGTGTTCTCTGGGCATAGATCTAAAGATCTGACTGGGTGTCGGGGTCAAATCCCTATCCGTTGTGCCGTGAGGGGCGTCGGAAGCGGCAACACATTTTCGAGCTAGCACTTTTTAACGCTAAGTCCAGTGGAATTATTTCAAAAATTTAAAGTGTATTTCTTTCCTAAATTTACTTTTCTACGAAATATTTCTCATGTAATAATTGGATATTATATTTTGGGCATAGATCTAAAGATCGGATGTAGTGTCGGGTCAAATCCTTACCCATTCGGCCGTGAGGGGGTCGAAAGCGGCAACACATTTTCGAGCTGTCGCTTTTTACGTGCTAAGTCAATGGAGTTCATTTTCAATTTTTTGAAAATTATTTCCTTCCTAAATTAATTTTTCTTCAAAATATTCTAGATATAGTTATTGGAAGGTGTTCTCTGGGCATAGATCTAAAGATCTGACTGGGTATCGAGGGTCAAATCCTATCCGTTGTGCCGTGAGGAGCGTCGGAAGCGGCAACACATTTTCGAGCTAGCACTTTTTAACGCCAAGTCCAGTGGAATTATTTCAAAAATTTAAAGTGTATTTCTTTCCTAAATTTACTTTTCTACGAAATATTTCTCATGTAATAATTGGATATTATATTTTGGGCATAGATCTAAAGATCGGATGTAGTGTCGGGGTCAAATCCCTACCCATTCGGCCGTGAGGGGGGTCGAAAGCGGCAACACATTTCGAGCTGTCGCTTTTTACGTGCTAAGTCAATGGGAGTTCATTTTCAATTTTTTTAAATATTATTTCCTTCCTAAATTCATTTTTCTTCAAAATATTCTAGATATAGTATTGGAAGGTGTTCTCTGGGCATAGATCTAAAGATCTGACTGGGTGTCGGGGTCAAATCCTATCCGTTGTGCCGTGAGGGGCGTCGGAAGCGGCAACACATTTTCGAGCTAGCACTTTTTAACGCTAAGTCCAGTGGAATTATTTCAAAATTTAAAGTGTATTTCTTTCCTAAATTTACTTTTCTACGAAATATTTCTCATGTAATAATTGGATATTATATTTTGGGCATAGATCTAAAGATCGGATGTAGTGTCGGGTCAAATCCTTACCCATTCGGCCGTGAGGGGCGTCGGAAGCGGCAACACATTTTCGAGCTAGCACTTTTTAACGCCAAGTCCAGTGGAATTATTTCAAAAATTTAAAGTGTATTTCTTTCCTAAATTTACTTTTCTACGAAATATTTCTCATGTAATAATTGGATATTATATTTTGGGCATAGATCTAAAGATCGAATGTAGTGTCGGGGTCAAATCCTTACCCATTCGGCCGTGAGGGGGGTCGAAAGCGGCAACACATTTTCGAGCTGTCGCTTTTTACGTGCTAAGTCAATGGGAGTTCATTTTCAAAATTTTGAAAATTATTTCTTTCTAAATTCATTTTTTCTTCAAAATATTCTAGATATAGTTATTGGAAGGTGTTCTCTGGGCATAGATCTAAAGATCTGACTGGGTGTCGGGGTCAAATCCCTATCCGTTGTGCCGTGAGGGGCGTCGGAAGCGGCAACACATTTTCGAGCTAGCACTTTTTAACGCCAAGTCCAGTGGAATTATTTCAAAAATTTAAAGTGTATTTCTTTCCTAAATTTACTTTTCTACGAAATATTTCTCATGTAATAATTGGATATTATATTTTGGGCATAGATCTAAAGATCGGATGTAGTGTCGGGTCAAATCCTTACCCATTCGGCCGTGAGGGGGGTCGAAAGCGGCAACACATTTTCGAGCTGTCGCTTTTTACGTGCTAAGTCAATGGGAGTTCATTTTCAATTTTTTTGAAAATTATTTCCTTCCTAAATTCATTTTTCTTCAAAATATTCTAGATATAGTTATTGGAAGGTGTTCTCTGGGCATAGATCTAAAGATCTGACTGGGTGTCGGGGTCAAATCCCTATCCGTTGTGCCGTGAGGGGCGTCGGAAGCGGCAACACATTTTCGAGCTGTCGCTTTTTACGTGCTAAGTCAATGGGAGTTCATTTTCAATTTTTTTGAAAATTATTTCCTTCCTAAATTCATTTTTCTTCAAAATATTCTAGATATAGTTATTGGAAGGTGTTCTCTGGGCATAGATCTAAAGATCTGACTGGGTGTCGGGGTCAAATCCCTATCCGTTGTGCCGTGAGGGGCGTCGGAAGCGGCAACACATTTTCGAGCTAGCACTTTTTAACGCTAAGTCCAGTGGAATTATTTCAAAAAATTTAAAGTGTATTTCTTTCCTAAATTTACTTTTCTACGAAATATTTCTCATGTAATAATTGGATATTATATTTTGGGCATAGATCTAAAGATCGGATGTAGTGTCGGGTCAAATCCTTACCCATTCGGCCGTGAGGGGATCAAAGCGGCAACACATTTTCGAGCTGTCGCTTTTTACGTGCTAAGTCAATGGGAGTTCATTTTCAATTTTTTTGAAAATTATTTCCTTCCTAAATTCATTTTTCTTCAAAATATTCTAGATATAGTTATTGGAAGGTGTTCTCTGGGCATAGATCTAAAGATCTGACTGGGTGTCGGGGTCAAATCCCTATCCGTTGTGCCGTGAGGGGCGTCGGAAGCGGCAACACATTTTCGAGCTAGCACTTTTTAACGCTAAGTCCAGTGGAATTATTTCAAAAATTTAAAGTGTATTTCTTTCCTAAATTTACTTTTCTACGAAATATTTCTCATGTAATAATTGGATATTATATTTTGGGCATAGATCTAAAGATCGGATGTAGTGTCGGGGTCAAATCCTTACCCATTCGGCCGTGAGGGGGGTCGAAAGCGGCAACACATTTTCGAGCTGTCGCTTTTTACGTGCTAAGTCAATGGGAGTTCATTTTCAATTTTTTTGAAAATTATTTCCTTCCTAAATTAATTTTTCTTCAAAATATTCTAGATATAGTTATTGGAAGGTGTTCTCTGGGCATAGATCTAAAGATCTGACTGGGTATCGGGGTCAAATCCCTATCCGTTGTGCCGTGAGGAGCGTCGGAAGCGGCAACACATTTTCGAGCTAGCACTTTTTAACGCCAAGTCCAGTGGAATTATTTCAAAAATTTAAAGTGTATTTCTTTCCTAAATTTACTTTTCTACGAAATATTTCTCATGTAATAATTGGATATTATATTTTGGGCATAGATCTAAAGATCGGATGTAGTGTCGGGGTCAAATCCTTACCCATTCGGCCGTGAGGGGGGTCGAAAGCGGCAACACATTTTCGAGCTGTCGCTTTTTACGTGCTAAGTCAATGGGAGTTCATTTTCAATTTTTTTGAAAATTATTTCCTTCCTAAATTCATTTTTCTTCAAAATATTCTAGATATAGTATTGGAAGGTGTTCTCTGGGCATAGATCTAAAGATCTGACTGGGTGTCGGGGTCAAATCCCTATCCGTTGTGCCGTGAGGGGCGTCGGAAGCGGCAACACATTTTCGAGCTAGCACTTTTTAACGCTAAGTCCAGTGGAATTATTTCAAAAATTTAAAGTGTATTTCTTTCCTAAATTTACTTTTCTACGAAATATTTCTCATGTAATAATTGGATATTATATTTTGGGCATAGATCTAAAGATCGGATGTAGTGTCGGGGTCAAATCCTTACCCATTCGGCCGTGAGGGGCGTCGGAAGCGGCAACACATTTTCGAGCTAGCACTTTTTAACGCCAAGTCCAGTGGAATTATTTCAAAAATTTAAAGTGTATTTCTTTCCTAAATTTACTTTTCTACGAAATATTTCTCATGTAATAATTGGATATTATATTTTGGGCATAGATCTAAAGATCGGATGTAGTGTCGGGGTCAAATCCTTACCCATTCGGCCGTGAGGGGGGTCGAAAGCGGCAACACATTTTCGAGCTGTCGCTTTTTACGTGCTAAGTCAATGGGAGTTCATTTTCAAAATTTTTGAAAATTATTTCTTTCCTAAATTCATTTTTCTTCAAAATATTCTAGATATAGTTATTGGAAGGTGTTCTCTGGGCATAGATCTAAAGATCTGACTGGGTGTCGGGGTCAAATCCCTATCCGTTGTGCCGTGAGGGGCGTCGGAAGCGGCAACACATTTTCGAGCTAGCACTTTTTAACGCCAAGTCCAGTGGAATTATTTCAAAAATTTAAAGTGTATTTCTTTCCTAAATTTACTTTTCTACGAAATATTTCTCATGTAATAATTGGATATTATATTTTGGGCATAGATCTAAAGATCGGATGTAGTGTCGGGGTCAAATCCTTACCCATTCGGCCGTGAGGGGGTCGAAAGCGGCAACACATTTTCGAGCTGTCGCTTTTACGTGCTAAGTCAATGGGGAGTTCATTTTCAATTTTTTGAAAATTATTTCCTTCCTAAATTCATTTTTCTTCAAAATATTCTAGATATAGTTATTGGAAGGTGTTCTCTGGGCATAGATCTAAAGATCTGACTGGGTGTCGGGTCAAATCCTATCCGTTGTGCCGTGAGGGGCGTCGGAAGCGGCAACACATTTTCGAGCTGTCGCTTTTTACGTGCTAAGTCAATGGGAGTTCATTTTCAATTTTTTGAAAATTATTTCCTTCCTAAATTCATTTTTTCTTCAAAATATTCTAGATATAGTTATTGGAAGGTGTTCTCTGGGCATAGATCTAAAGATCTGACTGGGTGTCGGGTCAAATCCTATCCGTTGTGCCGTGAGGGCGTCGGAAGCGGCAACACATTTTCGAGCTAGCACTTTTTAACGCTAAGTCCAGTGGAATTATTTCAAAAATTTAAAGTGTATTTCTTTCCTAAATTTACTTTTCTACGAAATATTTCTCATGTAATAATTGGATATTATATTTTGGGCATAGATCTAAAGATCGGATGTAGTGTCGGGGTCAAATCCTTACCCATTCGGCCGTGAGGGGGGTCGAAAGCGGCAACACATTTTCGAGCTGTCGCTTTTTACGTGCTAAGTCAATGGGAGTTCATTTTAAAAAAAATTGAAAATTATTTCCTTCCTAAATTCATTTTTCTTCAAAATATTCTAGATATAGTTATTGGAAGGTGTTCTCTGGGCATAGATCTAAAGATCTGACTGGGTGTCGGGGTCAAATCCCTATCCGTTGTGCCGTGAGGGGCGTCGGAAGCGGCAACACATTTTCGAGCTAGCACTTTTTAACGCTAAGTCCAGTGGAATTATTTCAAAATTTAAAGTGTATTTCTTTCCTAAATTTACTTTTCTACGAAATATTTCTCATGTAATAATTGGATATTATATTTTGGGCATAGATCTAAAGATCGGATGTAGTGTCGGGGTCAAATCCTTACCCATTCGGCCGTGAGGGGGTCGAAAGCGGCAACACATTTTCGAGCTGTCGCTTTTTACGTGCTAAGTCAATGGGAGTTCATTTTCAATTTTTTTTGAAAATTATTTCCTTCCTAAATTAATTTTTCTTCAAAATATTCTAGATATAGTTATTGGAAGGTGTTCTCTGGGCATAGATCTAAAGATCTGACTGGGTATCAGGGTCAAATCCTATCCGTTGTGCCGTGAGGAGCGTCGGAAGCGGCAACACATTTTCGAGCTAGCACTTTTTAACGCTAAGTCCAGTGGAATTATTTCAAAAATTTAAAGTGTATTTCTTTCCTAAATTTACTTTTCTACGAAATATTTCTCATGTAATAATTGGATATTATATTTTGGGCATAGATCTAAAGATCGGATGTAGTGTCGGGGTCAAATCCTACCCATTCGGCCGTGAGGGGGTCGAAAGCGGCAACACATTTTCGAGCTGTCGCTTTTTACGTGCTAAGTCAATGGGAGTTCATTTTCAATTTTTTGAAAATTATTTCTTTCCTAAATTCATTTTTCTTCAAAATATTCTAGATATAGTTATTGGAAGGTGTTCTCTGGGCATAGATCTAAAGATCTGACTGGGTGTCGGGGTCAAATCCCTATCCGTTGTGCCGTGAGGGGCGTCGAAAGCGGCAACACATTTTCGAGCTAGCACTTTTTAACGCTAAGTCCAGTGGAATTATTTCAAAAATTTAAAGTGTATTTCTTTCCTAAATTTACTTTTCTACGAAATATTTCTCATGTAATAATTGGATATTATATTTTGGGCATAGATCTAAAGATCGGATGTAGTGTCGGGATCAAATCCTTACCCATTCGGCCGTGAGGGGGGTCGAAAGCGGCAACACATTTTCGAGCTGTCGCTTTTTACGTGCTAAGTCAATGGGAGTTCATTTTCAATTTTTTTGAAAATTATTTCCTTCCTAAATTCATTTTTCTTCAAAATATTCTAGATATAGTTATTGGAAGGTGTTCTCTGGGCATAGATCTAAAGATCTGACTGGGTGTCGGGGTCAAATCCCTATCCGTTGTGCCGTGAGGAGCGTCGGAAGCGGCAACACATTTTCGAGCTAGCACATCTTGGCCGGACTTTAAAAATTTCTGAAGAGTTTACTCACACAACAGATTTAACATTGGAGATCTCGGATTTTACCTATGTAAGCGCTGTAGCCCTACCTGACTAAGTTAGATTCGACAAACGTTTAACAGCATAACATAACAAGATTACGGGCAAAGAAGGGTTAGTCACCCCATAAAAGGCCCAAACTAATACCACCACCATCTCAAAAAGAAAAAGAAAAAAATGATTTTTTCATCCACGGACAATCAAATCTCATAATGGCAGACAACTTTTCTTAGGCTCAATATGCTTGTGAATTAATCGTCTTGACAAATTTAAGCCAGATTCAAGTACTTCTGGTGATGAAAATGCTCCTTGCCAGTCCAAGATCTAAATTCTTTGACCTACTTTCCATCCCTAACGTAATGTATGTCTTTTCCTTAACACGTTATTAGTATTGATAATATCATGGTTTTGCATTGAGTTTTAGGCTAGGCCTCTAGAGCCCTCGGACAGAATTATGTAAAATAACAAGATTTATTTTGTTAGCCTTTAATGACCTAACATACGGGTAGCTTACGGATATAAACGAATGATATTTTTGTAACTGTTTACACAATTTTGCCTCAGCTAGTGCTACTTAACAGCCTTCTTGTGCACCCAATGGCAATATTGGGCACTGGGGCAGTTCCAAAATATCCATATAAATTGAGGAACTGATTTATTAGAAGCCCGGGATTTCCCAGCTCCAGATCCCCCCCCCCCAAGGAATTCCCAGCTGCAGAACCCCCACCCCCCAAGAATTCCCAGCTGCAGACCCCAGAATTTCCCAGCTGCGACGGATCACCCCCACCCACCTTGATTTCCCATGCTTCCGACCCCCTGCCAGGATTTCCAAGCTATGAACCTCCCCCAGGATTTCCCTAGGAGTTCCCAGGAGTTTCTTAGCAGATCCCACCCCGGATTTCTCAAGTCCAAATAAACCCCTCCTCCAAAATTTCAAAGTCCAAATACCAGTGGCGTAGCCAGGATTGTCATATGGGGAGGGGGGGTTGATCGATTGAACCGAAACGATATTTAGTGGTGTAGTTGAGGTGACACCGAATGTGTCACTTCGAGCGCAAACGCTCGACTTGTCGGTGTCGGGGTCCAGGGGCCCGCTTAAGCGCCCTGGTGGGGTCCATAGGTGAAACAAGGGTAGGGGTCCAGGAGGGGGGAAGCCCCCGGAAGCTCTTACAAAATTGACATTTCAAGGGCAAAATATTATGTCACATCGCATAGTAAGAAGGTATATTATACAAGTCAAAATTCATGTCAAAGATATATACACTATATACAAAACACAAAATCATGAAAACATGTTTACGTTTGTACATGGTTAGGTTCATCGTCACTCTTTGAAAAACATGGGTTGTCTAAAAAAAGGTTTTCAATAATTTACTACAAACTTGTGTAAATGTTGTCAAACTTTTAAAATGAGCCTGATCTGTATCACGTGCACTCCGACACCCACTTCCACCTCTACACCCCACCCTCCCCTTTTTCTCTCTGTCTTAGTTCATGTATGCAAATACAAAATCGCACAAAACCTTTTTCTGAGAATGTGCCCCAGGCTTTAAAATTAAAAACATAATACACCTGAAGAACCTTTTTCTGAACCGACGGATTAAAATCTGAACCGATGGATTACTGGGAATGCGCCCCAAACCCCTGGCTCAATCCAAATATATCTCCCCAGTTTCCCAGGCAAAAAACCCCGGATTTCCCAAGTAAAACTGTTCCCAGTTCCTTATATGGATATCCTTGCTTCCTAACATTACGAATTAGGTGTATGAAAAACTGACTTTTCAAATATAAGTAAATAAGAGAAAACACGATTTTTTGTAATTTCAACTAAAATTGCACATACCTCAACTAAAAAGTCCCAGAAAACTAATTATTATGGTCAATAGGAAAAAACGATTTTTGTAAAATCAACCAAATATGCGTCGGTTTTGTCCAAATATGCGCGAAAACCTGTGTTTTTTCATCGTTTCTAGCCATCGCGGGGTGTGAAATTTTACTTTTCGGTAAAGGGCTCCTTTAAGTCTATGTTAATGGTTAATGGTCAATGATGACCATCTTTACTACAATACTATGCTATCATAAAGCAATAAATGATTTGTATAGTGCAAAGACAAAGACCGGGAAGAGATGAAAAATAATTAGAATTAGTTTTGAAGGAATGTTTAGCTGTTTAGGATATATTGAGTTTTACGGCATCAGATTTGTCCATTTTCTGACGCCAGGAATGGATAGATTTGTTGATTTAGCCTAGACTAGTGACATCTAGAACATTTATCTTATAGTTTGGTGCAAGAAAATATTGATAAGGAAGTCTAGTTTAAAAGCATATTTGAGTTTCAGACAGACAGCAAATCAAAATTTGATCTTTATTCTGTTGTGTATAATATCTGAATGTGCATGTAATGTACTGTAAAAATTTAAAATATTTTGATGGTGTAATTTATTGTCCTTTTCCTCTAGTGACCAAGAGAATGTGAGATATGGCAAAAACAAAAGCTAGCTGCTGTCTTTAGAACTATTGTACTGTAGCCTAAAGAAAAATTCACACAGAAAATGAAGGGTAGTTCCACTGAAGACACCAACACTTTGTATTTGGTTTGTAGTTGTTTTTTTCACAAAGCCTTAAAGTACCGGTACTCATTTAAAACTTAATATAATTTACATGTTTAACTGATATCTGACCCTTTAAAGCAACCAAACAAATGAAGCTTGTTCAGATAAAAGAGGAATATCCTGTATAGCAGATGGAAGTTTATTATGATATATATATATATATATATATATATATATATATATATATATATATATATATATATATATATATATATATATATATATATATATATATATATATATATATATATATATATATATATATATATATATATATATATATATATCTCTTCTCTGAAGATGGCCGTCGAAAATAGACGTGCGTGAAACTCAGAGTAGTAGCACATGACGTGCAGACGTGAAGAATATATAAAATTGCTCCGAACTGTTAAAGATCTTTGAGCACTCTCACCGCTTTGCTGATGATTTATATAAGTATATATATACATATATATATATATATATATATATATATATATATATATATATATATATATATATATATATATATATATATATATATATATATATATATATATATATATATATATATATATATATATATATATATATATATATATATATATATATATATATATATATATATATATATATATATATATATATATATATATATATATATATATATATATATATATATATATATATATATATATATATATATATATATATATATATATATATATACATATATATATATATATATATATATATATATATATATATATATATATATATATATATATATATATATATATATATATATATATATATATTTATATATATATAGATATTATATATATGTGTGTGTGTGTGTGTGTGTGTAAGTGTGTTTGTGTGTGCTTTTGAAACAAGAAACAACGAATTTGAATAAATTGTACTATAATTCAAAATATTTTCTTTGATTTGTTCATGAAGTATTGTGTGAATGTTTGTTTCTGTGTGCCACCTATCACTAATTATTTATGTGTAAATTCATCTGCTTCTAAGAAGGACAGACATACCGATTAAGATATCTCACTATTGGAGCTTAAAATTGAATCTCACCTTTGCCAAGGTTGTAGGTATTTTTTTTTTTTTTGATTTTAGGTTACTTATCATCTGGAGCCACTTTATCAATTGAAGTAACAAACAGGCTTACTGTAACATAAATGCATGATACACAGAAATGTAGTGTATTGACCAATCCAACAATTTATTCTTTAACTTTTATCAGTGACAAGATGGAAAGTAATATTGAAAAAGACTTTCTATACAATCTGACGTCCCATCTGCAAACAAAAGTTAAGTTCAATTTTGAAATGTTTATTCTTGAAATAGTTTAATAAAGATTAAGGGGAAATAGTAAAACACCATCAGTTTTAAAGTGGGTCCATGGTGTTATAATGATTTTACTAAAAATCTTGGAGCAGATTTGTAAAGGGATGGAGAAAAACTACATTGTGTTAGAAGTTACCTTCTATTCCCACATTGATGTATGTCTGTTACAGGGTTTAATTTTCCCTTCAGAATGAAAATGTTCTGTCTTCGGGTAAATATCCTCATTGGGTTGGGGGCTGTAGTACTGTGGTGTTCCCACACTGGGTGAGACATAGGGTTATACCACTCATGTAAAGACCCAGATAAGAACCTATATTAAAATTTGCATCCTTTCCTCAAAAATATGTTAATTCACACAGAAAAGTGGATGAAAATGGATGGTATTCGGTGAAACTTAGTGATAGAGTAAAAACTTTAAAGTGACTAAACTCAAATTTCTGTCCACATCCATATAAAACAAGTATCACAACATTGACAGACAGTGACAAGGAAAACACAGCACAGCCTTCTTGACTCTTCCCATACTTTTACTCCACCCTGGCATTAGTTGATATTTGTTGTGATAGGTTGCCCAGCCTCCATAATAGTGCTTTAATATATAGGTTATCTAAGCTCCCGTGGTGGGGACTGCTCCATAGCGGGGGTTATGGCGTTATGTACATGCCTTATGTGCAACTATTCATGATCTTATATTGGTCAAGGTTTTTATTGCTTGGTGACCGTGTCCTACATGTCCCACCCTTCAGTATTTATTCCACCCCAACTGCTAGTCTGCCCCACATTGAATTGAACATGTTAACCTCTTGAATGCATATGACAGAGACTAATTTTAAGCTGGAATGGTATTCAACCGGGTCTGGAATTTCATGTTACACAGGTGAATTCTAAAAGTGCCAGAGGTAAATATTCCTGCCGGTAGTGTAACAGTATATTGGATAAGGAGATGCAAGTTGCTTGGAGGGAGTGGGGGTAAAATCAGAGGGGGGGGGGGGGTTAAAGCGGAGCATATCCGGCTTGTGCATCTATTTTTAGTGGTCTCTAAACCAAGGAGGTATGACCCTTAATGGGTATACCACCTTTCTATAAACATATGATTAAATGATCTGTGAACATCTCAACATAAGTAAAAGTGGCACGATCAATACCATACTGCAAACTGTGGATACATAAAGGTCTCGAACACAATTTCCCACATTGACTCGAGCTGCATAACTGACTACTACCAGTGGCTACGCCAGGATTTTATCCGTGTGTGTGTAAGGGGAGGGGGAGGGGGGTGGAAAAAGAGAGCCAATTTTGTCTCATGAGGACTAAAGCCTACAAACTTTCCTGGGAGGCAAAAGCGATTTCGTGGGGCAAATTCCTGTAGCGCCGTCACTAATTACTACAGAGCACATTCACGCCGCATGCTATGTATAGGCCTATGAGAATCTTTGCCAAATTACTTTAGGTGTAAATTACAATTTCTAAATAATTAACAAGGGAACTCATTGGGCATGGTCAAAAATGCCCACTGCATGTTCCCGAAAATTATGAACAAGGCAAATTTTCAATAAAAGCTGTTTTCCAATTTTTCGGCCCCCAAACCCCCTCACACTTAAATTTCAGAAGAAATTAACAAGGGTGACAGTGCCCCCAACCACCACATTGAAAGTACCCCTACCATTGCATAATTCAGAGGCAGAAAACAAGTTTGGGTACATCAACACCCATGTCTGCATCAGTGACTATAGCCTAAGACAGCCCCCAATTGTTTTGTGGCCTATCAGTCAAGGGTAAATTTAGTTCATTCTGTACTGAAGTAAACACGTTTTGTCTAACAATAGACCTTGTCCAGCCATGGGAAAGAACATTGAAAAGCCACGAGGTGTTCGATTGTTGTTTGATGGGGATTTAAAAAGAAATGATGACCAAACTTATAATAAATGTTACCGCAAATTAAAACTCTGGGTCCGTAAAATACCTAAGGGGTTACGGAACTACCTATAACTTGAAAAGTTCTAAAAAATAAAATAAAATTCGAGTTATCTAGTTTTTCAAACACTACAAGTTAATATTATGGGTACTCATCTCAAAATTGAAATCACTGTAATATATTTCAAAATACACTTTCCCTTGCTCTACAATCATATCTAAGCGTATTTAAGCCACCTTAGGTGTTTTATTTCCCCTCAAATAGCATTAGTTGTTCTTGAGAAGCAGGAGCGCTATAGATCTGTTATTGATGTTGTACATTCATTTTACGGACATCCATTCAACGCACATGCGTTATAATCATGGCGTCCAGTTCAAGTTTGACAGCAACTCTAATCGAAATGTGATCAAACTTCTAATAGCCTCCTGCTTTGTGATTTGCCCTTTAATAAATTTGAAATTAATTTTAGCATAGTTTATACAACATTTGGTTTTGATTCACGAATTGCTTTGTTTTTTCCTCATGATTTTCATACTTATTTGTGTCCGTCGGTTGTCAATTTTGTCACGGTACCTTATCTTTCATAGGCTGTTCTGCTTCTTCAAGATGTATATCCAGACAAACAACGATGTGAATGGTATGTATTTAAACCCTCACTTTCATATTCTCCAGAATCAATTTTTATGTGGTGGCGTGCATGTAATTTAAAACGCACATAATGGGATAAGTGTCATTCAGGTTTTAAAGTTCAATATCATATCATTCTCTGATATACTTGATTAAACAAAATTAAATCCTTTTTCTTGCAGGTTGGCACAACGCACTCAACCAGGACGTCGCCACAGCAAGTGTCCTTTCTATGACTGATTCAAAGCTTGCATGAAGCAGTGAAGCAGTAATTTACGAGATACTTCAAGTTACAAGTGTTGCTTTTGTCCGAGGGGAAGCTACGACGCAGCCAGAAACGCGCCTACTAAGCACGACTGTTCAAGAATTGTGAGAAGTTTGAGGCAGGGCCCACCGACAGGATCCTCCGGGCTTGCTCCAGGCTGTTAGGCAACTTACATGTCTGAGCGTAACTGGTAACCCCGGGCGGGAAGGGGGAAGGAAGGGAAGGGGGGGGGGAGGTCACGTGCAGAGCCTTGGGTTAGAACCCAAGTGCACTCAAGCATATATTTGGAAATTTCTTATTTCAAAACCTGTAAAGACGTTACTATGTCCAAAATTAAAGACACATTTTCACAAACAAATAATTTATGAACGTCTTGATTATTGGTATCTAAATATTTAAATATGTGAGAACTTTTAAAACGCTCAAACAAATGTTATTGCTTTTTAAAACCTTTGAAAGACTGTTCATGCACAAAAAATTTGAAATTTTTTAATAATAAGATTTTATAAGTACGGAAAATTGGTATATGTACAAAATTAGGCACATTTTGAATCAGTCAAAACGCAACAAAAAATGTTTTGCCTATATAGGCCTAATAAATTGAATAAAAAAGGTTTTATAATTACAGAAAATTGGCGTGTGTTAAAAAACTGATCAGTAAAATCATTATTTGAAACATTAAAATTTTCCCACACATAAATTTATGAAGTGTTTTTCTTCTTCAGAAGTGTACGCATGGATCCATGCCCACCGAGAAGCTGGATAATTATACAATTACCCATCTTAATCATGAAGTTTTGTTTCTTCAGAAGTGTTCACCCCAGGTAGCATGCCTACGTGGGGCCCATATGGGAAAGATCTGTGCATCGGCCAATCCATATTGAACCCATACATGGAACATATGGGTTAAACCATATGGGGAAAACCTGGGCAAGCTCATGTGGGCTACATGAGGGATGACCCATGTGGGCAACATATGGGGAAAACCTGGTCAAGCTCATGTGGGCTGTATAAGCGATGACCCATGTGGGTAATATGGAAAAACCTGGTCAAGCCCATGAGGGATGACCCTTGTAGGCAACATATTTGAAAAACCTGGGCAACCCCATGTGGGCTGCATAAAGGATGAGCCATGTGGGCAGCATATGGGGAAAACCTGGGCAAGTTCATGTGGGCTGCATATGGGGCTACCAAGTGTGGGTAACACACCGGGGGAAACTTGGGCAAGCCCATGTGGGTGGTATGTGGACTGGCCCATGTGGGCAACATATGGAGAGAAAAAAACAACGCAATCCCATGTGGGTTGCATGTGTGGACAACATTATGGGGAAAACCCGGGCAAGCTCATATGGGCTGACCCACGTGGGTAATACATGGAGAAACCTGGGAAAGTCCATGTGGGCGGTATATGGCTTGGCCCATGTGGGGAAACATATGGGGAAAAACCCTGGATAATCCCATGTGAGCGGCATATGGGCAACATGAAAAAATCGGAAACCTGGGCGTGCCCATATGGGCAACATATGGGTCTGCCCATGTGTGTATCATATGGGAAATACCAGGGCAAGCCCATGTGGGCAGAATATGGATAGGCCCCATATGGGTAAAAACTGGGCAAGTTCATGTGGGCAGAATATGGGTCGTTCCATATGAGGAAAACCTGGACATGCTCATGCGGGCAGCATATAGGAAACATTGCGATGGGAGGAGAACACTTTTAAGTAGGTGGAGTTTTGATTTTTGGTTTGTGAAAGAAACTCTTATTTGATTTATCCGCAAGCAGTTTGCTCCCATTTTTCTATCAATTTGATTATTGATAATCAGAACAGACATGACAAAGCTAGATACAGCTTAACAGATTTTGCGTTTTAATAAACAAATGAAGTGAATATGTTTTTAATTTAGGATTACAATGAACCAATTCTGATGCATGGATTTTCAGATCTACTATGACTTTAATTATGTACTTCTCAAAGTAACGTATGTAGACATGCAATTGATGACCTATATATCTGTATGCGTATCTGAGAGTTATTCTTTTGGCTCGATCAGGCTATTGAGGTCAGTTGATTTATATATGGAACAAGTGATGGATATACGCCCCGTTTTTATCCCATGTGTTGCCCATATGGGATGGCCCAAACATTGCTCACCCACCTGGGCCCCAGATGAATCCCATAGAAAGTATTATACCTATAAACTGCTTGCCCGGGGCCCCAGATGTAACCCACATCGGCATCTGGGCTGGTCCAAATGGGTTCCATATGATTCTTGGGGCCCAATGGGGTAACCAGATGGGCCCCATATTTTTGCCTATTCCATATGCTACCCATTAGGGCATGCCACTTGATACCCACCTGGGGCGCAAATGTTACCCATATGGGAATCTGGGTTGGCCAATATTGTCGCAGAAAGTTAAGTTGTCCTAAGTACATTTTTGGTTAAGTTGAGTTGTTTATTGGAAAATGTTTTGAAACTAAATAAGGTTCTTTCTAGATAATTGACTTATGAATATATCACATACAAAATAAAATATTGCAACAATGTGTTATAATATTTGAAAGAAATACATTAACAATAGCTTAAAATGTGATTATATTAATATTGCATTTTTGGACATAGGACAACGTTACTTTTCTGCGACGATATGGGCCCCAATGTGATTTTTAGGTTCAGAATCAGACTGTCAGAAGTGGTAACCCAGAGGAGAGCTATATTTTTGTCTATACGTAGCCTATATGCCACCCATATGGGCATGTTACCTGGGACATGGAAACGTGCCCACCGAAAACCTCAAGAGAATTGTACAATTATCCATCTTAAGCATTTCGTATTCTTTAAAATATTACTATTGCTTTGTGGAAAATATGTATTAAAATTGTATCTTTTTTGTAATGATCTTATGCAAATGCAATTACAAATGGTGATTATGCAGAGAAATAAAGTTCACAACCAGTTTTTATCCAAGTTTTGTATTTAATACTGTTTGTTTTTGACAACTTCTTATCCTTTGTAAATATTATAGTAATGAACTCATTAAAATCAAACTTGTATTGAACAGTGAAAAACTTCAGAGAAATTAACAAATGAAGCTGATTGTGTTCCACAACTTATTATCCATTTACTTTGAAAAAACTTATGATAATGAACTCCAGAAAGCAAAACTTGTATTGAACTAAAATGCAGAGGAATAAAGGTCAATACCAATGATGCCATTTCACCAGTTTTCTATTTAGGCCTCGGAGGGGGAAGGAGGGGGTGGGGGGGGGGCACTTTCATATGTGAGGTATATGTATATGTGTCGCCCGAACAGGTGCCTTGTTTGCACCATTGTCGTAGTGCAGTTGTCTTTTTTACTATACATTTTTTTTTAAATTGAAGTTAAAAATATCATCATTTTCGTAGTGCAGGTTCCAAAAATATAAGGTTTTACTGTGTTTATTTTGTACTGCTATTCCATTTCTGCAATATTTTCGTTGAATACTCATACTGCAGGTATAAAAATGGACTCCTTTCATACTGCAGTTACTCATACTGCGGATATGTTTTTCGGTTGGTGGACTGCACACCCCTACCACTTTTAGTATGACGTGCCCCCCTCCCCACCCCCGGGATTTAGGCCTACTATAATTCATAAAGACTTGCTTTCCCCACCCAGTTATCCTCTTAAATTGATCCTTTTCCTCACTTATTCCATAGGCCAGATGTTTTCAATTTATTCCAAGTTGTAATATACGTACACTACCTCAGTGGTACCTAGAAAAACGCTTTTCCCCTAAAAATATATGCAAAGAAATACAGCTTAAAAAATATGTGTACCAACAGTTCTTTTCACCAAGTTTGCTTACCTTCATAACAACCACTTTATTATTTACTAAGACTTATTTAGTTTACCTCACCCTGTTATCCCCTTACATATATAATAATTAAAATAAAACACTTATCCTAAAGCCACGATTATATCACTCACTTAAGAAATCGGCATTTCCCCCCCCAAACAAAACAAAAACAAAAACAAAAACAGTGTGTTTCGCCCTGGGAACAAAAAATACAATTTTCAGAAAATACCGATTTTCAGGGGCGAAAAATAATGTGATTCGCGATCACATCGTGACATAAAACCACTGTCGTTTTTTGTTAAAAGTCGTTTATTATACATTGAATAAAATGAAATGAATAAATGTTTATTTTATCGTGTATCCGTAAAATTTATATTTGGTTAGCGGTTTAAAGGATTAGTTCAGGGGTCAAGCAAGTCCATCTTATATGAAACAGAACTTCAAAAGAAACAAAATAGTGCAGAAAGCGTTCAAAAATCGTTTTCCGTTAAGGAGATATTCAAGTTTAAAGCTTTATCTCATCTGTGTAAAATGACTGGTGTACTAAGTCTAAGATGGAAGGTTGGCGTCATCATCCTCACATTTGAACAATTGTTAATGTATTTTAAAGAAAGTTTATTTAAATTTCTTTTTTTTCTTGAAGTTTCTTCAAGTGATATTATAAATACCCGCCCTTACTAGATTCAGGATTACTACCGGTACTTTTCTGACATTTCCCATGGTTTTCAATCCTCAAAATTGTAGGACAAATCGTCGTAGAACTTCTTTCAGGAATCTGAGGCTATGACATCACAACTAGTCTGATTAAGTCGTTTGATACCAAACTATAAACTTAGCTACCTCCTTAACGGAATAAGATTTTTGAATGCTTTCTTCACTATTTTGTTTCTGTTGAAGTTCTCTTTCATATAAGATAGACTTGCTTCACCCCTAAACTAATCCTTAAAGAGCAAATTGCCCTGATGTGCAACAGAAATTGAACGGGAACACCTTACTTGAATTCAAATTGATTGTAACGTGATTTCGAATAAAGTTTTTGGGTCAATTTAGGTCATATTTTCGACTTTGTTGAAGTTGAAGTTGGAGCAGGTAACAGCTTCCGGCCCTGCTGCCATGGTTGGAGTAAAATTTCCACCACAGATATAGGATACACTTGATGATCGGACCGCAAAAAAAGCGTGGAATATTTGCGTGCACACCCAGTAGGCGCATACAGGAAAGGCTAGATAATCGAACACAACAACAGGTTTTCTCCAGTTCTCTTAAAAGATGATTAGAAATACCATCCGATGCAGTCTTTTACCCTTCATAACGAAGTAAGATTCATATTATATAGGTTTGTTTTACGGTGACACAAGTGTCATGAAAGAGGGCTATGCTTAATCGTTCTGAAGCGCTACCCTAACGTTAGGCTGGCTAAGTTACACTAGTTTTACAGGCTAGCCTAGGCGCTTTAGATTAGTTGCCTGACATCACAGCATTTTCCATACTAAACCGACGTTATGTAGGCTAGGCCCTATGCCCCTCTTTTTGCGTAGTGACGAATCTCATTTGTGTAGTGACGAATGTCAAAATTGAAATTATTAGTTTGAATGTTCGGAAAATTTTGAAGCTTGAAAGTTGAATGATAGGCCTAGGCCTAAACGTTTAAAGTTAGGCCTAACGTAGCTTTAGGCCTAGCCTTGGCTATATCTGATATATCATTGGAAAGAGCAAATGCTAATTTTTTGACAATTGTACTTACAATAAAGATATTTGAACTTAAGCAAAATTTTATTTCATGAAACTTCAAAGCCATTCGTTAGTAGGCCTAGGCCTACGCAGAGATTATAATTCAACATTCCGCGCCAATTTTCGTTTCACCTTAATAAGACATTTGTCATGTCAGTATGCGGTAAGACTGAGGATATTTAAGGCTATGTATCTGTTAGTGTATGGCCCTACTTACTAGTTAGGCCCTATGTTTCTAATATGTTATGCCAGACTGGAATCGGAAACTTATTCCACCAAGAATACGATACGTCAGCTTTTTTTATTTATAATTTTTTTAAATACGCCAAGAATTTTCTGATTTTTCCTGACGTTTGAGGTTTTTTTTGCAATACACCGCAGTCATCCTGTTGCAAATCGATGAATGAGCGAAAAGGATTCAATCATGTACCACTACCAGTCATGGAATATTACAAAACAATGAGCATATTCAGTATCCATCGAGCTTAGTGTGTGTGACATCAGTTGCATACCTCCATACAGCTTCGTCCCTTATGTATTTGTCAGTTGTATGAGTCACGTCTACTACCCCCGGCAATGTCAGTCAAATATGAGTCCATTAACGTATGAAACAGTGACTCACATGTGTGACATTGTACCAAATTTTTAGTCACCAGAGTGACTCTGGGGTGAGTCAATTTACTTTTTTTATGATGATTTTTCAAATGTCACACTTCTCCCGAAAACCTATGAGTTTCAAACAAAGAAAGCGTGGCACAGATCTAAAATATTACCTGTGTGTATCCGCAGACCCATAATTCCTGATCAGAGCTAACTAAGCAATCAGAGGGATTTTACTTGCACGCTGAGCACTGTACAAAATGAGAGCACTTATGACATCTATTCCACTATCGGAAATTTCCTTGTCCAGTTGCAGAACAGGCTTTTGATAAGTTGAGTATTGCAGTAGAGGTATGCCTAGGATGCATTGGATTCAGATCATAATGTGGTACACAGAAATTCCATGTACTGTATATGTACCCTATTATTTTGGTAGTGAGTTGATGCATATTAATGAGTTAAAAGTTCAAGCCATTAGGCTCATAGGGCCCATGCTTGTCCCTAGTTTCCATAGCGCAAACCGATGATACCACATGACTTACTCTGGATCAGTGTTCACACTATGGTTTTAAATTTTGGGGGGATTTTTTCCCCTTGTGTAATACATTTTTTAAAGCAGAGTATTTCTTTTTGAAAAAAAAAAGGCCAAAGAAGCCAAAAAATGCTAAATGTGGCATTTTTCATACAATTATTTTTGAGCAGGAATTTGATCATGTGTGTGGGAATCCAGCACCTTAATGTTAACACTACCTTGGATAGCACGCCAGTCCATTGCATGTCCACAATGCTGGTATTCATTTACAGCTGAGTGGACTGAAGCAAGTAGAGTACAGGTAAAGTGTCTTGTCAGATCACCCAATGGAAAATACACCACCATCTCAGAATTTTCAAATCATACATATGCAATTGGTATCACCGAAAAAGGTAAAATTTTTAATTTTTAGCGAAATAGGGCCAACGGATCAAAAGTTACAGACTGTCAAATATTGCTGAAAATTATAAAAATAGGCTGGGCCCACAAACTTTAGAGACTCATAACTGGAAAAGTGAATGTCTAATGTTGATGGGAAAGATGTCATTTTAAAGGTATTGAAACAGGGATCAAGAATCCATTGTCATATTTCAAGTAGGCAACATAAATAAATGATCATTTGACCTTTCCTTTGACCTTAGAAATGACCTTGTGGAACCATTTTATTTTGTTTAAAATTTCACAATTTTAAATTCTTTGATATCTTACCAATAATTTGTAAGAAAAGTTAGGTTTATTTTTTGCTTTGAATCTTTGTATAAGGCACTTAAAAATAAGTCATTTCAGCAATTATATACAATTGTAATGCAAATTATACACTGAATTACGTATAAAGGCCAAACTTGAAATTGTAGAGGTCATAGGTGTTAGACTGCATAGGAAAAACCTCAGATTTTGTTTTTGTTTTTATTATTTTAAAACTCACATCCCTGGTCATGATTTTGAACTAATTTTGAGATGGTGGTGTACAGTATTTTTCTTCATTTTTGTGGGTGATTTGACATGAAATGATTCAATACAGTGCTCGCGATGGGAATCTAACCTGGTGTGTCCTTTAGAGTTAGACTTCCTAACCACTGAGCAACTGCACCTCAATATATATGAGTAGGTGTGAATGTAGTGATCATGTTCTAGCAACTGCGTGTCGGTCTTCTTATCATATTGTGTGTAACATAGGTGTTAGCTAGTGTGTTTCATGTTCATGGTACAGCACAACAACATTGAATTTTGATTCAAATGTCTAGTGGGCGGGGCTTAATGTGGTTTTGTCTGTAAGCACAGTATCTCAAGAATGATACGTTGAATTCATATCATGTGTGATAGACAGATGGCACATTGTCCATAGAAGTGCCACATTATTTCTGGTGGTGATGCATATTAGTAAGTGGGTGGCAGGGTTTGCATTAGCAGCGCGATTCTCGCAATCGCGCGATCAGTTCTCACAATCCTGCACAAAAATGAAAGCAATGCAGGATGATCGCACACAACTACCGGGAGCTGCTGGCTAAGACAAGAATTTGAATCCGCTTAACTACTCAGTGATGACATTAGGCCCCGAGTTAACGATATGAATTTTAGCAATTTGAAATGATATCTCTTTGTACCAAAGATACCTAAAATAACGTAATTCTTTGATTTGATTTCTTTGAGTTGAAGGTATGGAAATTTGCGTAGATTGCCACTGGGGAAGAGGTGGAATATTTAGGGCATAGTTAAATTAGCATTAGGTATCGTGGCATCTAAAATCATTTTTTTTTTTTGTGCAAAGATGTTTCTTATTTATTGTACTAAAAAGCCAGGTTATCATAGCACAGCATGACCTGTTTTAGGTGGTCTTATTTGATATTTCAACATTTTCCAGATTTTTTGTAAAACTTGAGGTCAAAGGTTACTTTTAAACTAATGAAAAATTGGCCATTTAAACGTTTTGGTCGCTAAACATAAATGCACAGCCCTAATATTTATGCATTATGGAAATAGATATAATTTAAGAAGAGCAAGTCAAAAAAAGTAAAATATTATTTTTGCATCTTTGCTCATGGAACTTTCCTTACCAAAATTTTAAAAATCCTTACCAAAATTCTGAATCCCTACCAAAAATAAATTTCCCTCTAAAAATCCAAAGCTAGTGCAAACCCTGGTGGGTGGTACGGGTGGGGCATAATATAAAATTCTTGAAATGATAAATGAACAATTGTATGTCTGTTGTGCATCATACTTGCTATATGATAGTCTTATTAGTTATTATGTACAAGCTTATGTTGTCGGCTGGTTCTGTAATTAATTTGCATCCATGGTTCTAATTCATATGCATGGTGCACATGGCTTATGAATACATGTTATTTAGCATATTTCATGATATATGCAATAAACTTTGATATGAAACTGATAATCAACCAACATATGAAAGAATGCATCGGACCCGCTAAATCTTTTGTTTTCTTCTTTGTAATTAGTCTGAACCTCGCGTGTAGTCCTTTACTTGTCTGGGCCTATACACTTGTGTCAACGTACATACTAATGCTAAATGTACATAGCCGATTTGTGTAAGTGTAAGTAGACGGTTTTTCAATATGAGTATTTTTTGTTGCAATAAAGGCATTCCCAGCTCAGGTTGGAGTCGACCTGTGACTTATTATATAGGCCCAGACATAAAGTACTCTGATAGTGTGGTTGGGCCTAGCAACAAAAAATGCCAAATGTCAAAAACACAAAATTGAGTGAAAATGGCTAGCCACATGAAGGAACATGTACTCGGTAGCAGGCGTACCATCTACTCATCCATCCTACTCACCTTCGACTATAGTGAGTACTCCCCGCTCAGCCACTTTGCCATCTTCTCAGACTTCAAGTCTGTCCTTCTTTACATAATCTTAAGTGGGATAACCACACGTCCTACCTTCCCTCCCTTCGTCCCACCCTCTGCAGGAAAAGTATTCTTTTCTTCTGGATACCCAGCCATGTTGGCATCCCCGGCAATGGCAGAGCTGCTTCAGCAGCTATGTTTGCTCTATACCTACCCTCTTTCCCAAAACCCTTTCATAATACGTTTGAGTAATGTGAGATCCCTTTCGCGTATGTGCAGTCAGTGCGTTTCTTGCATCAAACAGTTAGCCACAGATTTGTGCTAGAAAAGTTGTCATACAAACTTATTAGACTATTATTTTTGAAATATCAGAAAGTAACACTTTCCCGTAAAAATTTGAGACTTGTTAAGGATTTTGTTACCGCTTATCGCTTCCCTTGTTCGTGACCGCTGGCAAACCTCATGGGACTCCCAAATTGATAACAAACTCCACGACATCCAGCCCACCATTCCGACCGAACCCACCATTCAAGACCAAACCCACCAATCTCTCCCGTATCGACAACGTCCACATTACCTGCCTTACAATAGGTCACTCCCACCTCCTTACTGGCTCCCCCACCTCTCTGCAACAATTGCCATTTCCTCCTCATCCTCATCCCCCCACCTCTCTGCAACAATTGCCATTTCCTCCTCATCCACCACATCCTCCTTGCCTGCCCCCTGTGCAACCTCCCCAGAGCTTCCCTCACCCCTCACAAGTCCATAGCCGAGCTCTTCCAGAAAAACCCTCTGGATAAATTATCTCCTTCCTTCATCATGCCTCCCTCTACAACCATATTTAGTCCTCTCCCACCCCTTCTATTTACATTTACCCCTCTTCTTGTACCCTGCACTTTCTTTCTCGATCCCAGCTTCCTGGCTATTAGCCTCCGTACTTCTCTCAGACTCCTATTTTCTTTTCTTCCTACCTCTGAAATGATCTTACTTCTCAGGCAAAATTTGATCCTCGCCGTCGTGATGCCGTTAAGCCCTCATCAAAACAAACAAACAAACATGCACTCCGAGACCACCAACCCTAATATACACTTTCCAAGGGATTAGTACACTATGCAAACACATAGTCAAAATTGTGTTCTTAGATTTTTCTTAAAATGTAACATTTTTGCCTCGGAGAATACCTTTCAGCGATATTCAAAACCTATATCTGTTCTCAGAAATGATTATCATGTTAATTTACAGTACTTCGTTTTGCAAGACTTTTCCCCATCAGTATCGAGTAATGCTGGCACACAAGAGAATATATTGTTTCAGCAGCACATATGGTCACAATTTGTCCCTTGACAAAGTGTGCTGTTTATATAAAAACAATATTTGCTCCAAAAAGGTACCAGTCACAATGACATGTGATTTTGACCTGCACTTCTTGGAGGCGATTTTGTTACATATACCCATTATTCATAGGAAAAACGTTTTCCCCATAGCAACCTTTTGTACAGCAGTCCCAATGTCAACCTGTACAGTGGGATGTTTATATTAACAAAAGTTATATACAAAACTATGTTATGCATGTTCACTGAGAGTCTTGATTAGCTGCAACATTACCTGTACATTCATCAACTTGCCACCTTCTAACTTTCTTAGGCATTGCATAATCTACTGGTTTTGACAAAACCATTTAGACTTATTAGATTGATTTATTGACAGTTAAGTATTAGTGTCAAGGATTGCCATCACGGAGAAGGTCTGGTTGGTCTTGCCATAAAAACTACTTGTGTAACTTTTTAATGGATTAGTTCAGTGGTCAAGCAACTTGCAAGTTTATCTTATAAGAAAGAGGTTTTAAATGAAGCAAAATGATGAAGAAAGCATTCAAAATTCTTGTTCCATTAAGAAGATATTCAAGTTTAAATCTCTGTCTTATCTGTGTAGAAATGGCTGGTGTAGTAAGCCTACTATGAAAAGTTGGCATCTTTATTCTCGCATTCTTATCAAGTGTTAATATAGGTTAAAGAAAGTTTATTTAAATTTTGTACTATTCAAATTATTTTGCCTTGACTTTTCTTCAGGTGGTAAATACCCTTACTAGATTCAGTTTAACTACTTTTTTGACATACCCATAACAACATATGATAGAATACATAAAGACTGAGGAATCTGAGGCTATGATATCACAGCTTGTCTGATTTCAGTCGTTTCTACACAAATGATACCAAACTTTAATCTTGGATATCTCCTTAACAGAATAAGACTTTTTAATGCTTTCTTTACTATTTTGTTTCTTGTAAAGTCCTCTTTCATATAGGATAGAACTGCTTGACCCTTGAACTAATCCTGTTAGAATATCAGTAGCCAAGTTTGCTACTGGCAACCTGTTTTTGTTTTGTTTTTTGTTGAGATTTCAGTAAAGATTTTGAAAGTTACCTGTTGGGTTTTTGTTGTTTAGATTTCAGTAAAGAATTAAAAAGTTTCTGCTGAAATGCATTATTGTTTTAGATTGTTTTATTTTGCAACTGCAGCTTTTATCTTTCTTATTTTAGATGAGATTATAATTAGAGTACTCAAATCAGGTACTGTATGTATATCAATAACTTGATTATCATTCCTTTACATCTTAAACTTGATTAGGTTATGTCCAGTATGTCAGGTATCCAGAATGCCAGCTCACATACAGTCCAGGTCATATGCAGATATAGAACAAGAGATTGAAGAGGTGAGTTCTATGAGCTTTGATTTTAATATTGGTAGGGATTTGTAGTTTTGATAATGATAAAAATATTTGTTGCACTTGCACACAATTTGTATTTTATTTTGTATACATGTGTGATCCCCAATGTGTGGCATGCAAAGTTCCGTTTTATAACAGCTCTTTAAATTAAGTAAACATTTTCTGCTTCAAATCAGATTTTATCCCTTTAAAGGAATATTCTTATAATTTTTCATAACCTTTCATAAGAAAGATACAAATTTTAGAAACAATTTAGTACAAAAATCATGTTGATATGCTTTTCCTACCAGGAGATACTCAAATTGTAAAGTTCACAAAAATGCCAATAAATAAAAGGATAATATGATGTCACAGCAACACATTCTCCCACAAAGTTTATGTATTTCATTAAAATCTATCATCCTTTTTATTAGTAGACCTGCTAGAAAAATAAGTTGATGAAAGTTAGGTATTTATATACATTGTCAATTATACCCTGCCTCAATAACTTTTGAAAAATTTTATTTTTAATCATACAGAAACAACCAATTAACATTCAAAGAAATACATAACCATTTGCAATGGATTTGCCTCTATGACATCATCAAACACAAATTTATCATACTATACAAAAAAAATTAAATGCAATTGGGAAATTTTTAAAAATCCAGATCTCTTGAATGCAGTATGATATCAACTTGATTTTTGTACCAGATTGGCTCTATAATTATGCTCTTTTAAATAAAATCTTATTAAAATTCATGGGAATATTCCTTTAATAGTATTGAAAGTGCTTTGATATTGAATGTTATTCAGAGGTGAATGTTTTCAAAATGTTTAAATTTTTGTACAAAAGTTAGCACTTTTTCCTTCACATGTTGCATCTTTGTGAACAATAGATGAAGAAAAATTAGCAGGATAGATAATGTAGCACATCCACAATTGACATGAATCACAGTAAAATTGGTTTTTGAAGCTAGAATTTCAGGTTTTTGCATAAGGAAAATCTTTGAGAATTTTCAAAAGTTTCATTTTTCTTTTACCTTGGCCATCGAAGTTGGACGGAGGTTATGTTTTCACCTCTGTTTGTTTGTCATCAAGATATCTCAAGAACTGATGATTGGATTTGGATTAAAATTGATATGTGGTTTTTATAATTGCTTAAGAAACAAGTGATTTAAATTTGGAAAATATTGATACAAGGGCAGAAATTGAGGGGTGGGGATGTTTAGATTAAGGTCTGTCAAGACACAGTTTAAACTTCCCAATGGAATGTGATGAACAATGAATTTACGCCATGAAAAGAATCTAACAATCAATTTTCTGGACTCATTGAAAATTAAATCAACTGGCCTCTACTATCAACATAATAAGAACAATTGGTTTCAGCCATGAATGGAAAATGATGGATTGTGAATCCTAACTGAATGGAACTCAAACAATGAATGCTTAGCCTGAATGAAACTGAAAACAAGAATATGGCCTTGGAAGAAATCAGTCAAAAGATAATCTTCAAGTATTCAGAATGCAAATGATCCTTACTGATCAAAACTTGGGGATGAATCTTGGTGGGCCTAAGACTTCTGAGGTACAGTAGATTATAGTAGGTATGGGGATCGAATGAAATCTAACACTATTCTAGGTATGTTGGAATTGCAACGGGGGTGCAGGTATGCGCTTTACAGAGTGCTGCTATTCTAGTTTTTCAATGTTTTAAATTATTTGATGTAGTTTTATTCCAATTTCAACAAGTACAAATTTGCGAAAAATTTATGGGATGCAAGTCAATTGAACTCATACAGTAGTTGGTTATAATCACTCATTGAGAAGAGAAAAAATAATTTCTTTAAATACATGTTGTAATTGAAAACGTGTTACTGGGGTCAAAAATGTCCTATCTCACATCCCTCTCCCTTTCTCCTTCTTACCACCTTTTCTTCTACAACTTTTTTCCTCTAAAATTTTCGCTTTTCTCCATTCTTTCCTCCTAACCTTTGCACCTTAATTATTTAACACCCTCTTGGCATGTTTGACTGACCTTCGTGGTGCCATTAAACCTCGTCAAACCAAACCAAAATAAAAAATTGTTACCACTGTTCCATGAAACAGTACTTTCTCAAAAAAAATACTGTTCCAGATTAGATTTTGCTCTTCAAACTTGTTCATAGCTGACAGGGCAAATTCCTCCTTCAAGTTGGACTCAAATTGAATATAATTCTTTATTGGTTAACATTATTATTATTTGCTTGGTGGCAACTTCAGTACATCCCCATTTGAGTACATATTCAAAGTACTGTAAACCTGTATTACCCACATCTAGTTGTGTACTGGTGTACCTGTGCAAGCAGCCTTGTAATGGCCCAGACACTATATATTGATGATCAATTGCACAGACAATGTGGGAAAAGGTTTTCATACAGGAAACATTGACTTTAAGGAGAGAATTTTGTTTGATAATAAAACCAATATATAAAATTTCACTGTTCATACTCAAAAAGAATTGTTTCAAGAAAAGTGGAATAGAGGAAATTTCAACACATTTGTTATATTTTATGATAAATTGTCTCAAAAAGATTTTGAATCAAAACTCTTCAATGTTTGTTTGGTAGCTCATGGTGCAACGGATTCCTGATCAAGAGATACCAGCACCAGCTGATTCAACAGTTCATGAATTATTGAATGTAATGGCATCTGGACATGATTGCACTCTTGTGGAACATTATGCACAGTATGCCCACAACCTCGCAAAAGACTATGTCTCTCAATGTCTTTGACAGGTAAAGTATTTCTTCTTATCACAAGTTCTAGGAATTGTTAGGAAAATTGATTTCTAGCAGCTTGAATCTGAAGATTGTTTTTGTTTAATTTGATGTTCATATGTTTGTATTTGTGTACCCTAGTAGATAAAGTATATCTGTATCTGTATATATCTGTGGGTATACATTGCAGTAGGTCCAAAAATGGGGTTGTAGCAATGAAAAAGAGAGAGAGGGCAGATGATCTTAAGTGATTATTGAATCTGTATCTGTAGGTATACGTTGCAGTAGATCCCAAAATGAGTTTGTAGCAATGGAAAAGAGAGAGCGGGGAGATGATCTTAAGTGATTATAGAATCTGTATCAGCGTGTGCAACGAGAGCGACGTGACTTCTATCTGATTCTTTTCTTTCTTAATATTTTGCTTCGTTTTTCACTTTACTTTGCACAAATTTTGTTTTATATCATCATTTTCGGATTTTCTCTCTGTGGATGGGCTTTTGTTCTCGGTGAGATCGTTTCCTTTTATATTTTCCCTTTCGTTCCATTTCGTTCTGAACAGATTTTTCGCGCCTTCAGTACAAGTATAGCGGTCCTAACATAGTAGTTTCGCGACTTTTTTTCTAGCTGCCTCGGGTCTCGGCCCTTGGTTTTTTTTCTTTTCACGATGACAAAACGCTTTTGCCTTGACCTTGATCTTGACCCTCCCTCCCCTCCCCCCTGACCCAACTACTACCACTGTGAACCATTATTCAGCCCAATCCCTAAAATCCTTATAATACAGGCCACAAATAAAGAAGATAGTTTCAAGAAAGTTTCTCCATTCCTACTCCACAAGGCACTCCAAGGCCTTGTCGGTACCCTCCCTAAAGTCTCCACCCTCAGATCCGGCGATCTCCTGGTGCACTGTACCAGAGATACTCAAGCTACCACACTCCTCAAAATTAAAACCCTAGCTAATACAGGAATTGACGTTACTGTCACCCCCCACTAATCCCTAAACTACAGTAAAGGTGTGGTCAGATCCAGGGATCTGGCCTACCTTACTGATGAAGACCTCGTAAACGAACTAACCAACCAAAATGTCACAGAAGCCCGTCGTCTGGTCCTCAAGAGAGACGGTGCCAAAACTCCCACTAACACCATTTTCCTAACTTTTTCCACACCAACTGTCCCCTTCCACATAACAGCAGGCTACTTAAGGATCCCAGCCACCCCTTACATCCCAAACCCCCTCCGTTGCCATAAGTGCCAGAGGTATGGCCATGGGAAAAACTCCTGCCGCAGCCAAGCGCGCTGTGGCAACTGTGGAGCCCTAGACCATGACAGCACCTCCTGCACCAGCACCCCACACTGCACGAATTGCAGCGGTACCCATCCAGCAAACCATCCCTCCTTCTCTAAAGACTGCCCCACCTGGCTCCAAGAAAAACAAATAATCAAACTAAAATCCCTCAACCTCAACATCACATACCCAGAGGCCAGGAAGCAATTTCTCGCTTCACTGCACACTAAACCAACCTACTCGAGCGTAGTCTCCTCCAACACCAATAATGCCCCCCCATACACAAAAAAACTGAATCGCATACCCAAACAGACCTCACCTGGCTCTTCTTACCAAGTCCTAAGCTCATCACCATTGTTAACAAACAAACCCCACCTACTACCCAAACGACCTCCACCTCCACCACTTCTCCCCCTAACCTTCCTTCCTCCTCAAAGACTTTCGCCATCCCCCTAGTCAACACATCTAATGCCAACAAACAACAAACTCAAGCCAATGTGGCTAACAGTAACAGTCACCCAATCAACAAGCAACAAACCAAGAAACAACCAATAAACAAACAGTCCACCATCCAAACCCACACCCACACTAATGACACGGAAGAGAACATGGATTGTTCGGTTACCGAACATACTTCTCGTCCAACTTTCAAAAATAACCATTCCTAAAGAAATAGGGACAAATCCAAAGAGAAAATTAAACAACTCAGACCGAACAGATCCTCCTCAAGATAACCCTATGCCTCCTTATGGCGTGCAACATAAACGATAGAAATAACATTCTCAACATTATACAATGGAACATAAGGAGCCTTAAAGCCAATTCTGAAGAAATTGACCTTCTGGTCACCACCTTCAACCCGGTTGTCTTCTGCCTACAAGAAACTTTCTTCAAAACCACCGACCATTACTCCCTCAACAACTTTGCTTGCTATCACAAACATTAAGTGGACGCAGACAGGGCCTGTGGGGGCGTCTCCATTCTCGTAAGACGATATCCCGCACAGCCCTGTTCAAGTGCACACCGACCTTCAGGCCATCTGTATATTTATCTCCTTCCACAAAACTTTCACTCTTTGCAATATCTATCTCCCCCCAACACCAACATTCAGCCAACCAGCCTTAACAACCTCATCTCTCAGCTCCTTTCCCCTTCATCCTTCTTGGTGACTTCAACGCTCACAACCCTCTGTGTGGGGCTCTGTTACCACCACCCCCAGAGACAAGCTCATCGAGAACACTCTTCATCAGCACAGCCTCTCCTTGCTCAACACTAACTCCCCGACCTACCTTCACCCTGCCACAGGTTCCCTTACCTGTATTGACCTGTCTATCTGTTCCCCCAACCTCCTCCCTGATTTTAGCTGGAGAGTCACTGCTGACCTCTGTGGTAGTGATCATTACCCTCGTCTTATACACTCCAACCTTCAAACCCCCACTGACCACACCCCAAATTAGAACCTCGAGAAGACTGACTGGCCCCTTTTCGAAACCCTCTGTGACTCACACCTCTCCCCCTATCTCCTTGAGGATGAGGAACCCATGTCAAACTTCAGTAATATCCTTATCAACATTGCCACCTGCTCAATTCCCAAAACCTCCAAACCCCCAAATCATCCCCCCAACCCCTGGTTCTCTGATGACTGCAAAACCGCCATCAAGAACAGGAAGAGAGCCCTCAGGAACTTCAAAACTAAGCCGACCACCCATAACCTCAACCTCTTTCGCATCAGCCGTGCCAAGGCCAGACGCACTATCAAGAACAGTAAAACTAAGACTTGGAATAACCTTATCTCTTCTCTCACCACCAACACCCCCACAAAGAAGATTTGGAGAATGGTTAACAGCTTCCACGGCAGAGTGGGCAAATCTCCCATCTCTCTCAAAATGGTGACCTTCTCACCGCAAAAAAGGACATCGTTAACCACCTCGCCACTTTCAGCAACATCTCATCCTCGACCGACTATTCCAATGCCTACAAAACCAAAGAAGCTTCTGATGAAGCCCGGAAAATCACTTTTCCTTCTGACAACTCCGAAAGCTACAACGCCCCTCTCACCCTCTCTGAATTAAACCTAGCCATCCACGACGCTGGCTGTACCTCCAAGGGCCCAGATAACATCCCCTACCAGTTCCTGAAACACCTCCCCATCAAGGCCACCACTACCCTACTCACAATCTTCAACAACATTTGAACCTCACACTCCTTTCCCCCTATATGAAGGACAGCTATTATCATCCCCGTCCCAAACCGGGAAAAGACGGTACCGACCCCTCCAGCTACCGCCCCCTCCAGCTACCGCCCCATCGCCCTAACTTGCTGTCTCTGTAAAATTATGGAAAGGATCATTAATCAGAGACTAAACTGGTTTCTTGAGACCAACAGAATTCTCTCCCCTGACCAAAGCGGCTTCCGAAAACGTCGCAATACCCTAGACCAGTTAATTACGCTCGACACCGCTATCTGGGAATCCTTTGCAAAAAAGGAACACCTCATTGCCATATTTTTTGACCTTGAGAAAGCTTTCGACCTTACTTGGAAATACGGCATTACCCGCAAACTTCACACCATCGGCCTCAGAGGCCATCTCCCCATCTTTATTCAAAACTTCTTCTCATCCAGGCGGCTCCAAGTTCGTATTGGCCACACCCTCTCCAACCCGTACCCCAAGAAGAGGGCGTCCCCCAAGGCAGCATCCTCTCTCCCATTCTCTTCAACCTGAGCATCAATGATATCGCGGATAACCTTGGCCCCAACATCAAACGTACCTTATATGTGGATGTCTTCACCATCTTCTACTCCTCCCCTAGCTTTCCTATTGTTGAAAGTAGGCTCCAAACCAGCCTTGACCTGCTGCAAGACTGGAGCAAGAAAAACGGTTTTAGATTCTCCAAAAACAAGTGCATGCACTTTTGTCATTTCAACAACCTCCACCCCAACTTGAACTTTGTGCTCAATGGTAATCGCATCCCAAAAGTTGAACACCCAAAGCTCCTGGGTCTAACTCTAGACCCTAAGCTTACCTACAAGCAACACATCACCAACCGGAAACTGAAATGCAACAGCTCCCTCAACATCCTCAGACTCCTCTCCAACACCACTTGGGGTGCGAACCGCTTTGCTCTCCTCAAAATTTGCAGGCTCACCATTCGTGCCAAGCTTGACTACGGCAATATTGTCTACTGTGTCGCTCACAACTCATACCTCAACCACATCAACACCATCCAAAATGAAGCCCTCAGGCTTTGTCTAGGTGCTTACAGGACCTCCTCAATCACCAGCCTTCATGTTGAAGCCAACGAACCCCCCTTTCTACTTAGATGTAGAAAGCTTAGCCTATCCTATGCTTTTAGGGTCCTCACCAACACCCAGAACCCTGTTTACAACCTCATTAGGTACCCCAATTTCTCCACCCTCTTTGATAGGACTAAAACCTTATCACCTCCCTTTAGCTTATGCATTAAATCAGACCTCTTCCATCTCTGCATCAACCCCACCACTCTCGGCACCTTCTCCTGGCCCACTTTTCCTCCTTGGGCCACCCCCCTCCCTTCTGTCCACCTGGGCCTCTCCACTCATCACAAAGCTCAAACCCATCCTAACCTCTCCATCAATCTCCACAACCAAGTCAAAGACCAACTCTTAAATTATACCTCCATCTATACTGATGGGTCCAAGGAGGGCAAAAGACAGCTGCTGCTGCGGTCATCCAAGACATCACCCTCAGTAGCAGACGTTCCGTCTACTCATCCATCTTTTCAGCCAAGGCTAAGGCCATTCTCCTTGCCCTCAACTTTATTGAGTACTCCCCGCTCAGCCACTTTGTTATTTTCTCTGAATCAAAGGCTGTTCTTACTTCTTTACTCAACCTTAAATGGGATAACCTCATATGCCACCTCCTCCTCCGCAAACTCCTTTCTCCCACCCTCTGCAGGAAAAGAATTCTTTTTTTTTGGATACCCAGCCATGTTGGCATCCTAGGTAATGACAGGGCTGATGCAGCCGCGAAGCTTGCCCTCACCCTCCTCCCTGCCCCTTTTTCCAAAACCCTCTCTGACATCAAACCGCTTATCGCTTCCCTTGTTCGGGACCGCTGGCAAACCTCATGGAACTCCCAAATTGATAACAAACTCCATGTCATCCAGCCCACAATTCCGATCAAAGCCACCATCAACAACCTCTCTCGTATTGACAACGTTCATATTACTCGACTTAAAATTGGTCACACTCATCTCACCCACTCCCACCTCTTTATTGGCTCCCCCAACCCCTCTGCAACAATTGCCATTGCACCCTCACAATCTATCACGTTCTCCTTGCTTGCCCCCTGTACAACCTTCCCAGAGCTTCCCTCGCTCCCTACAACTCAACTCAAGTTCTTCCAAAAAAATCCTCTGGATAAAATTATCTCCTTCCTTCATCATGCCTCCCTCCACGACCATATTTAATTCTCCTCTTCCACCCCCTCTCTACTTTGTTTTTGTTTCAAGCATGCACCTCCCCTCACGATCACAGCTTTCTGACCTTTTGTCCTTAAATTTCTCTCATTCTACCCCTGTTTCCTTTACTTCCTACCTCTAGAATGATCTAACCTCTCAGGCACAATTTGACCTTAGTTGTTGTGGTGCCATTAAGCCTTCATCAAACAAACAAACTGTATCTGTAGGTATTTACTTCAAGTTATACCTTACCTTCCATGCTATTAATATGCAATCTGGTCACATGACCTGATTCTAACGCACTTCTAACCGACCCTAAAAAACGCAGTAACCAGCCAAGCCCTGACCTCCATAATACCTCTGTTCTACCACCTCACTCTTTTTCAGCGCATTGTTTGCACTAACATCGCTGAAACTGGTCATTTTTATTTTTATCAATTTAACCTTTTCTAACTCTTTTCTCCTTTACAGCTTCTACCTGGAGGGTTTTTACGCTGCCCTTTCTCATCCGGCTCGCCTTTTCAAGTCTTTCAAGGTAAGGACGATGTAGCCATGGGTCCGAGATTCTTCGGCCGACCTACACGACTTTATCGTGTAGCCTACACTTAGGATAGCGGGTTTTTGACTTCATTCGTACAAAGCGAGTGGCTAGTTCGAGAGCGTCCTACTCTCGTGGCGGGTGTTTTAGGTCCTAGAGCACCAGGTGTGCCTGTCTAGGGGACCTCTTGCCCCGGGGTTTAGATGTTTTTCACCCTCGGCCCCACCCCTCCACGAGGAGAACCTAGCGTTATACTATGTATTGTATTAGCACGTTAGGATATCTTAGTACACGTTCTCGTATGCATTAGGCCAATTTCTTATTGGGTCGACGTCACTGTTGGGTGTTGGAGGAGCTGGCTCCTAACAACTCCAAGGAGCTACAGTTGTTACAAGAGAGCTTATTTTTGTTTTAACGTTACCAGCGTATGAATATTTTTGTTTTTCTTACATAAATTAGAGACAAAGTTTTTAATTTTCAAGCTTGATTTTTGGGGCGTTGGAGAGACCGGGAGGGGGTCTCTCCGAAGTCCTATTTAAAAGGAAACTGATCTCTTCTTTTTATCTTTACAGACATCAAGTACTCAGTGGTTTGTGTTTTCCACGTTACTCCGGCGCTTGTAAAGTTTTTACGTTGGATGCGTTTTCTCGGGTTTTAAAAAGTTTTTCAGATAGAGGTTTTTCTGTTTAAAATTGTTTTTTTGCTGTACTTATCTGCTATGCCTCGTCTCTCCTTTAGCGTGATCATAGGATCATAGATACTTACCGTATTTGTGTATGTACGCATGGATATATGTTCTTCTCTTTTCAGGAATTTTATCGAGAATGATTAACTCAGTGGCGTTGCGCCTTAGGTGACGTTCCAAGTGAACGCCACCCGAGTTAAAAATGTTCAGAAAGAGAGAGAAGATTAAGCTCTTAGTGGCGTTGGGCCTAGAGCGGAAAGGTAAGAGAGAGAGAGAGATAACCTCTTAGGGGCGTTAAAAGCGCCACCTAAGTTGAAAAGAGACCCGTTTACGGGTTAGTACGGCTTTGTTGGACGGTCCCATTCGGTTCTGCAGCCCTATGTACGGGTATTGGGCGGTTCCGTGGGACGGTTCTATAGAGACGGTTCCGTTGGACGGTTCCATACGGTTCCGCCCGTGTTCGGGTACTGGGCGGTTCTGTTGGACGATTTCATAGAGACGGTTTCTACGGTTCCGTGATCCATACGGTTCCGTGATCCATACGGTTCCGTGATCCATACGGTTCCGTGATCCATACGGTTCCGTGATCCATACGGTTCCGTGATCCATACGGTTCCGTGATCCATACGGTTCCGTGATCCATACGGTTCCGCGCACGCGTTGTTACGGGGCGGGCGGTTCCATTGGACTGTACCGTGATCCATACGGTTCCGCGGCCCGTTGTTACGGGGCGGACGGTTCCATTGGACGGTTCCATACGGTTCCGCGGCCCGTTGTTACGAGGCGGACGGTTCCATTGGACGGTTCCATACGGTTCCGCGGCCTGTTGTTATGGGGCGGACGGTTCTATTGGACGGCTTCACGGCCCGTGTTTACGGGGCGGACGGTTCCGCGGCTTGTGGTTATGGGGCGGACGGTTCTATTGGATGATTCCGCGGCCCGTGTTTACGGGACCGGACGGTTCCGCAGCCCGTGTTTACGGGTTTTTGGGCGGTTCCATTGGACGGTTCCGAGATCCATACGGTTTTGCGGCCCGTGTTTACGGGACCGGACGATTACATTGGACGGTTCCGCAGCGTGTATTTACGGGTCCGTACTGTTTTGCGGCCCGTGTTTACGGGTCCGTACGGTTCCATTGGACTGTTCCGTGGCCCGCGTTTACGGGCTTGGATGGTTCCGCGGCCCGTGTTTACGGGCCCCCTTTCGGTTCCATTGGATGGCTCCAGCGAGCAGAAGGTATTTTTAACGGGATAACGTACACTGTACGATTAACCCGGTTATACGCCCACTAGCTACTAAGCTTTGTGGTCAGGTGACAGATGACATTTTTTACAAGATGTATAGCATCACGACAGCTATTTTCTTCTTGGTCCCGTAGCCATTAGCTACGCAGTTCCACGGCTCGTGTGAACGCAATTAAGGTTGTCTGCGTTGAACGTTATTTATTTTCACCAGTATCATGGACATGGAGGGCAGGTCTCCGAATGTCGATGCTTTACACACCCATGATGTCCCGGCGAAGCGTGCTAATGTTTCATTGATTTACGCTCCGGTGACATCCATTTCATGCGTTACGCTTGCAGATTATGCTGCAAGTCCATTCTTTGTACTCTTTGCAGGGATTGGGTTCAAGCGGCGTGGTCGGAGCACAGACTCCACCACGACCGGTATTTTCAAGGTGCGACCGAGAGAGTACGGCTCCGGTGATCGGATGCGTACGGGTCCGTAGTTTTGTAACGGGATATATTGTACACCGTACGATTTACCTGGATATACACCCACCAGCTATGAAGCTATGTGGCCAGGTGACAAGTGATAATCTTCACAAGAGGTATAGCGCCGTGAGAGCTAATCTCTTCTTGGTTCCGTAGCCATTAGCTACGCAGTTTCACGATCATGTGAACACCATTAATACGATTATTCGCGTTGAACGTTACAGTTCCGCAATTATTTTCACCAGTATCATAGGCACAGAGGCCGTGCAGACCTCCGAGTGTCGGTATGTTACGCACCTAAGTGGTCCCGCTATGCATAGCGTGCAAACGCTTCTTTAGACCGTATGGCCCGTACGACTTCAGAGTTTTTACAACGGGATAACGTACACTGTACGATGAGCCCAGAAATTGAGCCCGCTAGCTAGGGAGCCACTTGGTACAGGTGATAGGTGACAATCTTCACGAGAAGTATAGCATCACGAGAGCTATTTTCTTCTTGTCCCAGTAACCATCAGCTACGCTGTTCCACGGCCGTGTGGACTGCCTCAGTAAGATTTTCCGCATTGAACGTTACAGTTCTGCGATGGTTTTCACCTCTATCATCGACACAGAGGGCAGGTCCCTAGTGTCGGTGCGTTAAGCGCCTTAGATGTCCTGCGATGCGTCGCATGTAACCACTTCTTATGCGCTTCGGTGTTATCGACATGATCAAACCCGTGTACACCGCTGTGGTCCTCGGTTCTGTGATGGGACCAGTAGGCCCACAAGAGTCGGCGCCCTACGGAGTTATACGTGAGTTAGTAACCTTTTTATGGCTAGTTATAGAGCCATTGGATTACTTGCACGGGTCCATTAGGGTCCGTACGGCTCCGCTGATTGGTTCCTTACGGCAGCACGGCTTGTTTTTACGGCCCCGTAAGGGTCCGTAAAACAGCTCGGCGGCTCCGCACGGGTCATGGAATGACGTTTGGGTCCGTTAGGGTTGCATAGTTCTGCAGCAAGGTAACGTACAATGTACGTCACACCCGATTGTTTACCCTTTAGTTTTTTTGTTATATGGTCTGGTGATGGTAAGAATCTTAGGAGAGCTTTTCCTCCTCCACGTCCGTGTGAGCTGACTTAGTGAGATTTCCACGTTGAACGTCACGGTTCCGCTTAGATTTTCACCAGTATCATGGCCAGGAGGACGAGTCCCCGTTTGTCGGTACGTTACGCTCCCAGGATGCATCACGTGTACGCGCTAGCTCAGGTTTGGAGGCCTAGCACTCGGGTGATAAGAAATCCATCTCTACGGAGGCATACCATCACGAGAGCCATTTTCCCCACCGCTACGCTGCTCCGTAGTCAATATATACAAACGGAATTAACGGCTCACACCGGCAGCGCAGCTGTGTGGCAGAGAACCAGTAGCCATGAGCTAGAGTTCCGCGGCCGTTTTTCTTACCGGGACACGTACTGAGTACAACGGTAGTCCCCTCTTCCCCACGCAGCTCCCAGTTTCGTAGCTCCGTGATGAAACAAACTAAGTTTACGACTTGTATAGCTTGCGTAACACGTGAACTCCTCCGTATTCTATACGGCCCCAGTATATTTTTAGCTATTCTCTCCAGGAACGCGTACGGAGTACAACTTCCCTACGCGTAGCCACTTACTTGGTGGCCCCGTAGTGAATAGAAGTATACTGAGGTAATGACTCGTGTTACGGATGTAGTACGTTAACGCTATCGTAGACCTAGACGGTTCTTTTGTACTGATAGCTATTACGTTAGGGACACGTACCAGTTGTCCCCCTCGCGTAGCCACTAGCTTATTGCTCCGTGGTGAACAGAGACAAACTTGGCGGATGACTAGTGGATTTTACTTGTCATGCTGACGCCTTTGTAGACCCATAACGGCTCTATAATACTTAATGGGGATGCATACTTTGTACGGCATAAGTCCCCCTAGTAGCCATGCGCTTCTCAGCTGCGTGGTGAAGGGTGTTTAACGGAATTAACGGTCCATGTAGTATACACAGGATGTCAAGTCTTTCGTGATTTCTACCCCAGTGCTGGGGTTTACGACTCATACAGTTGACGTAGTACGTTGCACCCCCCAGTCAAAATTAACTCCATGACGGATACTTTTCTTGACATAGGTGGCCTTTTGATAGACAACCTCACGATCGGGGTAGCTATTAAAAACAACGGCACGTATAGTTCATTCCATACTTTAACACCTTAAAGCAGTTCAATGCGGCTTTACGGCCTGTTACTTAACTACCCGTACAGACATACGGTTTTAGTTTTCTCCACACTCGTAGCCGTAGGCTCCGCAGTTCCAAGGTTGTTGCTATACATAGTACGTTAACACCTTTTTCCAGTTAACTTCATAGATAAGTTTCGCTGTTGATAGGAGTGGCCTGAAGCTACGCAGTTCCGCAACTGCTACAGTTTTCAAACAACGCTTTGGTGCCTTCGGCTATGTTGTATGGCTTCGCGATCTTACGACCCACAACCGTCTCACAGCTACATAGCCTTACACGGTTTGCAGCCCTTTTTGTATACGTTTTATATAAACGGCCTGCCTTTTAAATTCGCTAGCCATTGGTTTAGTTCAGTAAAGTTTAAACAAACTTTGCTCAGGGTCAGCAGTCTTTTCTGGACTGATGATGGTGTCATTCAGTACCTCCGCTTTACACGATGAGTCGGTGGCTACCCCCTTTGGTGGTGGTGCGGATGCTCCCACCTGGTGTGGGGAACGAAGTTTTCACCCGTCAGATTTCACCATCAGTGCCGACAGATGCGTCTTGATGGAGGTAGGGCGCTTTTCTTGTGACCCCTTATGACGGAAACTTGGGCGGGTACTTGGCCTTTTTAACGGGCGGAATGACGGGGTTTTTCTGTTCACCTTTTACCGCTAGTGCTGAGCGAGGCTTTTTCAGTTTCGCGCCGGTTTTGCACCACTGTTGTGGTCTCCTTTTCAGACAGATAGGAACGGCTTTCAAGAGTTTTCTGGAATTGTTCCTCTTGTCTTGGCGCAGGACGAACTATGCCAGCCTTGTGGCCGCTCACCTCGGACTACGAGTACACGATCACTATCGTCTCGTTTCAGCGGAACCCCCACTTGATGGGTGTTCTTCCCGTAGGTGACCAGAGCGGTCAGGACCTTTTGGGTCCCCCGGACGTAGGTCTGTCCGCGTCCGTGGATGATCGCAAGCTATCTTTTCTTGCGTCCTTTCTCCTGACCCATGGGTTTCAGGGTCGACGCATTTGTTTTCTTCATAACTCAATTAGGTGGGTTACGTTTTCCGCCTTTCATGCTCGTACCAAGTATGCTACGCTAGGCGACGCACTGCCGATGACGCCTACTTTTCTCTGCTCACTGCGGTTCCCTTGGCTGCTTAAGACCTTGCAGGCTTCACGTTCGGGCCTCGGGTCAGGGATGATCTTTGTCTCTTTCGCGGGCTCCGGCGGACTGCTTTTCAGCCCCAGAGCGCTTCGTTCGATGGTGTGGCCTTAGTCCGCCTTTCCTGGACGTAGCATGGTTTTTCTGAGAGGTTGTTCACCCCCCTCCCCGTTGTGGAGGTGGGCCCTCTCTCAAACTTGGTTCAGTCATGAGCTCTGGAAAAACTTGCAGCTATCCACCGAGGTTTTTCCAGTTGGGTCTACGGTCTTTGACTCGCGACCACTGGAAAGTTACACGGAGATCTCTTCGTAGTGTGTCATGCATCATTTTCTTCCGTTAGATCGCCCAGTAACTTTCTTTCCAAGTAGTCTGATCTGTTTATAGAACGGCCTCGGTATGCCCTCGGGTTTGGGGCATAGCCTCTTTTCACGGGTTCTCTCGTGCCGCCGTTCGGGAAAACGCTTTTCACGGTTTTTCTCTTGTTTTTGGTCTGACTTACTTTTCGACGTTCGTGTTACCCCGCTAACTTTTGCTCTTACGCGGTTACGCGCTAACGAATATTTCCCTTGTCCGGGATTTCTTCAATTCGTTTTAGTGTTCGGGAAAACAGTTTTCACGGTTTTTCTCTTGTTTTTGGTCTGACTTACTTTTCGACGTTCATGTTACCCCGCTAACTTTTGCTCTTACGCGGTTACGCGCTAACGAATTTTTCCCTTGTCCGGGATTTCTTCAATTCGTTTTAGTTGGTACACGCTTCGTTCCCAATCGTAGTTTACAAGCCGGTTCCGTCCTGTGGACGAATCCGGTGTGGTTTGTGGCGTTTTTTGTAGACACTTTGCTGATATTCATATTGTGTCCAAACGCTCTTCCGGTTGGCTTGTTCTTCTGAGTTTTTTGGCTTAGCTTCATTCGATATTTGCCTCCGTTACTGTCCACAAATGGTGCCTTGTTCAGTTTGACTGTGACTAGACGTGGTTTACTATGTTTAAGTTCTTCCCACTCTAAAGGTCTTTCATCCTTAAGAGGAGAAGGAATTTCGTCCTTTAAGCGGGATTCGATTAGTGTGAGTTTTCGTACCAGCCATTTAAAAAAACAAAAAAACATGTGCTGCGACCTTAACTCCTTCCTATCCTCTGTTGCAATCTGATTGCATATTAATAGCATGGAAGGTAAGGTATAACTTGAAGTAAATTTACCCCGCTAAGCGTAGCGGGGATATTTACGAGAGTTATACTTACCTTCCATGCATCCCGCCCGCCTCCCCTTTCGTTCAGGCCTCGGTGGAATGTTGAGTGAGGTGGTAGTACAGAGGTATTATGGAGGTCAGGGCTTGGCTGGTTACTGCGTTTTCTAGGGTCGGTTAGAAGTGCATTAGAATCAGGTCATGTGACCAGATTGCATATTAATAGCATGGAAGGTAAGTATAACTCTCGTAAATATCCCTGCTACGCTTAGCGGGGTAAATACGTTGCGGTAGATCAAAAAATTAGGTTGTAGCAATGGAAAAGAGAGAGAAAGCAGATAATCTTGAGTGATTATTGAATCACTGAACTGCTCTATGGTATTAGAGCATACAATATTTTCTGTCAGGTGATTCCAGTCAGTGACAGTTCTTATGAAGAAGGAATGTTTGAATTGGTCGGTGTTACAATTTTGTACTTTGTAGCACTTTGAGTTCTTGTAGAACGATGTTATCTGTAGCAAAATTCTGAAGTTGGGTGGAGGAAAAAAAATTCTTCTTCCTGGTTGTACTGGTTTAAGGAAGTTGGTTGGAGGCATTGCCACACTTAAAGCAAGACATGTTTGAACTTGTTTGACTCTGATTTACAGTGGTATGTACTTAGTGTAGGTAGGTTGAACATATCTGAATATCTTCAGAGTTGTCAAGTGAAAAGAATCTTGATTTTGTCGACAATATTTTATATTTGCTGTCTTTGTTACAATTTAAGAACAAGGAAACAAAATGGTAACAATGGTACCAAATGGTAACCAAATGTTTTGCTATTGGTGTATGATTATTTTTACTTATTTGGTAACGATCCCTTTTTGTGAATGTGAGGAAATGTTTATGATCAGAGAATATAGTTGGGCGAATAATTTCTAATTTTATAAATTAATTTAGTATTTTGTATTAATGTGGATGCCAAATAGACACAGTACCATGTGTTACTTCAAATTTGTGACGGCTTGTATGCACAAAAATATCTGCTGCTGCACCTAAAAGAGTGTATTGCTTTGATTTGTGATTAATTCACAAATTGTTTAATCAGCAAAATTTGTAAGTGTTCAGTGAATAATTGCAACCAAGCTTCAACAAAAAAACGAAAAAGAACAAGCTTTGATGAAGAAAGTAATGAAATTTTAGTGGAAAATGGTACTGTTCCCGCATAAATAGACTATGCATTTTCGGAGAACCTAACAGGACAAGAATTTCACCAAAATGCAAATATAATTTCTTAAAATTTCTTCTTAGGCTGATAAAACTAGTTAAGATCTTGGGTTAGATGATCTTTAGACAGGTGTAGATACAACATATTAGCAAAAAATGTTACTGATATTGGACCTTACGTGCACTGCTGAAGTGTATATGATGGAGCTGTTACAAAATAATTTATGTACAGACAATAACCCAGTAAGCCCAGTTTAGTTTTTGAAGTGCACCAATAATTTCTAGCTTGTATACAAGGTCACCCACATAGCATGTTTGCAATTAGTAGACATGATCATTAATACATAACCTCTCCTTCAGTACAGAGTTGGTAAAACCACTCACCTGCTCGCCATTTTTCTCTGCTGTAGACCAAATACCTCATGCAAGAGCCTCCCATGTTTCCACCACAATCATATTGTTATCAAAGTCCTTGTGCCATTTAGAGATCTTTGTCAAATAAATATATCTTGAATATTGCATGCTTCTTCTTACAGTAGTGCTACAACACTTGTCTATAGATAAATGTGCATACCATACTCTATAAACAAAACTTTGTTTCTTTTTACAGCTATGCCTTACAAACAAAAATGACACTGGTCCATATTATTCAGCAAGCAAATATTCCAGAAAGATTAAAAGTTAAAGACTACTCCCTTCCAACACATAAGAGAGTTGTACAGGTAATCATTACTATCCAATGTCTATCAAATCATTTACTGTATGTGAAAAGGAAAAGTAGTTATTAACTGGGTGAATATTACATGGAAAGGTTAGAAGTTGATGTAAAGCATTAATAGTTTGAGAAAAGTACCACCATTGGTAGAATTTAAAAAGTATCAAATTGTACTTTTAATTGCTGAACTGTACACTCCAATGAGAACTTGTTCTAGACACAATGCTTTTACATGTTAGAAGTGAGCAAGGGTTTAGAGGTGCATCATAGGGTTTATATTATTTTGAAGGTGGTGGTACGTGATGCAGAAGAGACACTGGACGTTTATGTCCATTGTCCAGTCGTCTCACTGTCCAACAGCACAATGGGCATGTAATCCTCTCATGTATGTAGATAAGTTGGTAGAATTATAATCAAACTTCAACCTAAATTTCATTAAAGTTTTTCTCTTAATTGCCTAATTATATTTATGCCAAATTCTGTGGATATGTATATGTGGTGAGGATTAGTATTCTTTTTAGTAATTCTTAAAATTATTCTGACATATTTTGGCCCTTTATCATATTTTGTACATGTTTAGCTTAATCTTTGCTAAGCACTACCAATTTCTAGACCTGTTAGGTTTCCCCCAATGGTCCAAAACTATGTACTTCTATTCTATGTACTTCTATAAGTTTATTAATTTGGTTTTGTAACTCTTTGATACCTATTGCCAGGCCCGCTTGCTGATTTTATCTTTGAAAAAATCAAATCAAATTTTGTTTTATGACCATACTTTAATTTTCTTACAGTGGCTTGTTTGTGGCAGCTGGCAAACCTCATGGGACTCCCAAATTGATAACAAACTCCACGTCATCCAGCCCACCATTCCGATCATACCCACCATTCACAACCTATCCTGTGTCGACAACGTCCACATTACCCGTCTTAGAATAGGTCACACCCACCTCACTCACTCCCACCTCCTTATTGGCCCCCCCACCACTCTGCAACAATTGCCATTGCACCTCACAGTCCATCACATTCTCCTTGCTTGCCCCCTGTACAACCTTCCCAGAGCTTCCCTCGCTGCCCACAACTCAATAGCCGAGCTCTTCCAAAAAAAACCTTTGGATAAAATTATCTCCTTCCTTCATCATGCTTCCCTCTACAACCATATTTAGTCCTCCTTCCCCACCCTCTCTCCCTCTACATTATTTTTTCACCCATACACCTCCTCTCTCGATCCCAGCTTTCTGGCTTTTAGTTCTCGTGTTTCTCTCAATCTCCCCCTATTTACTCTCCTACCTACCTTTGGAATGATCTAACCTCTCAGGCACAATTTGACCCTTGCTGTTGTGGTGCCGTTAAACTCTCATCAACCAAACAAACAAACAAACAAACAGTGGCTCACAACATATTGATACATTTGTATTGAATATATTGCAAATATTGTGAAATCTTGAAGGAATAAAGATTTAATTTTGGTTCAATATTTTTATGCCAGTTTGACATATATGATAATACATTTTAATGGTATTGTTGACTCTTGCTACTCTAGAAAGTAAAATCTGTTGATAAGTTGATCAATCAATACATCAGCCATGTAATCAATTATCTTTAAACCCTCCATGTAGATTGTGTACTTTCTTCAAACTCTGGCCTATAGGATGATTCAGCTTTTCACTTGTCATACTAGAGGGCACATCTCATGATACTTGTTATGACAGAAAAAGTGCAATACAACCATTTAAACTCTATAAAGAGCTTTAGCATAAAAAGAAACAAGATTTCATTTGATGCCTACATTTAAGATCTATGTGAGAATTTACCCATCTATGATAGTTGCCATAGTTGTTTCAAAAAAACAAACTAGAATATTATGCTTAATCCCTTTAGGCTTCTGTTAGGAAACTATGTTTCCTGGGAAATATTTTAGATGATGTTTACAATTTTAAATCTCCCATTTTTAACTGAAATATAAAAATATCAATTAATACCAGATTATGAAGGAGCTAATTCAGTACTATACCAAAATGTTGCCTATATGAGTTTGGAACACTATTGAAGCAGGGTAATAGTAGAGGCTTGTGTAACTTTGCTGGCTGCCTCCTCAGAAAGTTTATCTTGGAAAGCACTTGAGCGTGCATATATATTTGGATGGAAAAGCTTAAAATCTCCCACTGCTATAAGGGTTGTATCTTCATTCTGTTACCTAATGGCTCTTTTCTATCACACAATACTCTATTGCAGAGATGCACAGCTGTATTGCTATGACAAGGCAGAGTATTAATTAATGCACTACCTAAAATCCACTCGTATTGACATGAAAATCCTGCGGATCAAATCTCTTGTAATGGCCAAATTAGCATTTGGAGCATTAACATGGACACTAACAAAAATGAAGTGGTAGCCCTTGATGCGCTTGGCACCTTCTACCTGAATTGACATGGGCAGACAGGATCTGCAATGAACAAATTAAACTTAAACTATTAAACAAAGACAGATGACTTTCTCTTCAGCCACTATCCTAGAGCAGTAAGCTTGTTGACATGGGCGCTGTGTCATAAAAGGCCTTGCTCCCTGATGTGTGGGCTCCCCTGATGTGTCAGAAGATCTACCATCCTCCTGTGCAGGGTGGATTGACAGCTAGAGCTGTGAATGTTTAGGGATTTTAGTAAATGTGTACATGCCAAAAAATGCGAGCGTGTATTGTTTACACACATTTAGTACTGTAATTTTTTGAAAGTACACCAAAATTGCTCAATTTACGATGCATTTGTATGTCATGTGAAGCGCATTCGTTACGTTGTATCTATAATGTCTGTATTGCGCTATATAAGTTGTTAATAATAATAATAAAGTTGAAAAAATGCGCAACCAGTATGGCAAAATTATTAACTCCATTGCCCAAATAGACGCTGGAATTTTGCTTTCCAAATCGTGAAATGTTTATTTCTACAATATAAATCATCATTTTTATGGAAAATGTACATGGAAATTCAGTTTAAAAAGAACAGAAAACTTCCTTTCAATGTCATTTAATCTCAACATCGCGTAAGGTTTATGCCGTTCTCGCTAGGGCTTTCACTGTGAAATTCTTGCATACTATAATACCTCACCGTAAAACATTTCAAAACTACGCCACCACCCTGGAAGTATTGCTCATATCAGTCCTCTGGAAAAAATGGCCGCCATGTTTGCGAAGCACGCAGAATTTCAGCTCTGTCAAAACCTTTTTTTGTTTGTTTGTTTTGCAATATTTTTTCTTGCAAAACTTATTTGACTTGCCAGGTAATATTTACATGTAAATGTACTGATTGTCACGATTCAAGTATTTTGACCGTGTGTTTTTGGGTCGATTTGACAGCTTGCAAAAAGGGTCTTGATTGAGTGGGAATAAAACCTTATGTTATGACCTATTCTTAGTTTCACCACTGTTTACTGCTGCAAATTCACGGTGCATTTCACAAGTTTCTCGGATTTCGGCGAAATCAAAGTGCAAAATATTCCCATTCATAGGCGATTACTGCGCATTTGTGATTCTCGCATTTAAAAAAGGTTATGCTAATCGGGTTTACAGTTTGTAAAAGTCATTGATTGGAATTAAGTCAGCCGAATGTGTGTGTGATTTGAATGATATTGATTTTCAACGGCAAGACTACTATGAAAAATGATTACTCGCACTTTGATAATTAGTAACGGGTTAGTGCATTTGCCAACGTTTAGCATGTACACGCTAAACGGTCACAGCTCTATTGACAGCTTAACAAAATGGGTTGGGTTAACTTCATCATATGGCTGCTGCAGCATGGAGACATGTAAGAATCAATCCACAACCCAACACAACTCACCATCATCTAATGTTCTTAAAGATATGTCAACCAGCCACTAGGCTTATGGCGATGAATAATGGAAAAGCCCTATATAAGAACTGAGCGTTATTATAATTCAAAATGGTTGAAGATGCAGGGGAAAGTATCATTAAAGAAATGGTCTCTTTGTCCTTTGACGCTTAAGTTCAGTAGTATACATTGAAAACTGTTTTTTGAATGAGTACTGCATAGTTTTACACATTACTTTCCTATAATTTTGAAGACTCATTGTGTGAGCTGACAGATGAATGTGTAGTTTGCTTTTTCCACCTTTAGGTCCAGGATTTGTCAAGCAGAAAAGCCGGATTATTCTTAGAATTACTAAAGATGAACTTACCAGAGGGTGTTTCATTGAATATTGAACCAGTATGTAACTTTCTTTATTCTCAGTAAGATACTTAGGTTGATTAGTTGGATGTTAACAGTTTACATCTTGTGAAATTGGTAGTCATTGACAAAAGACTGTGGTATCAATTGTTGGTGTTTTGGTGGTAACCATTTCGACTCTTCACATGCATAATCCAAAAAAAGATGGATAAGGTGTTAAATTTCATTTTCTTTTCTTGGTATATTGAAATTTTTGGTCTAACTCAGACCATCTTCAGCTTGGAACTACAACACAAACAACAACAACTTGATACAAAGCTTTTCTCACACTTCATCTATGGATGTGATAGGATATGATAAACGCTGGAAAAATCTGAACGTATCCGGGCGGGAACCTGGCTCTTAAGTTAGTCATCGCATAAGCTCAAATCCCTTAAAGGGATGTTGAGCTAAAAAAGGAACATAAACTGTCAGGTAGTCAGATTACAAAAGTCAGTGTTTCATTTGGGGTAATATAAGTGGAGGAGGGGGGGGGGGGGGCACACAGTGAGCGTGATGGATTTGGAGACTCATATTGGAAAAGTAGGAGTGGGGAGGATTGAAATATAAGTTCTTTTTTAGAAAAGATTTTAGCTTCACCACTGATCTCCAGGATTTAGACAAATTTGTCTTTCATATTTTACGAGTAATGTAGATTGTTTTGCTTTTTGAACTATATGCCAAACCATTTATGTTGTTTTTATTCATAGTTAATTGACATTATGTTCATATTTTAATGGGTCAGAGTGTGGTGAGGCTAGGATTGATTCATCTGATAATGTAAATTGTGCTTTTCAGAATATTATCACAATGATCAGTGAAATTTGAGTGCACATTTATTTAATAGCAAATTTTGGTATCCCCTCATCAACGAAGTTGGTGATTTGTGATACAGAATCTTTACTGCTCTTTTTACATCCATTTGTACATCAACCCATCTGTGAGAGGAAGGCTGGTAGATGATGGCAGGGGGGAATGTTGGCTAAATGAGGGGAGGATGCATAGCTGAGTTGGTCATGTGTGAGAGTAGAGTGGATATTCAAGTAGAACGTCAAGTAGAGGTGGATGTCATGACTATGTTGAAAGTAGATATTTGGGACAGAAAGTGAAGTGGGTTGGTGAATAGGTAGGAAAAAAGTGCAAGTTGGTGGAAAGGGTAGGGTGTGCAGAAGTCTAGGATCAGAGGGGTAGGTGGATGGATGATGATAGGTGCATAGGTGTGGATGTTAGTAGGGTGTGTTGGGAATTGTAGGTGAATGGAGGATGGTAGGTGCATAGGTGTGGATGTCAGTAGGGTGTGTTGGGAATTGTAGGTGAATGAAGGATGGTAGGTGCATGGGGGTGGATGTTAGTAGGGTGTGTTGGGAATTGTAGGTGAATGGAGGATGGTAGGTGCATAGGTGTGGATGTTAGTAGGGTGTGTTGGGAATTGTAGGTGAATGGAGGATGGTAGGTGCATAGGGGTGGATGTTAGTAGGGTGTGTTGGGAATTGTAGGTGGATGGATGATGGTAGGTGCATAGGGGTGGATGTTAGTAGGGTGTGTTGGGAATTGTAGGTGGATGGATGATGGTAGGTGCATAGGGGTGGATGTTAGTAGGGTGTGTTGGGAGTTGTAGGTGAATGGATGATGGTAGGTGCATAGGGGTGGATGTTAGTAGGGTGTATTGGGAATTGTAGGTGAATGGAGGATGGTAGGTGCATAGGTGTGGATGTTAGTTGGGTGTGTTGGGAATTGTAGGTGGATGGATGATGGTAGGTGCATAGGGGTGGATGTTAGTAGGGTGTGTTGGGAGTTGTAGGTGAATGGAGGATGGTAGGTGCATAGGTGTGGATGTTAGTAGGGTGTATTGGGAATTGTAGGTGAATGGATGATGGTAGGTGCATAGGGGTGGATGTTAGTAGGGTGTATTGGGAATTGTAGGTGAATGGAGGATGGTAGGTGCATAGGGGTGGATGTTAGTAGGGTGTATTGGGAATTGTAGGTGAATGGAGGATGGTAGGTGAGTGGAGCATGTATGTTTATGGAAGGGATATAGATGGATAGGGCAAGTTATGTGGGTGGGTAGGGGAATGGTTTGGATTAGGAGTGCTTGGTAGCTTAGGAGGTGTGGATGTGGAAGATCGAGGAATTGGCAATAGATGGAAGATCAAATTGAAAGTGGATGCTACCGAGCAAGATTGAAACGTTAGTGAAATGTTGGATTAAAGATTGTTTGTGATATGTATGTAAAGCAGGTTGGCAATGGCGAGTAGATTTGTAGTGTTTGCAATGCAGTGTTTCATTTATAATTAGCTCGACTATTCAAAGAATAGTAGAGCTATTCAACTACCCCCGATGTTGGTGTCGGCGTCAGCGTCCGGTAAAGAAAGTTTGGGTTAAAGTTTTCATAACTTAAGTTATGAATGATTTACATTCATGTGACTTGGCATAGGGGTAGAGGACATTGGTACTCATCAAATGAGCATGGTTGGAGGGTTGTGTGTGCATACTAATTAGTTTATTTGCATAACAATGAAAATATTTGTCGGGTTAAAGTTTTGGTTAAAGTTTTTGGTTCAAATTTTTCCTAACTTATGAATAGTGTACATTCATGTGACTTGGGATAGGGGTAGAGGAAATGGTACTGTAAAAATGAGCATTATTGGGGGTTGTGTGTGCATACTAATTAGCTTATTAGCATAATATTGAAAATATTTGTCAGGTTAAAGTTTTTGTTCAAGTTTTTAGTTCAAGTTTTCTTAACTTATGAATGGTTTACATGCATGTGACTTGGCATAGGGGTAGAGGACATGGATACTGTTTAAATGAGCATTGTTAGGGGGTTGTGTGTGCATACTAATTTGTTTATTTGCAAAACAATGAAAATATTTGTCTGGTTGAAGTTTTGGTTAAAGGTTTTGGTTAAAATCTTCATAACTTAAGTTATGAATGGTGTACATTCATGTAACTTGGCATATGGGTACTGTTCAAGTGAGCATGCTTAGGGGTTGTGTGTGCATACTAATTAGCTGATTTGCATAACAATGAAAATAGTTTTCTCTATGATATCTCTTACATTAGAGTGGATGTGGGGATTTTGTTAGCACAAATGATCATATATGTGAAGAGCATTGTCTACACCTAATATTAAGGTGAATTGTGCATATTAATTATGCTATTTGCATAACAATAGACTCGTACAAAATGTTTAACACTTATGAGCCCATAACTTAAGTTATATGAATGACGTACATTCATGTAACTTGGCACAGGGGTAGAGGACATGGTACTGTTCAAATAAGCATGATTGGTTGATTGTGTGTGTATACTAATTGCCTTATTTTAAACAATGAAAATATTTGTATTCATGACATCTTTTAAATTAGAGTGGGAGTGGGGATTTTGTTTACACAAATGATCATATATGTGAAGACCATTGTCTACACGAATGGTGAGTGTGTAGTGTGCATATTAAGTAGGTTATTTGCATAACAATAGACTAGCATACAAAATATCTAACCTGAGATAATAACTTGATATTTGGTATCAGCGGTAGAGGCATTGATACTGTTCAGTTGAGAATGTTTGGGGGATTGTGTGTGCATAATGATTAGCCTACTTGCCTAGCAATGAAAATATTTATATATGTGGTATCTCCTGAATTAAAGTGGGTATGATGATTTTGCTTAAACAAATGATCATACAGTATATGTGAAGAGCATTGTTCACACTTAATGGTGAGGTATAGTGTGCATTTGCTGCAATATGTTTGACCTAAGATCAAAAATATATGGCTTATGACTTACTAACTTCACATTTTTAGTTTTGTTATGATATTGACATTCCTGGCATGAATAGCAATCAAAATGTTTGTCTTGCCATGAATAAATAAGCAAATAAAAGTATCCTCGCTTCTAAAGAATGTTAAATTAGGGGTTTGGGAAATATAAACAATAAGCAGAATGTTTGGTAGAAGATGACATGATGATAAAGTAGCTAAAGGAATTAGGATGAGGTCATGTGGGACAAGGGGGAATGGCATGTGGTGGGATGTCATCTGGATTTCAGTTGTGATGGCATGTGGGTCATGCAAGTGGTGGAATAACATACATTATCTGGTTTTCAGGTGTGATTACATGAAGTATAGACGTGGGATGACATTTGGGACAGGTTGGAATGGCATGTGTGACAGGCTGGAATGTGCATTATTAGCAGTGAGGGCATTTGTATTGTTTCCAATGTCTAGTTTGTCATACGTTAAGCAATATTGTTTCGCATAATTTTGCTTAATGCTATTGTACATTTTTCATGCTGCTTGGCTTTGCTTGATACACATATTTTTAAATTGGAAGTTGTATTGCAATCCAGGATGATGTGTAGGGGCTGGGGGAGGGTACAGGCTGGAAAGGGGGTTGAATGGCATTCTTTCATTGACATTTGCAAGTCAGGGCCTTTCCTTTCTTTGTTATTAAATTGATAGAACTAAAAGAGGTGTTGTAGTTATAAAGACTGCTAGGTTTTACATGTTTTCTGAATTACTGGGTGAGGTAACCTTAGGCTTTTTTTGTCTTAAAATATCTGTGAAAACTCAAAAGATATTTTAAAGCTTGTAGTACAAATGAAAATATAAGTACATCTTGCAAAGCTCAAGTAATTTGAAATCATCTGCCCCTGCTACCCTATTTCTGTATATATTTCCCTCTATAAGCCCATTCTCTATACTAGCTCTAAATAGTCGAGCATGCTGTCCTTCCGACAGTTTCAGTTTGAATTTTTCTCAATAATTGTTTACAATGCTCCTTTGAAAATATTTGATTTTAAATTTAGATATATTTTTATACATATATTGAAGCTTTTGATCTCATTAAATTTCTTATTTTTTTTTTTTTTTAGCATACCCAAGAACACTACAAAGACAGATTCATACGAAAAGAAATTCCAAAAACCTTGATCTAGCATTAGACTTTCATTAGGAGATCAAATTGGTCAACATCCAAAGCACCAAACATGTCAGGAAAGTAAAAATGAGGATGCAGAAGGCTTCATCATATGCAGGGAATCTTCCTGATTCACAGAATCTTAAAAAGCTTTTGATGTTTATTCCTGATTACTGCACAGAAGCAAGACATATTGCAGATAAAATGGAAGATCTTGAAATGTATGCAGAAATGTTTGAAAGTGAGGTCCTGTATTTACCTAGATCAATTCAAAGCATTCAGCATGAAATTAGGTGGTATGGTTTAGTCACATAAAAGGTGTTTTTTTGTTTCCTTCAAGCAAACAATTTTTTTTAGATTCGTAGGAAAAGTCATTTGGGTGAAGTTGTAATGTGTTTGATTTTTATACATTGTTAATCTACTGACTGGTGAATTCCTTTTGTAACTTGATTAATGTTGGGTCCCTGTAATATTCCTCTTAAAGGATAGTGAAAAAGAATCTAATTCTTAGATGATCGTAAGTGTTTTAACATCTATCAGTATTTTTCTTGAGCACATGACTTTGATTGACAAATCAGGGTTGAGGTTGCCTCATGTTTTCGATTAAAAGTTTTTGGTATCTGGGGCATGGGAAGATTGCGTTTAGACCCCATAGAAGAAACAAGATTTTTGAATAGTGTGCTGTATTTTTGGATTAATTCAATATTACCTGCACCATTTGTATGTGAACGGATTAGATTTTTTGAGGACTGATAACAAGCAGTAAGTTTGTAAGTGAGCAGTTTATTTTCTTAATTTAATACCCCCAAAGATCAGGAACGAACCTTTATTTTTAATCATCCCTAAGGGGCTTGAGATCATCTTCTGACCAACTGTCCATAGATAAATGTATTTACTTCAAATTATAGCTTACCTGTCATACTATAAATATGCACTCTCTCAGTAATGTGCTCTATTATCGCACCTTACACCAAACTAAAAACCGCAGTTACCATACCTACTCCACCTTATTACTCACGTCACATCCCATACAACTAATATCTCTCTTGCGCGTTGTTGTGAACAGACGCTTTGTTGCTTCCTAGAAAAGTGTTTACAAAAAATTATTGTGTTTTCTTTCATAATTATTCCTCCACGGATTCGTGCGTTTTTAGCACAAGTACTATGGAATTTAAACGCCTGAAGCTTCTTGGTAATATTGTTCCTACTTTGTATTTTTAAAGATATTTACAATGGTATTATCTGATTGTCGTAGGCCCTACAGTAATACACCACATATAGACACTTCGGAACGGGTCCTTCGTTTCATTCGCGAAACCGAGAGAGGTATGATCCGGCAAGTCCGGCTCCTCTCCCTGTTGGGTTTTTCCCTATCCTTTGTAGAAACCGTGGTTGGGTTATTTTCAAAGGTTTATTTGTATTATTATATGAATTACGGGAATCAGAGTGTCTAACAGATCATAAGCCTATCCTTCTGATTTTTCACCCATCGCTTTTCACGTTAGGATAGCTTTCCTATTGAGTTTGCATTAAGCAAGATGGTGGATTTATACATAGCCAGCCTCATGTTACATTGATTGTATATATTGTTGATCGCTGCTCTCTTTTCTGAGTTAGAGTCAAGGGTGCAGTGGAGTTGGCTTGAGATAGGTCTGTAGGAAGATAACAAGTCTTGTTTTCAGTACAGATCTGCAAGTTTAAAGTTCGGAGTCCTTTGTTCCTCCGTCATAGCCAGCGAGGTGCGAAGGGTGGGATATTTTCCTCTTAGGCCCATAATTAGTCTTTGCTTAGAGAGGCGTATAAGGGCATTATTTTCGGAAAATTCTGACTTTGTCAGCATTACAATTTTTTTTATCTGGCCTCCTTGTTTCGAGCTTCCTTATAAAAAAATTTCCCCCACTCCGTTCTCTAGTGGAATAAATCCAACTTGAGGCCTATAAGGGAAGTAGTTATAAACTTCTCAAGTAAGGGTCTGTGTTGGTCTGACTCCCCTGTCCAAGGTTCGACAGGCGCCTGTCGTTCCCCCCAGACGGGATTGACACCGAAGAGCAAGTGTCGATTCTGTCTATATATATATATATATTTACTTCAAGTTATACCTTACCTTCCATGCTATAATATGCAATCTGGTCACACGACCTGATTCTAACGCACTTCTAACCGAACCTAAAAAACGCAGTAACCAGCCAAGCCCTGACCTCCATAATACCTCTGTACCACCTCGCTCTTTTTCAGCGCGTTTGTTTCGCAACATCGCTGAAAACTGGTCACTTTTATTTTATTTTTAATTAACCTTTCTAACTCTTTTCTCTTGCAGCTTCTACCTGAAGGGTTTTTACGCTGCCCGTTCTCATCTGGCTCGCCTTTTCAAGTCTTCCGAGAGAAGGGTGAGATAGCCATGGGTCCGAGATTTCTTCGGCCGACCTACACGACTTTACCCGTGTAGCCTACACTTAGGATAGCGGGTTTTTGTCTCCATTCGTACATAGCGAGTGGCTAGTTACGAGAGCGTCCTACTCTGTGGTGGGTGTTTTAGGTCCTAGAGCACAGGTTGTGCCTGTCTAGGGACCTCTCGCCCGGGAATTAGTCTTTTTCTCCCTTAGCCCCACCCGCCTCGAGGTGACCCTAGCGTTATACTATGTATAGTGTTTAACACGTTAGGATATTTCAGTACACCTTCTCGTATGCATTAGGCCAATTTCCTTTTTCGATTTTGGCGCATGCGCATTGGGTCTTAGTCACCGCTGGGTAAATATGGGGTCCCTGTAACAACTCTAGGAGCTACAGTTGTTACTAGCGAGCTTATTTTTAGTTTTCACGTTAACAGCATATGAATATTTTTATTTTTCTCACACAGTTTGGAGATAAAATATTTAATTTCAGGATTGAACTTGGGGTGTCGGAGAGACCGTGGGTGGGTCTCTCCGACGACCTAATTACAGGGAAAATAATCTTTCCTTTTTATCTTTACAGACCTCAAGTACACAGTGGTTGGTGTTTCCCACGCTACCCCGGCGCTAGTAAAGTCATTACGTTGGATGCGTTTTCTCGGGGTTTCTAAAGTTTTTCAGATAAAAAATTTTTTGGTTTTAAATTTTTTTCTGTTAAAGCAAGTGTTGTTGTTCTGTTTAGAATGCTATGCCTCGTCTCTCTTTAGCGTGTCCGTAAGATCATAGTTACTTTGCCGTGTTTAGGTTTGTACGCTTGGACTTACGTTCTTCTCTTAAGAAATTTATTTTTCAGTAAAATTTTTTTTTTCTGTTTAAGAGAGTTTTGGTGTTCTGTTTAGACTGCTAGGCCTCGTCTCTCTTTAGCGTGTCCGTAAGATCATACTTACTTTGCCGTATTTGTGTATGTACGCATGGATATATGTTCTTCTCTTTTCAGATATATAAAAGAGATTCACTGAGAAGGTTACGCTCTTAGAGGCGCTGCGCCTAGAGCGTAACGGTAAGAGAGAGAGAGAGAGATATCCTCTTAGGGGCGTTAACTAACGCCGCCTAAGTTGTAAACACGGTTCCAAACGGTTCCATTGGACAGTCCCTGTCGACTCCACAACCCTTGTAACGGCGCTGCGCGCGGTTGTTGTGAGTTCAGGGACAGTTCCATAAGGTTCCGAGTCCATACGGTTCCGCGGCCCGTAAAAAGTTACGGGCGAACGGTTCCATTGGGCGGTTCCGTGAGTCCATAAGTTCCGGCCCGTTGTTACGGGCGAACGTTCCATTGGACGGTTCCATACGGCCGCGGCCCGTTGTTACGCCGCTTAACGGTTCCATTGGGCGGTTCCATACGGTTCCGCGCCCGTTGTTACGGGCGAACGTTCCATTGGACGGTTCCATACGTTCCAGCGGCCCGTTGTTACGAGGCTTAACGGTTCCATTGGCGGTTCCGCTGCCCGTTATTACGGGCGAACGGTTCCATTGGCGGTTCCATACGGTTCCGCGGCCCGTTACGGGCTTAACGTTCCATTGGGCGGTTCCATACGGTTCCGCGCCCGTTATTACGGGCGGACGGTTCCATTGACGGTTCCATACGGTTCCGCGCCCGTTATTACGGGCGGGCGGGTTCCATTGGGCGGTTCCGCGCCCGTTACGGGCGGCGGTTCCATACGGTTCCGTTGGACCATCCCTGACGTTCCGCAGCCCTATGTGCGGGCATTGTGCGTTCGGGGACGGATCCATACGGTTCCGGGATCCATACGTTCCGCGCCCGTTATTCGGGCGGACGGCTCCGTGGTCCATACGGTTCCGCGGCCCGTTGTTACGGGCGGACGGTTCCATTGGGCGGTTCCGTGATCCATACGGTTCCAGCGGCCTGTTGTTACGGGCGGGCGGTTCCAGCGCCCGTTATTACGGGCGGACGGTTCCATACGGTTCCGCGGCCCGTTGTTACGGGCGGACGGTTCCATTCGACGGTTCCGCGGCCCGTGTTTACACGGGTCCGTATTTAACGGGTTCACGTGACATCGACGGTTTAATCCAAATATACGCCCACTAGCTACGTGGTCAGGTGACAGGTGACATTCTTGACAAGAAGTATAGCATTGACAGTTATTTTTCTTCTTGGTCCTGTAGCCATTAGCTACGCAGTTCCACGGCTCGTGTGAACGCAATTAAGACTGTCTCACGTTGAACGTTACAAGTTCCGTATTTATTTTCACCAGTATCATGGACATGAAGGACAGGTCCCCGAGTGTCGATGTTTTTACACACCCAGGATGTCTCGTGATGCGTGGCGTGCAAACGCTTTTTAAATTACGCTCCGTGACATCCATCTCACGTGTTACGCGTGCAGATTATGCTGCGAGTCAAATCCCTGTACTCTTTGCAGCGATTGGGATCTAGCGCGTGGTCGGGCACAGACTCCACCGCGACCGGTACTTTCAAAGAGCGCGGAGAAAGTGGAGAAGCGACGGTCTGAGAGGCCCTCTTCGTCTCCCCACCGCCACCCAGGTCCAAAGCCAGGGAGGCGGGCCGCCGCCCACTCCTAGCGGAGCGCCTCTTGAAAGACGCGTACACCGCACGGTTCATCCAGAAGTATAGCATTGAGACAGCTATTTTTCTTCTTGGTCCCAGAGCCAACGGCTCGACAGTTATACGGTTCCACGGCCCATGTTTACGGGTCCGCACGCGGTTCCACGGTCCGTGTTTTACGGGTCCGTGCGGTTCCGTTGGACGGTTCCGTTGGGCGGTTCCGCGCCCGTGTTTACGGGTCCGTCACGGTTCCATACGAGTCCACGGTCCGCGTTTACGGGTCCTTTCGCTTCCATTGGGCGGCTCCAGCGAGCGGAACTTATCTCTAATGGGATAACGACACTGCACGGTTCACCCGTTATACGCCCACTAGCTACTACGCCACGTGGTCAGGTGACAGATGACTTTCTTTACAAGAAGTATAGCATCACGACAGCTATTTTCTTCTTGGTCCCGTAGCCATTAGCTACGCAGTTCCACGACTCGTGTGAACGCAATTAAGATTGTCTGCGTTGAACATTACCGTTCCGTAATTATTTTCACCAGTATCATGGACATGGAGGACAGGTCCTCGGCGTCGATGCTCTACACACCCTTGATGACCCGGCATAGCGTGATAACGCTTCTTTGCTTTACGCTCGGTCACATCCATCTCACGCGTTACGCGTGCAGATTATGCTGCGAGTCCATTCGGGTACTCTTTGCAGCGATTGGGTTCCAGCGGCGTGGTCGGAGCACAGACTCCACCGCGACCGGTATTTTTCAAGGTGCGACCGAGCGCGTGGCTCCGGTGTTCGGATGCGTGCGGCTCCGTGGTTTTGTAACGGGATATCGCATAATCGCATGCGATTTACCCGGATATGCACCCGCTAGCTACGAGCTATGTGGCCAGGTGACAAGTGATAATCTTCACAAGTAGTATAGCGCCGTGAGAGCTATTCTATTCATGGTTCCGGCCATTAGCTCGCAGTTCCACGATCATGTGAACACCATTTATACGATTATCGCGTTGAACGTTACATTTCCGCAATTACTTTCACCAGTATCGTAGGCACGGAGGACAGGCCTCCGTGCGCCGGCATGCGTACGCACCTCAGAGGTCCCGCTTTGCATAGCGTGCAAACGCTTCTCTAGACCGTGCACGGACCTGTGCGACTTCGAGTTTTTAACGGGATAACGTACACTGTACGATGAACCCCGGTTGAGTTCGCTAGCTAGGAAGCTGCTTGGTCATAGCTACGCTATCCCACGGCCGTGTGAACTGCCTCTGTAGGATTTTCGCGTTGAACGTCACAGTTCCGCGATGTTTTGCGCCTATATCATCGACACGGCGGGCAGGTCCTAGTGTCGGTGCGTTACGCGCCTTGACTGTCCTGCGGTTAAATGCGTAAACGCTTCTTAGGTTGCGCTTTGGTGTTATCGACTTGTTCAAACCCGTGTACACCGCTGTGGTCCTCGGTTCCGCGATGGGACCGGGTCGGCCAACAAGAGGCGGCGCCCCTCACGGGTCTTACGTGAGTTAGTCCCCTTTTTACGGCTAGTTGTAGAGCCATTGGATTCCTTGCACGGGTCCATTAGGGTCCGTCACGGCTCGGCATCGGTTCCATACGCCCCCCACGGCTTGTTTTGGCCCGTGCACGGGTCCGTAACACAACAAGGCGGCTCCGTCCGGGGCATGGGATGACGTTTGGGTCTGTAGTGCTGCTTAGTTCTACAGCAAGGTAACGTCGTCACACCCGTTAGTTTCGAGATCCCCACGTCCGTGTGAGCTGACTTGGTGAGATTTTCGCGTTGAACGCCACGGTTCCGCATAGTTTTCACCAGTTCATGGACACGAGGACGAGTCCCGTTTGGCGGATACGCCACGCTCCCAGGATGCGTCGCGTGTTAGCGCTTGCTCGGGTTTCGAGGCCTAGCGCTCGGGTGATAAGATTTCCTTCTTTACGGAGGCATACCATCACGAGCTATTCCTTCCGTGTTACGTAGTTCCACGACCGTTCAAACTACTCTGAATGTGATTCTTGCGTCGAACGACCCTCGCTCACATTCTACAGATATTAACGCGGTTTCACGTGACAACGCACGATAAACCCGGTATCGGAACTTCGGGATATTGCGACCGTTAGCCGCGTGTTGCAGTGTTCGCGGTCGTCTTTTCTTGCTGGGGCGTTTTTGGCGTTCGACGGCAGTCCCCACGCCAGCGTAGCCGCCCGGCCGCGGCTCCGTAGTGATTTTATACAAACGGAGTTAACGGCCTATACCAGCGGCGCGGCTGTGTGGTAGAGGACCAGTAGCCATGAACTACTGCGTTCCGCGGCCGTTTCTCTTACCGGGACACGCGACTGAGTACGACGGTCGTCCCCTCTTCCCCACGCAGCTACGGTTTCGTAGCTCCGTGATGGAACAAACTCAGTTTACGACTCAGATAGCTTGCGTGGCACGTGAACTCCTCCGTATTTCTTACGGCCTCAGTTTATATATATTTTACCTATTCTCAACGGAACGCGTACTGGGTACTTCTTCCCTACGCGTCGCCACTTACTCGGTGGCCCGTGGTGAATAGAGGTATAATGAGATAACGACTCGCGTTACAGGTGTAGTAATGCGTTCACGCTGTCGTGGACCTAGACGGTCCTTTGGTACTGATCGCTACTTCCTTCGGGACACGTACCAGTACCAGTTGTCCCCTCGGCGTAGCCCGCAGCTTTTGCTCCGTGGTGCACAGCGACATCGTTGGCGGTGGACTCGTGGTTTTTACTTGTCATGCTGACGCCTTTGTAGACCCATAACGGATCTATTATACTTAACGGGTTGCGTACTTTATGTACGCGTAAGTCCCCAGTAGCCACGCGCTTTTCCGCTCCGTGGTGCAGGGTGTTTAACGTCCGTGTAGTATACACAGGGGACGCCACCTCTTTCGTGATTTCTACCCCAGTGTTGGGGTTTGACTCATACGGTTGACGTGTACGTTACCCCTACTTGTCAATATTACCTCCATGAAGGATATTTTTCTTGACCATAGGTGGCCTTTTGGTAGACAACCTTACGCTTGGGGTAGCTATTACCGACAACGCACGCATGGTTCCTTCCATACTTTAACACCTTACAGCTGCTTCCTTGCGGTTTCACGGCCTGTTACTTAACTGCCCGTACAGACATACGGTATTCGTTTTCTCGCGCCCGTGCGTAGGCTCCGCGGTTTTCAAGGTTGTTACTATCGTGAGTACGTTAACACTTTCTCCAGTCAACTTCTTAGACAAGTTTCGCTGTTGATAGGCGTGGCCTGGAGCTCGCGGTCCCGCAAACTGCTACGGTTTTCACCGTCAGATATCACCGTCGGTGCCGACGGGGCTTCTTGAACAAGGTCGGGCACTTTTCTTGTGACCCCTTCTGTCGGAAACTTGGGCGGGTACTTGACCCTTTTTCGTCTCGGCGCAGGACGAACTTTGGCTGCTCGAGACCTTGCAGGCTTCACGCGTCACGAGCCTCGGGTCAGGGCGATTCTTGTCATAGTTCCGTCATGAGCTCTGGGATACCTTGCAGCTATCCACCAGGGTTTTTCCGTGGGGTCTACGGTCTTGCGACCACTGGTGAGTTCTGGGAGATCTCTTCGTAGTGTGTCATGTGACATTTTCCTCCGATAGATCATCCAGTGGCTTTCTTGTTAAAGTAGTCTGAACTGTTCATAGAACGGCGCGGTATGCACTTTCGGGTTCGGGGCATAACCTCTTTTCACGGATCTCGTGCGGCGTTCGAGAAACCGCTTTTGCGGTTTTTCTCTTGTTTTTGGTCTGACTCACTTTTCGACGTTCGTGTTCCCCGCTAACTTTAGCTCTTACGCGTTATGCGCTAACGAATTTTTCCCTTGTCCGGGATTTCTTCAATTCGTTTTCATTGGTACACGCGTTCCCAATCGTAGTTTCCTCGCCGGTTCTGTCTCGTGGGCCAGAATCCGGTGTGGCTTGTAATGGCGTTTTTGTGGACACTTTGCTGTAATTGTGTCCAAACGCTCTTCCGGTTGGCTTGTTTTTCTGGGCTTTACGCTCAGGTTCTTTCGAGGTTTGCCTCCGTTACTGTCAACGAATGGTGCCTTGTTCGGTTTGACTGTACCTCGCCGTGGTTTCCTATGTTTTAGTTCCTCCCACTCTTGAGGTCTTTCATCCTTCGAGGTGAAGGGAATTTCGATCCTTTAAACGGGATTCGGTTCGTGTGAGTTTACATACCAGCCAAAAAAAAAAAAAAAAAAAAAAAAAAAAAAATGTGCGGCGATCTGAACTCCCTTCCTTCCTATCCTCGGTTGCAATCTGATTGCATATTATAGCATGGAAGGTAAGGTATAACTTGAAGTAAATTTACCCGCTAAGCGTAGCGGGGATATTTACGAGAGTTATACTTACCTTCCATGCATCCACCCGCCTCCCCTCTCGTTCAGGCCTCGGTGGAATGTTGAGTGAGGTGGTACAGAGGTATTATGGAGGTCAGGGCTTGGCTGGTTACTGCGTTTTTAGGTTCGGTTAGAAGTGCGTTAGAATCAGGTCGTGTGACCAGATTGCATATTATAGCATGGAAGGTAAGTATAACTCTCGTAAATATCCCCGCTACGCTTAGCGGGGTAAATTTAAAGGTCCGGACCTTCCCGTGTAGGGATTCAATCCGTCAAAGTAGTCTGTGAGCGGGTTGGTTACCCTGGCTCCAGCTAGACCGCTATCACCCTCCGGATCCCCCGCGAGTGGGTTGATCCGTCCACAGTTTTCCGTTCGTCCACGGACGGCCTTGTTACCGGCTCACCCCAGTACGGGTTCAGTCTCTGCCAAGCCAGTGCCGGCTTCGACAGATTCTCAGTCGCGGTCTGATTTCATTCCCCATAAGCGGGTCTAACAAGTCAAAACCGCACCCGGCTTGGCCGGTGATGGAGCCCCCCGCGGCCTAAACAGTGCTCTAAATGCCGGCAGTTTATGGCACTGTTCCCCTGGGACGGCCACTTCGATTGTTATCGGTGCCGCCCCTGCGGCAGAGCCCAGACATGTTCCATCTGTTGAGTGTGGGACGCACAGTTTTGGTCTGACTTGGGCAATTTTCGAGCGGCGACTGCCAAGGCCTCGGCAGCCAAAGAGCTCGTGACCCGTCAACGTCAACGGATCCCACACCCGGTGGGCGCCTGTCGCCCCTCCGCCTCCCTCCGCTCCCTACCCGGGGTCGGCGGTGACGACCGGGGACCCGGCCGTAGACCAACCAAACCAACATGGGAGTGTGCCCGCGTCGGTCAGCGAGTCGCCACGGTCACTCCGTCCCTCCAAGTTTGTTTCCCGGAGCAGGTCACGGAGTGTCCGTAGCACTTGCGCCGGTCCAGACGCAGGGGGCGTCGCTCCCGGTCATGGACCATGAGCTCCTCTCGACGGGCTCCGTCCCGCCGGTCGAGATCCCGCTCTCACTCCCTTGGTAGGGATCGAGGAAGCGGAAGAGGCAGGAGCAGGTCAGCTCGACGACGCATGTCCCGCTCCCGGTCACGAGAATATGAGCATGGTTCCCCCACAGGCCGGCAGCCCGAGGGCGCCCCTGATTTCGCTGCTTTACTGCAGCAGGGCTTCGCACGACTCGAAGCCCAATGGGAAGAACAGGCTCATACACTGTTCAACCAGTGGTCAGCTCCACCCCATACTTCCTCCTGCGGACCCTTGGCTCCTATCACCATCGGTGATGGAGAGCCGGCCTCACTCCCATTCGCCAGACGATGACATGCTGTCAGTCCACCCGTCGGATAGAGAGTTTTTGGACCTGGACGTGCCCTTGGCCGCTCCTGTGTCCCAGGACCCGCACCCCAGGGACCCACTGTTCCCTGCAGTGGCTCCGGCCTCCTGACCCGTTGGCAGGGATGTCACACTTGGGAGAACCGTCGGGACACCGGCCGGTTCTGGCGGAAAGGGACTTGTTCCCTTTTGCCCCTACCGCGGCTCCACTGCCCGCCGAGTGTGACATTACCCAACTCCTAAACTCGATGCATTCCCAGCTGGGTCTGATATTCGAGGCAGGAGCGCCAACGGAAGCGTCCTCGCACCATCAGCTTCGCCAGCTGGTTCCGGTGGGGCCTGCGACTGAATCTACGGCTCCGATTTGTAGATTCCCCCTGAAAACGTCGATAGGGAAACGTTTCCAGGCATGGCTAGGACGCCAACATGAGATTGGACTTCCTACCCTAAGGACTTGAACTGCCTAGTCAGTGTTTGCGAGGCGAATTATCAGTCCTGTATCCGGTCCCACCCGATTCCGCAGGAAGTCTTCGACCTCCTTCAATGCCCAACTTCTGGTGCGTCACGCATTACGGTGGGCGAAGGACGCGGTCCAAGGTTGCGCGATGCATCCTTGGAGCACCACGAAGAGGCTCTCCGCGCCCTTGATAGTGCCGCCAAGACGGGGATCAAGTTTCAAGGCTTGGCGCTTTGGGTGGCCGAATGCGTAAGACGCACTGTGGAGCCCTCCAAGGGCTTATCAGAGCGCATTGAACCCCTGCTACGAGGGATCTCAGGCCTGGTCGACACGACTGTCGGTCAGCTGTCCCGAATTTCCTCCCGGCTAAATGCTGGAGGCGCGAAAACATACTCCCTCTCCTGGGCCTTAGCGACGCCACTCTGGCCGACCTACGGAGACTCCCTTATGAGGGCCCCAAGCTTTTTGCGGGTCATTTTGGGGACGTAGTGTCCCGACAGGCTCAGTGCCAGGACGCCCTCCGTAAGACTCAAAAGCTGTTGAGCAAGACACGTCCTGTGCCGACCACTTCTCAACCCCCGTCTAGGGGCGGCCGCTCTCCTGGCTCTGCACGAGGCAGGAATTGGAGACGTAGGCCCAGTGGTCCTCCGGGCAGGGAGCAAGTCCCTGCTGGACAAAATCTGGGGCAGGTCACCGTGACCTGGGGGGTCGCCGCTTCACGCCATCGACGGAACGCGCTGCAAAGCCCCGTTCAGGGAAGCATTTTTGACGCGCCCCAGGCAAGCTCTCTACCAGCAGGTCAGGTAGGGGGCCGCCTGAGTCAGTTCGGGACGGCCTGGTCCAAGATTTCGTCCATTGCGTGGGTCCTACGAACGATTCAGGAGAGTTATCAGGTGGAGTTCACAGACACCCACTAAATCTGGGCGTGTACAAAGAGACACCCGTGCCACAGGACACTGAGCTCGCTTGGCTGTTGCTGGACGAGCTCGCGAAACTCCTGGTAAAGGGAGTGGTCTCAGAACTCTACGCCCTACCCGCGGGTTTCTTCATGTTGACCTTCTTTCTCACCCCCAAGAAAGGCGGGAAGTGGAGGCCCCTATTAAACCTAAAACCACTGAATTGCTTCGTACGCCCCACGCGTTTCCGCATGGAGACCCTTCATACAATTCTACCCATGCTACACCGAGGTTGGTGGGCAACGTCAGTCGATCCGACAGACGCCTACCTTCACGTCCCCGTCCACCCGAACCACAGAAAGTTTCTGAAGTTTGCGGTAGCGGGTCGGATGTACGAGTTCCGGGCTCTACCTTTCGGGCTCTCCACGGCCCCAAGGGTATTCACCAGGGTTACCCGAGTGTTCGGGGCACACCTGCGACAACTCCGCACACAGGTGTACATGTATCTGGACGATTGGCTCATAGTGGCACCGAATCGTCACACAGCGTCCCGAGATACACAAAGGGTTGTTCAGGAGGCAGAAGCCTTCGGGTGGATAATCAACCAGGAGAAATTGAACTTGATACTGTCCCAATCTCCTCGGTTCCTAGGTGCGATTCTGGATTTCCGGAGCGGGATTGCTCGTCCGACTCCAGAACGAATCCTAGCAGTCCACGAAGGTGCTCGACTGCTCAGGCAACAATTTCAGTCCACAGCGCATGCATGGCTAGTGTTTCTGGGTTACCTGGCCAGTTTGGTGGATATCGTGCCATGGTGCCGATTTCACATGCGAGACCTTTAGTTCCATTTGCTCTGCTTCTTCGATCCGTCAACGCGCGACCTCTCTGTCCCAGTACCACTCTGGGCGGATGTCACAGCGGCCATTGCATGGTGGCAAATCCCTACCCACCTCACAGTGGGCATGCCTTTTACCCTCCCGAGGGAAAGCGTTACCTTGGTTACGGACGCTTCCCTTTCGGGATGGGGTGGCCACTTAGGCACCCACATGGCAGCAAGGTATTGGACGGGTCCATGGCTGGAGCGCCATATCAATATTTGGAACTGGAAGCAGCCCGCAGGGCAGCCCTCCGGCTTGTGGAGCTAATCCGCGGCAAGAGTGTCCTTCGGACAGACAACACCACAGTGGTGGCGTACACCAATCGCCAGGGTGGCACGAGATCAGCCCCCCTGTGGCAATTGACCAAGGAACTCTTGACGTGGTGCAGGCTCCACAAAGTCTTCATACGGGCAGTACACCTGCCGGGGAAGGAGAACACAGTAGTGGACCTTCTGTCCCGTCTGTCGGACTCACCAACGGAATGGTCTCTTCTCCCGTCTGTGGCCCAGTTGATTTGGGCACGGTGCGGGTTGCCGGAGATGGGCCTGTTCGCTTCCCCGGGCAGCCACAAGCTTCCAATTTTCTGCGCTCTGACCCCACATCCACGAGCGTGGCGGGTCGACGCATTCACAAGCGACTGGCGCGATCTGGTGGCTTATGCCTTCCCACCGTTCGCGCTAGTGGCCCACATTCTGTCAAAGCTCCAGACCGACGGCTGCAGGAGCCTACTACAAGTATTCCCTCTCTGGCCGGGTCAAGCGTGGTTCCCAGTATTGCTCCGGCTGTTAGTCGATCAACCCCGGCTTCTGCCGGTCCGATCAGATCTTCTTTGAATATCGGGCTCGGGCAGGACTCACGACCGCCCAGCCAATCTGCGCCTGACTGTGTGGCCTCTGTCCGCGAATCCCTACTTGCAAAGGGCTTTTTGGAGGAGGCTGCAGATGTGGCCGCGAACTTTCGAAGGAGGTCCACTGTGGCTATGTATTCGGAAACGATTCGAATCTTCGCCAAATGGTGTGTGGGCCGACAAATTGCTTCAACTTCGGCCTCTGTAGGGCAAGTTGCGGATTTTTTGTTGTCCCTCTTTATTGACGGGTTGCAGATTTCCTCCATTAAGGGTTATCGATCGGCTATAGCCACTATCCATACGGGTTTTGCCGATGGCACGAAGGTGACGGACTCTCCTGACCTCTTCAAACTGGTCAAGGGCCTGATCCTTCGTCGGCCAACGGTGAGAACCTTAGCTCCGCCATGGAACATGTCGGCCGTTCTCGAAGCCTTGGCCACCACTCCTTTTGAACCGCTTACTACAGCCTCGTTAAAGCATGTTACGCTCAAAGCTGTGTTTTTGTTAGCGGCTGCTTCAGCTAGACGGTGGAGCGCCTTACATGCACTGTCTATCAAGGAGGGACATCTTCGTTTTGAAAACGATGGAGTGCGCCTGGTTTCTGATCCCGCGTTTCTGGCCAAGAGCCAGACGCTGGAATTTCTACCCAAACCGATTTACTTGCCGAAGATCGAGACGTTCTCAGGTGTTGCGGCAGATCGGGCTTGGTGTCCCGTGAGGGCGCTGCGTTGCTACATTAAAGCGACACAGTCTCTTTGGGGACGGCATGACAGACTGTTAATGTCCCTGAATAAACCCCAAGCCCCTGTTTCGGTTGATACGATATCAAGGTGGCTGGTAGAGGTCATTAAGTTGGACAAGTCCACTTTAGCTCGGAGTGATTTCCGTGCACATTTAATTCGGGGGATTTCCACCTCGTTGGCACTATTTCGAGGAGTCGACATCCAGGAAATAATGGCCGCAGCAGTTTGGAAAACAACATCCACATTCACGACATCCTACTTGCGAGATGTGTCTTCGGATGAAGGACCGGTTGCGCGGGCGGTCTGTGCTCCGGCCGTTCGGGCGTGATGCTCTTCTCACCTGTGATCCAGGGGCACTGTCTATGGTTTTTCTCATCTTTTGCTTCTTATAGTTTACCTGTCATACTTTGCCGCAGTTACCCCCCCCCTAGGTAGGGGGCGGGACTATTACCCACCTTCCCTGCAGAGCGGTGGGAGTCTGTGCATATTTATAGTATGACAGGTAAGCTATAATTTGAAGTAAATCCACCCCACTTACTGTAGTGGGGGTATTTGCGAGAATTATACTTACCTGTCATACTTCCCACCCTCCTTCCCGGTTAGTCCCGGTTGGCGGTGCGAGAATATGAGTTGTATGGGATGTAACGTGAGTGATAAGGTGGAGTAGGTATGGTAACTGCAGTTTTTAGTTTGGTGTAAGGTGCGGTAATAGAGCACATAACTGAGAGAGTGCATATGTATAGTATGACAGGTAAGTATAATGCTCGTAAATACCCCCACTACGGTAAGTGGGGTGGTTTTATATGATATTGGAAAATCTGCAAAACAGAAAATGGGATATTCATTAGTTTTATATTGATGCATTTTGCAAGGGAACAGCCCATATGAAATGTGATATTGCATAATGACTTATGCAGTTCAATATTTGTATCGCTGAGACATGCAAAACAAGAAGTAAAAGGATAATACAAATGTATAAAGTTAAATCAAGACGTGAGGTGTGTTTATTTCATATTTGTCACTAGTATTTGTAAGAAATATGCCTATAGCAGTTCCCCCTGCCCCTGTGACTATATAGTTTTCCTGCTTTAGTCTGGGTGACTGTTGCCCCACGAGATTTGCGCACCAACCGTGAGGCACTGATCTTGTGACCTCGTGTCTCTGCCTGCACCTACCTCTTGTGGCAGCTAGGTGTCACTATTAATATAGTTTCTCGCACTCTGATGGGATAAAAAGTTCCTTTTCGCATAGTAATGAAAATCAGTGAATTGATCAAGCCACCCTCGAATCCTGGGGTGTAGGAAAAGAAAGGGGGACAAGCATTTCCTAATTTTTTTGCATTTCTTCACTTATCAAGAAATCTTCATTTTCATGATTTGTTCTTCTTTTTTGGCAAATATCCTTCATTTTCAGTAAATTTTTTACAATTTGTGAGAATAAGTGCTCATTCAATACCAAATATTCCTTAAATTTTTTTAAATTATTTATTAATTAAACTATCAATTTTACCTCCTAAGCGGTGCAGTGGAAAGCATGCTATCGGGAAGGTTAAGTCGTTTTATGAACTTTTCCCTACCCCAATCCTCGATTAAACTAACAATAGGTGTATCCAGATCGACTGATTGTTATGATAATTTCGGCAGTTGTGGCGATTATATTGGGGATAAACCCACACAGTGGCGAAGTCAGCATTAGGAATTGAGAGTCCTAAAATCGAATTCGCCATATAGGCTTTACATAGGGCTTCCATTTTTTAGGGGGAGGAGATTCACATCAGCGTATTCGTCCTCCAAGAAAACTTTTGGCGGACATGTTCCCTTGGGATTACCGCCTATGCATTCAGGCGTGGGCAAACGCAGAACTGAAACATTTAGGTCTAGGAGTTTTTGAATTTTTTGATGTACTAAATTGCTGTGGCTTGCCTCTCTATGTTTGACGAAGGGTCGTAGGTACATTCCTGTAGGGGCGTCTTGGTGTAAGTGTATATGTATGCATTCATATTAGTGTCAGAGTTTCTACTTACTGGAGGGCCACCTCAATAGATTACTGAGTCGTGGAGGCCTGTGTTCGTAGTTTACTTTGTTAACTTTTCCCTGATTAAACCCCTGGAGGCCTCTGACTCAATATATTACTGAGTCGGAGGGCCATGGGTGCGGTCAATCAGACGTAAGTTACCTGAGTATATTGATAAGCTAAGTGGCGTCCTAGACGTCACTTAAAATAAACCACTGTAAAGAAGCGCCCCCTTCTGGATAAGATTACTGAGTTGTAAAAGGCGCGGATTTTCAGTGGGTACACCGCTGTGGTCTACGGTTCCGGGATAGGGACCAGTAGGGCCACGTAAAGGGTCGCCAAAGAGGTTATACGTGAGTCACAAGTGATTTGATGGGTCCTTTCTGGTCCATACAGCTCCACTGATCAGATCTATATGGTTCCACGGCCCGTGTTCACGGTTCCGTATGGGTCCGTGACGGGTCCATTAGAATCTCCACGGTCCGTGTTTACGGCTCCGTACATGTCCATTGAACTGCTCCATACGGGTCCATTGGACAGCTCCACGGCCTGTGTTTACGGGTCCGTACGGGTCCATAGACAGCTCCTTACGTGTTTATGGGTCCATTGGACGGCTCCACGGCCCGTGTTTACGGGTCTATTGGACGGCTCCACAGCTCGTGTTTACGGGTCCGTTGAACGGCCGGACGGTTCCATACGCTCACGCCCCGTGAACAGGTCCATATGGCTCCATAGTTTTGTAACGGGATAACGTACATCGTAGGATTAACCAGGATATACACCCACTAGCTACGAAGCTACATGGTCAAGGGACAAGTGACAATCTTCGCAAGAAGTATAACACCACGAGAGCTATTTTCTTCTTGCTCCCATAGCCATTAGCTACGCAGTTCCACAGCCGTGTGAACTCCATTAATAAGATTGTCTGCGTTGAACGTTAAACGTCCGCAATTAATTTCACCAATATCCTGAACACGGAGGACAGGTCCCCGAGTGTCGGTGCGTTACGCACCCAAGATGTCCTGCGATGTGTTGCATGTAAACGCTTCTCTAAACCGTACGGCTCAGGTGAACGGGTCCGTACAGCTCCAGAGTTTTGTAATGGGATAACGTACACTGTACAATAAACCCAGAAATAGACCCGCTACCTTCGAAGCTACATGGTCAGGTAATAAGTGACAATCCTTACAAGAAGTATAGCATCACGAGAGCTAGTTTTCATCTTGTTTCTGTAGCCATTAGCTACGCAGTTCGGCGGCCGTGCGAACTGCCTCAGTAAGATATTCCGCTTTGAACGTTACAGTTCCGCAATAATTTGTATCAATATCATGGACACGGAGGACAGGTCCCCGAGTGTAGGTTTGTCACATGCCCAAGACGTCCCTTGATGCATCGCGTGTAAACGCTTCTTTTATTTAAGCTCCGGTGATATCCAAAAGAAAAACCCTGTGTACACCACTGTGGACAATGGTTCCGCAAAGGGACCAGTAGGCCGACAAGAGGTGGCGCCCTAATGTGTTATACGTAAATTACAAACTTTTTTTTTATGGCCCGTTGTAGAGCTATTGGATTACTTTCATTGGTCCATATGGGTCCGTACGGCTTTCCGCAAAAATTTCCACCAGCATCATGGATACGGAGGACAGGCTCCCGAATGTCGGTGTGTTATGCACCCAGGATGCCCTGCGATGCGTTGCGTGTAAGCGCTTCTTTAGGTTATGAAGCTTGGTGGTCGGGTGATAAGAAAACCATCACCACGAGAGGCATAGCATTCCGAGAGCTATTTCTGGGTGTTACGTAGTTCCACGACCGTCCAAACTACACTGAATATAATTTTAGAGTTGAACTTGACCTTCCACTCAAATCATAAAGAGATTAACGCGGTTTTACGTACATCGTACGGTAACCCCGAGAGTACCACAACTTTAAGGACCCTCTGAAGGGCTCCATACTGGTCCCTACCACTCTAAGACTGAGTTCACGAGTCCGGGACACTGCTTTACAGGTCCATACAGTTCCGTAGCTACACTCTACAAGCCCATACGGCTCTGTTGTGCGGCCCCGTACGGGCCCTCACACTCTCAGAGCCTAGCCTTACATGGCTCCGGTGAACGGGCCGTTACGGCGGCAGTCCCCCATACGTAGCCACCGGCTATGCTGCTTCATGGTGAACAGATACAAACGGAGTTAACGGCATACACCAACAGCGCAACTGTGTGGTAAACAACCAGTAGCCAGCAGCTACAGAGTTCCGCGGCCGTTATTCTTACCGGGACACGTACTGAGTGTGACAGTAATCCCCCCTCACCATGCAGCTACCAGCTTCGTAACTTCATAGTGAAACAAACAGTGTTTATGGCTCGTATAGCTTGTGTAGCACGTAACTCCTCCGTATCCCATACGGCTCCAGTATATTTTTAGCTATTTCAATAGGAACGCGTACTGAGTACGACCTTTACACTCACGCGTAGCCACTTACTCAGTGGCCCCATGGTGAATAGGAGTATTCTGAGGTAACAAGTCTTGTAACAGATGTAGTACGTTAATGCTATCGTAGACCCAGGGGGTTCTTTTGTACTGATAACTATTACGTTAGGGACACGTACCAGTACGGCGGTAGTCCCCCTCGCGTAGCCACCAGCTTTGTTGCTCCGTGGTGAACATAGAAGCAAACTGGGCGGACGGCTAGTGGAATTTACTTGTCATATTGACGCCTTTGTAGATCCATAACGGCTCTATACTACCCAACGTGGATGCGTACTGAGTACGGCGTTAGTTTCCCACATAGCCACGAGCTTCTCAGCTCCGTGGTGAAGGGTGTTTAACAGAATTAACGGCCTGTGTAGTATACACAGGCATCAACTCTTTCGTGACTTCTACCCCAGTGCTTGGGTTAACGACTCGTAACACTTGACGTAGTACGTTAAACCCCTTGTCAAAATTAACTCCATGAAGGATACTTTTCTTGACATAGGTGGCCTTTTGATAGACAATCTCACGATCGGGGTAGCTATTAAAAACAATGGCACGTAGTTCATGCTATACTTTAACACCTTCTTAAAGCAGTTCAATGCGGCTTTACGGCCTGTAAGTTAACTACCCGTACAGACATATGGTATTAGTTTCCTCCACATCCATAGCCATAGGCTCCGCAGTTCCAAGGTTGTAACTATACGTCGTACGTTAACACCTTTTCCAATCAACTTCATAAACACATTTTGCTGTTGATAGGGGTGGCCTAGAGCTATGCGGTTCCGCAAGTGCTACAGTTTTCAGACACCGCTTCGGAGCTGTAGACAATGACTTATGGCTCCGCGGTCTTATGACCCAAAACCGTCTAGCAGCTACATAGCCTTACACGGCTAGCAGCCCGTTTTGTATACGTTTTATATTAACGGCTTGCCTTTTAAATCGCTAACCATTGGTTTAGATCAGTAAAGTTTAAACAAACTTTGCTCAGGGTCAGCAGTCTTATCTGCTACGTTGCTCCTCAATCACAGGGGCTCCACAGCTCCGCTGTTGTACGAGTTTTTTTACAGAGTTAACGGCCCATAAAGTGATAACAACATCCTTGATCTTGTTTTTACTAGCAATTCACCAGCTGTAACCTCAGCTAATGTCATTCCCGGTATAAGTGACCATGATATTGTTGAACTGACCCTAAATAACTCCTCTCCTCGAAAAAAGTTGTCTTAACGTAAAATCTATTTAAAGAAAAAAGTTAACATAAAACGAATAAAAGAAGACCTGACCAAATTTCCATTAATGTTGATGAAAAATGGAATTTCTTTGAACAGGAAATAAATTGATTATTGATAAAAACACGCCTCACAAATTTACCTCAACTAAACTAAATCTGCCCTGGTTTGCCCGTATCCAACGCCGTCTCTGCAGGAAAAAACATAAACTGTTTAAAAAAGCTAAGACTAATCAACAAGCCAATGACTGGACTGCCTATAAAAGCTTTAGAAAGGCTGTCTATAAAAACCTCAAAGAAGCTAGAAACACCTTCATCTGTGATAAACTTAAAAACTCACTTAACGAAAACCCAAAGGCATTCTGGTCCTATATCAAAAGATCAAGAAGTAACTCTGTAGGTGTGTCTGATCTACTAAATAATGGTAAACTCTGCAGTAACAGTAAAATAAAGCTAACATTCTAAATGACCAGTTTTTCAGTGTTTTCACAGAAGAAAACACCACCCAAATCCCTGTAACTAAACCACTTACCAACAGCAAAATAAACCAACTTATAATTACCCCAGAAGGTGTCAAAAAGCAACTACATAACCTAGACCCCAACAAAGCCTCAGGTCCTGACCAAATACCACCATGGTTTCTAAAAACACACGCTGATGACCTCTATGAAATTCTTACTGATCTCTTTCAAACCTCTGTCGATAATGGTACTATCCCTAACAAGTGGAAAGAAGCAAACATATGTAGCGTTTTTAAAAAGGTGATAAACAAAACCCAGCTAATTATAGACCTATTTCCCTCACCTGCGTTTGTAGTAAAATCCTTGAGCATAAAATCCACTCACATGTGATGAAATTCCTTGATGAGCATACTATCTTAACTGATTTACAACATGGCTTCCGTGCAAAAAGATCGACTGAAACACAACTCTTCTTAACAATAAATGATATCTCTAAACAAATTGACCAAAACAGTAACGTCTCTATGGATATTCTTGACTTCTCAAAAGCCTTTGATAAAGTCCCACACCAGCGCCTGTTATCCAAAATTTCTGCCTATGGCATTGATGGAAATCTTCTGGCCTGGTTTGCATCATTCCTCAACAAACGCATCCAGCGTGTTGTCTGTGATGATGAAATCTCTGATTCTAAACAGGTTTTATCCGGTGTACCACAAGGTACTGTCCTGGGTCCATTACTTTTCCTCTTATATGTAAATGACATCCCTGATAATATAAACAGCACAGTTAGATTGTTTGCTGATGACTGCCTTGTGTACAGAACAATTGATAACCCCTCTGACCAACAAATCCTCCAAGATGATCTTAACAAATTTGAACAATGGCAAAACAAATGGCAAATGAATTTCAAACCCTCGAAATGCTACATCTTGTCAATTTCCTCTAAGAAATGCTTTAAATCACCTGTTTATACCTTATGCAACCAGCCACTAAAACATGTCAACTCCCACCCATACCTAGGTGTTGAAATTGATAATAAACTTAGATGGGATAAACATATACATAACATAACCAAGAAAGCTAAATCTATACTTGGCCTATTAAAACGTAACCTCTCAAACTGTCCCACCGGCGTTAAATCCACTGCTTATAAAGCTCTAGTCAGGCCAGTACTTAAGTACGCATCTGCAGTCTGGGACCCCCATCACCAGTGCGATGTCTGGATGTGGATAAACTTTAATCTATTCAAAGGAGAGCAGCCAGGTTCTGTATGGCAGACTACTTTTATAAATCTAGACTAAAAAACATGCTTCATAAATTAGATTGGCCCCTGCTTAAAACAAGAAGATACAACACCCGGCTACATATGCTATATAAAATCAATAACAATCTTGTCGCCATCAATAAAGATGAACTTATCCCCACCGTCAGAACTAATACAAGAAATAATCATGACCTTAATTTCCAGGTTCCCTATGCCAAAAAGAATGTATATAAACACTCTTTCTTCCCTCACACACTAAAGGATTGGAATGCTTTACCGTCAGACATTGTACATGCACCAAGTCTCATCTGTTTCAAAGCTAAACTTACTAACACTTGCATTGCTAACTTGTTCCTTTTTATATTTTTTACTCATACTTTTTACGCTCGGTTGGCGTTTATGTCCTCTTGAAGGATTTTTGCCGACTTAAGCGATTCAGATTCAGATTAAAGTGTACGACGTACATTAACCCTAAGTTAGAATTAACTTATCAGTACTATCAGCCTGAATGACTCTTCCCGCTCAACGGCACTTCACCCTGGGCATTTCGCCAACACTCGGCATTTCGCTCATTTCTCTCTCCCGGTTCTCTCCACAACGGAGCAGGTCTCGGAGTAGGGACAGAGAAAGAAGCTGAATCTAAGAGGAAGAATTTTAGTGTTATCCATGAGAGGATGTTTCCTTCCTTCGTGGACCTCTTTACGTCCAAACTTTCGTCTTGGATCACACAGGCCGTGGACTGGTGGAGAAGAGGCTGGCGCCTCCCACACATTACCGCCTATCAGCGACCGATGCGTATTTTCGACACCACCAGACTTGGCGAGTCGTGGAGAGGACGGTGTTGAAGTCTACCCTCGGGCTAAAGATGGTCTCATTCAGTACCTTCGCTTTACACGTTTAGTCGGTGGCCAGCCCCGTTAGGTGAAAGATTGGACGAGAAAGATAAGACAGGTCTCTATTAAGTCCATGGATGTGGCTCTTAGTTTTAATCATGAATTGCATGATTTCTATCTTCCGTGCCTCTAAAGTTCCCCCTGATGAGAACCACCTTCAAATGTTCCAACTTATGTAAATATATATATATATATATATATATATATATATATATATATATATATATATATATATATATATATATATATATATATATATATATATATATATATATATATATATATATATATATATATATATATATATATATAGATATATATATATATATATTATATATATATATAGATATAGATATAGATATATATATATATAGATATATATACATATAGATATATACATATATATATATATATATATATATATATATATATATATATATATATATATATATATATATATATATATATATATATATATATATATATATATATATATATATATATATATATATATATATATATATATATATATATATATATATCGTTCGTGATATCGGTAGACTCATCCAATTTATTCTTTCTCATAACTGCCTTGAATTTAATGATAAGTTTTATCACCAGATTAAGGGCACCGCTATGGGTACTAAGATGGCTCCTTGTTATGCTAATTTGTTTATGGCTGATCTTGAGGGTAAGATATTACAAGAGTCCACACTCTCTCCTTCCTTTTATGTCCGTTATATCGACGATGTCTTCATGATTTAGCAGCATGGCGAGGTTTCACAGTTGAATTTATTGGTTTCGCGAATACGTATCACCCGTCCATTAAATTTACTTATGATTTTTCCCGGGATGAATTACCTTTTTGGATGTTTTGGTCAAAATCCGTGAGGGTTCATTGGTTACCTCCTTATACACCAAGCCCACTGATAGTCATGCTTACCTACTTTATAATAGCAAGCATCCCCAACACACTAAGGAATCTATCATCTATAGCCAGTTTCTTCGTCTTAAGAGAATTTGTTCTGACCCTCTTGATCTCAAGATCCAACTTAACGTTATGTCGGGGCACTTTCTTAAAGGGGCTATCCCTTGAAACTGTTAAGGAAATTCATGGACAAGGTTATTCCTGTCAATCGCAGTGAGCTTTTAGAGTATCGGATCAAGTCTAAGACCGCACGCATTCCCTCGTAGTTTCGCACAGTACACAGATACAGCCTCTCTGAAGTGTATTAAATCGTCATGGGGATATTGAAACACGCCCCAGAGGTTGGAGGAATTTTCTCTGCACCACCGGTTGTGGCACTAAAGCAGCCGCCGAGTCTTAGGAATTTGTTGGTACCTTCCAAAATAACGCGCAGGATGCCTGGGCGAGGCAATAAACCCTGCAGGAAGCCGCGTTGTCAAATCTGCATGCACATAGTCACGGATGAGAAGGAATCACGTGATCAAACCGGGAACTTTTTCCTGTGATTCTTCTAACGTGGTTTACTGCGTGATGTGTTCGAAATGTCCGAAAATTTCTTATATTGGTGAGACTGGAACCTCTTTCCGATTGAGGTTCAATAACCACAAGCAGTTTATTCGCGATTTTGATGGTGACAGTGAGGGTTATCCCGTGGCAGGGCATTTTAATTTGCCTAGACATAAGTTGGAACATTTGAAGGTGCTTCTCATCAGGGGGAACTTTAGAAGCACGGAAGACAGAAAGTTGTTTGAATTGCAATTTATGATTAAAACTAAGAGCCACATCCATGGACTTAATAAAGACCTGTCTTATCTTTCTCCTTTTTCTGTTTTCACGGAAAATGTTTCCACTTCCACTTCGTCTCATTAGTCCTTCTCTTGTTTTTGTGCCTCAGCGCATTTTGGCGGTTTTTTTTTTCTTTTCTTTTTCTGCGCGCTTTACCCCTTTTGCGCCTACTATTTTACGCGTACGATTTTGGGCGCTCTTTGAAATGTGCTAACGTGCAGGCTATCATCGCTGTTATCTTCTAGCGTCATTTAACTTCATACCACTGAAGAAGGAAACAGGGGTTTTCGAAATATTTGGTTTTTAAAATAATTTGTTGGCTAGAGACATTGTCATTTTTTCCTATTTTGTTTTATATATATATATATATATATATATATATATATATATATATATATATATATATATATATATATATATATATATATATATATATATATATATATATATATATATATATATATATATATACATATATATATATATATATATATATATATATATATATATATATATATATATATATATATATATATATATATATATATATATATATATATACATATATATATATATATATATATATATATATATATATATATATATATATATATATATATATATATATATATATATATATATATATATATATATA